>OY796660.1:13771080-14371080 GCA_963680705.1 Rhagium mordax | reverse complement strand
TTTCAAGGTATGCGTACGCTTACTGTGGAAAGTTTATAATGAAAAATGTCCTTCAGTTCGAGTGAGAATAGATTTAAAATAGCGTCGATTTGTTTTAACATTTGTAAAACCCCACAAATAATTATTTTTTACGTTATTGGTAGCTCGAAATAAATTATTATATTATTATTTTAGAGAGATAGAAACTTATTTTCTGGAAATTTATTTTTAGCAGCATTTTTTCCCAAAATTAGTATATTAAAAAAGGTTTGGTTATATTTTATCATTTATAATTTTTTAATATTTTTTAATACTCACATAATTTGTGTAATAAAATATTATTATATTATTTCGCAGTTTGAACTCACAATTTTCAGTCACCTGCATATTGAAGACAGTTTGTAGTAACACTTTCTGTTATTTCATTCACATACACATTAGAGAAAAGCGGATGAAAGTCTAATTCCTATGGGAATCCCCGCACGTTGAAGATTTCGATAGATTTATTTATTTAGTACCGTAATGTGGTTTAATCCATTACAAGCCTTGATGACATAGGTAACAGTGAAAATAAGTAAAATCAATTCTGAAACTGCAATTTCGTTTACCTACTGACAATATTAAGGATCATCAAAAATAAACAATAGGCATCTGCGAATATATCAAAAATGTTTTATCGGTTATAAAATATTATTTTCGTGTATTCTCTAAATGTAACATTCCTCTGTGTATTTTATTATGCAGGTACGTTGAACGCATGTGAAAGAAAACACAAAAATACGCGAATTGGACCACAGATTTGCCCCTCTTCCACTCTTACATTATTTACTATCCCATAAATCTTATCCCACATGTACGTAAGATGGGAAAGTTTAGCGCGACTTTAGGGAATTGTAGAATTTATAAATCATAAAAAATCTAAAGTTTTTACAGGCATAACCAACCAACTGGCTGTTCATGCCTTCAACAGAATAGATGTAGCAGGATTAAGTAGAAAATTCAATTTTCTTTTTTGACAGTTAAAAACTTTTCAGAATGTATGAATAAATTTCCTTGTGTAGTACATTCGGAACATATTATAAACTTTATATTTGAGTTTTTCAATGATCTATCATTTCAATTTAGCTTGGGAATCTACAAATGCAACAGCTAGTTTCCTGTTACATATATTATTTGGGTACCTAGTACGTTCCTTATAAAAGACAATTTTCACCTTTGGGATTCCATAAAATGTATTTTTTATTGCACACGCTGCGCCGAAAAGTGCATAAAGATGAGAAAATAGACCAATTTTGTTACGTTTCTCACAAAATTGACATGACTGCATTTTAGCCGAAGCAAAGTCGACAAAGACCTCATTATAGTAGGTAAATATCAATTGAGTTCGTCTAAATATATCTTGAGATAAGTAATTTTAGTAACAAATCCGGAAAATACTCAACAGGCCCGGAAACTGTTTTTTGGACGAGTAGACAAGATTCCAGGACGACGTAGGCGAGTTCTAGAACCTTGTGGAATAACAAATCAACAAAGTACGTTTCTTTATAATATTTATTTGCAGAACAAAATTAGGAACATTTTAATTCTTAGTTAAATACTATTAATATTTATATTGAAACGGAGTGATTTTTTTCGTCAAGTATCTTCTGTTGTTTCAAGTATATCAGTCACTTTGGTACCTACACCTTGTAGATCCGGTAAGGTTATAATTTAGTTTAAACTCATCGGACAGAAGTAGAGCAACAAAATCAATTTTTCCATTGGGCTTTCATATATTTTATGCCATTGAATTAATATTCATGAATGAATATAGATTGAGAATTTTTTAAATCATCGAAAATTGTCAGAATTGTGCGGACCTAGGAAAAGCATAGCCACATTTTTAAGTAAAGTTATTTTATTTTAGTTAATATCTCACATGCCTCGTCTCATCAGATTCAAATAATTGGACCGAGTTTTATCGTCAAAGATTGCTTTTCTTTAATCATGAACCTCATCGTGAACTATTGAATTGAAATAATCTCATGTGAATGCATACCAAGTGAATCTATTTCATGTCCAGATCGGTGCTTTTTTAAAATAAGTAGATTATTTGGATGGTCCGAAAACTATGTCATTTTTGCAGTAACTCTAAGTCAAGGTTTCCGCAGATCCTTTTGAGAAATTCTTTTGATGCACCTACCCCTTCATATCGTGATTTCTCTTGCTCTCTCACTGATTTTGATCTAAACATTCTCTTAAACTAAGACATAAGATTATTTTTGGCAATGTATTTTGTGCCTGCTTAAACCTTCTAAATATGACAAGTATCTCCTATTATCTGCTTCATTACTCTGAAGATTGATATGATAAATCTAGTAGAATTCATTGATAAAACTGAAGTAAATACCAAAAGTAAACAACTTTTTCTGCCAAACGTTATTATCAAGAATTTTCCAAAAATGTTGCTCTACGTTTGTCTAATACTGTATCTATATATTATATATTTAAGGTAGATCCATGTAGTAGTCTGCCAACGACACCGGTTTCTGTTCTAAATTTTAACTGCGTAATTAAACGATTTAAAATAATAAAAGTATCTAAATTTTTTCTGAACATCTGCAAATATGAGGTAAAATTATAGTTATCAATATCTTCCAAATTAACTGGTGTATCTAGTATTATAACCGACAGTCTGAATTTTCTGTACACGTCGATTTACGTTGAATGATTTTTTTACTCAGATTTCAGACGTGGGAGTGAAATTTGGAATAATATACAAAAGTTGTTTTTACATTCAACCTTATTTTGCTTAAATTACGCATCGAGAAGCAAAGCAACCATAACGAAAATGTAAATAGGCTCGTATTCCAGATCTTTCAATCAATCTGGTTTTAATTGTGAATGTGACTGACTGTTATTGTTTACTAATTAAAAAAAATATTAGCTGCCGAATAGAATTCCCTCAATTTATTCAAAATGCTAAAAATTGAACGTAAACAATAACAAAACCGAATATATACGATTATATCACCAACGAAAACGAGTTTTTCCTAATACAGTTTTTATAAGTATAATAATTATTATTAAGGCAGGTAACAAACATTTTCATCTCAGGTGAAAGGCAAATATAAAAAATAATTTCAACTGAATAGTTATAGATTTTATTATATCAAGCATTAAAACCTTTAAAGGAGTTTTAAAAACATACAGAGAGGTTCACTTATCTGTCTCTGCTCATGCTCAGCAAAATTCCGGACTAGTTCTTATACTGCTGGAACATTTTACTATGCACTTTTTCTAGCAAGCCGCCATAAACTTAAGTAAACTTATCTTATCGATGATCAGTCATCAGCGATTGGTTTTAGTCGCAGAAACAATTTTATACCCAGTATACATTGTATCTCCAACGAATTCCGACATCCCGTACAAATCTGCGGTTTCTATATTATCCGTCCTATAGGTACTTATATATTATGTACGTGATCAAATATGTATCATAATAAATTATGTCCCTATCGTTTGTTTCCAAATTCTTAAAATAATTTGAATATAAGGGCAGGTGTTATGGATTCACATTCTGCCGTGAAAAATGTTATTCGCGTAAGCTATAGCAAAATGATTTTCCAAAGAATTTTATTTGACATTCATGAAATATATGTATGGAAATCTCGCATGGAAAATATTTTTATGTATAAATTAAATTTTAGAAAGCATATTGAAATTCATGAGTGGAGTTATTCTTCAGGATTTAAATAAAATCAAAATCGGGCACATTAAGTTTCCACACGGAATACACTGGGAATTTCACGCCGTACACATTAAGGGTAAATCAGATTTTCATTTTATTATAACGGTGGAAAAGTATTCAGTTTATGATGATGGAAAGGACGGAGTCGGGATAGAAATATTAGTTAGTTAAATTAATACAATGGATAGATGAGTCTGAAAGTTGTCACTTTGATTTTATGCATACTTTTAAAGGGTAATCAATCAATTAATTAGGTTCTATATCAACCTAGAGGGGACACATGGGTGCATTGGCGCTTTTCCATCGCCTACGGTAATCTGTATTTAAAAATATTTGCAAATCGCAACTGTCGTAAGCATGTGTCCCACTTGTTGCATCCACAAGCTCTGGCGGATACTGGAACTTCTTCCAATATTATTGGCAGGTGATTTTGAATGAAATTAAAATAATTCAACCAATTCAAATAAAAAATCAGTTAGTATTCAGGGTATTGTAGCAATATATGCAAGATGTGATCAGTATATTAGCTCAGAACGTATATAAGAGCAGAAGAAAAAAATCATTATTATCTTTGGCGACATTAGAAAACCTATTTATACGGTATCTCATTTTCTTATTGGAAAAATTAATATGTCTTAAATTTATAAAGACTTATCCCTTTAGAAGAAAACAACCGAGCAAACGTTACTATTACAACTATGAAGAAATTACATAGGTGTACAGTGATGAAAAACTTCACTGTGCCATCCATTTTAACTTTTAGCTCGTCATTTTTGAGTTCCGAAATTATATTTTTTTAAATCTTCGTTTTTTCATTATCTATAAATCTGTGTAGTCATACTTTTGTTTTTTAGCCCTAGTTTTTCCGAATTTCCATTCATATATGAGATTTTTCCAAAAAATCACTTTTTCAACGCATTAAACCAAGTTTTAAATCGTCATTTTGGAATTCAGGGAATATTTTTTTTCTTTCTTTATTTTTTAAGTGCCTACAAATTTGTGTAGCCAAATTTTTATTTTCAGCCCTAATTTTTCTGAATTTTCAGTTAACTAAAAGATTTTTCCAAAGAAACGCCTTTTTACTCATTAAAGTTAGACTGTGTCGTGTTTTTTTAAGTAAAGAGGGTAATCTTTGTTTTTGAATCATCCATCTTCTGTCTTGCTAAGTTATTGATTTTTGACCATATTTCTCGGAATTTTGATTTAAAGATTTTTCTAAAATTTTTCAGGCATTAAACTTTTTTTCATGCCTTGACTAGGAATTCTTGCAAATTAATGATCTATTTTGCTAGATTTTCCACTAAAGTTTGCCGGAACTTTAAGTAAAAAGTTAGATTTTTTCCGAAAAAAAACATTTTTATATGACAAAGAAAGAAAGAAAGGTCATTCCCATGTGAGAAATGATTCATGTTGAAAGAAATCAAAGTCTTTCGTGAATTAAAAATTACTTTACTTGCTCAGGCCAGACTATTTTTATATGAATTTGATTTAGACTGTGGCTGATATTTCTTGGTAATTCTTAGTAGATTTTGTTTGCAATAATCTAATTAATTTGCGAGAAAGATTTTTATCAGATTTTATACGCAAATAATATTTCAACTGCCTGCAATAATATAATATTCATTTGCAGGAAAGATTTTTTTTATTTTAGGCTGTTCGAATAACTTGCATTCGAACAGCAAAATTTAACAACATGAGTGGGGTGGATCTTTGGTTAAAGGAGCTTATGATGTTTATTTTTCTGTTTTAATAACTATGATAGCAGTAACAATTCATAGTTTCCTTTCGAAGATCTTGAAGAGACATCATTTTCAAATAAACTGTTTCCTATCATTATTCTCGAAAATGCTTCTCTGGCCCTCTTTGCATTAAAAGCACGACACGTCTAATTTTAATGAGTAAAAAGTGTTTCTTCGAAAAAAAATTTCATTTAACTGAAAATTCGGAAAAACTTGAGCTAAAAAGCAAAAATATGGCTACACAGATTTGTAGGTAATTAGGAAACGAAGAATTAAAAGAAATTCGGTTTATTGCGTTGCGACTTAACATAGAATATTATGTGGCTCTTTTAAATTCCTATATATTTGCTAAATGGTACATTCTTTAATTAATAGATTTTAGTCAAGACTGTCAAGTACTGTTTACTTTTTTTAACAATTTTCAATGACTAATTAAAAGCATCGATTATAGAAAATTATTATTAATACAGTTGTTCTCTCCACATAACTTTTGTATGTGAATTATGTAACGATATTATTATAGCAAGAGAGACACTTTTGAATGCATCGATTTCAGTAAAAAGTTTTTGGTATCAGTTTAGTTAGTCCTGCAGGAAGCAGAAATAGTTTCTCAAGAAAGAAATTGACCCATCTTAAAGTTTCCGGAGTCCATAAGAATATATTTCATATTAATGTAAAAAGTTTGTTACCCGATAATAAAATAAACTGCTATTTGTGCAAAGGATTTGCTAAATCTGTTCAAATTTTATAGGTTGTTGGAAATTTCGTACATTTCAGTATAAAATTAATTTTATTGATACCTTAGGTGTTGTTAGTCACCTCAAATTTTAATTTTTGAATTACTTCATCATGGTATTAAATTACTTTGCATCAGTGATGGCGTCATCTTTTTCCAACAAAAAATATATTTTTTCTCTTTTATACATATTAGAAGCAGGAATGAAAACTGTTTTTTTAAACCATATTTATTTAACGTCCTGATGAAATTTACGATAAGCAATGCATCACTCAATAGGTACTCTATTAAAACACGATATGACCAATTAAAGTTTAGAAATAAGAACAGCAAACACTCATAGATTAAAGTATACACTTACGTTAATATATTTGTTGTACATTCAATACGACTTATAGCTTCTTATAATTATTGATATTTAAATTTCTAAAGCATCGTCACATTTCGCAAAATGAATCGTTCCGTCTTTTCATTTCCATTTCGTTTTCCTCTTGTTTTGTCATATTTACATATCAACAATGGAATGCATTTTCATCAAGTGCTTTATGGAAGCGGTCCAAGAAATATAAATTCTGTATAGATTCCATTGACATTTTTAAATTAAGGTTAAAGAAAACTTGAACAGAGCACAATTTTTGTTGACCTACAATATTCGCGTTTCTATTGTCCCGGTTGGACTTCATCCGCTGCAAAAAGACGGAACAGTTACGAACATGGACGAAAATAAAAATGTATGTATTTTTTTGTATAAAAATGTATTCACTGACATTTATTGTAGAACAGTAATTAAGAAGTAAGTATTTTAGTGTGTTAGCTCTGATGGTTTATTTCTACGCCAGTTAAATTTTATTTTATATGATTTGAACCGGCTTTCCAGCTTCTCATAAATAAAATGATATAATGAGCAAAACGTTCACGGGATCAAAATTCGAAATCGTCCAAGTTACATTAGTTATATTATTCAAAAGTTCTAAAAATGGTTGGTACAGAATTATTGCAATACTCCAGGTTTGTAGATAATTATTGTTAAAATTTTAACCTCTCGTTAACACAAAATTTGTATTGCTTCCTTAATTGTGAATATAATTCTGAAATTACTATTGTTAAATCCTTCTAAAGTATCCAAATGCTCTAACAAATTTTGCATTTATTTTTACGAAAGCATTGCGCCATTCTATCTACGCCAATGGCCGCAATTTGGCACAACGTAAATTGGATTAAATAAACTTAATGAAATATTTTAGGTTTCCCGTTTAATTAACGATTTTTTTTATTTAATCCTGGAGCCGAATTTATGCAAAACTTTTTGATCTTTGTTGCCGCTATGACTTCTTAATCCAAATTAATGTTTTACAGCAATGAGCCGAGACTCGTTGAAATTCAAGGGAATTGTTGTTTGACGCGATATGGTTGCATAGCTGTAAAAACGGGGTATAAATTTGAGAGGCTAAAATGATGATTTTATATATTAATCAACAATAAACATAGAACCTGACTTCGTAAAATTAATAAAGAGGTTGATTTCCGAAAACAAATTATTTTTTATTTCCAGCTCTGACAGTGACATGTTTCTGGGTATATTTACGGTATTTAAACGCGTCTCCTTGCCGGATAGCTTTGGCTGTGGATTTGGAGATTGTCTAATTCATAATGCTATTTCATGTTTTTTTATGTCTGTATCTAGAAGATCTTTATTACTAATCAAATCAAATCAAATCAAATCAAATCAATCACTTTTATTTTTTATTAATTTGTATACATACTATTATCCTTTTACTATAGCAGCAAAAGAATATTAACGTGTTACCTATTTTACCCGAACTTAGGACAAAATAATAACATTTATTCAGTTTATCCGAATCAGTTACTATTATCATATGTTTGATATTCACGATTCTAAGTCGTTCGAGCCCACATATAGGAAATATTTTTTTAGGCTAGCTCTAATCCTCTTGGGTATTTTTATGCAGCACTAGAGAAGATTCGAAACGGAACAAATTGAGCGCAAATAAAATTGTCCACGGTTGTGCAAGACTACGTGTTTTCAAATACATATCTTGATATTGTGTTTTAATAGTAGATTATTACTTCCATTCGCAAATCATATTATGTACTAAACAAAATTGATATTAAAATCAAGTAAATATTTTTTTATTTGTGATTTCAAGATCAGGAGGTCAAATTGTAAATGATTTGATTTCGTTAAAATTCATTGTTGAAGATTATAAAATATAAGGAAAATTCATTGAATAATATTAAAAATTGAACTATAGACAAGTTAAGGACCATTTTTATTAGAAAGATATTCTAAGAAAAGTGGAAATGTTTTAAGTTAGTTACATAAATACTGCAATAAAGCAATGATGATGTAGCCCCTTTTCATTTAAACATTTAAACAATTTTATAAGAAGCAACACTTAGAAGCAACACTTAGAAACAATTATTTTGTAAGTTATAATTATTTGTGGAAATTTATTTTAAAATAATTTAGATTATCCAATCAATTCGTAAATAACAATAGCAAATTCAATATAATGATCTATGGTGAAAATTAATTATCTCTTAAATGTATGCATACTTAGGAATACAATAATTTTGCTTGTAAATTATCAACAAGAAAGTTAATTAAATGTGAAGCGTACAGTAAAAGCAAATCACTATTATTCTAGCACACTGACGTACAAATTTATTTTAAACAGCTAAATATAATCTTGTTAAATGTAATATAAATGCCTTTTCATGATTTTGCTCTTTTTATAAACCGTTTTGTATAAGTTATACAGAAACATTTTAAAACTTCAGACGCGTTGCTGACATGAAGTAGGTACGTTTGCCTCATCATAATTGCCTTCATTTAAGCAGAGAATGTTTTTTTGGAGACTAGCATAACAAATTTCGTTTACTTTAATAATGCGGAGGTTATGAATACCAACAATTCTAAACTCTTGAGTGAACTATTCGGTTGAGTTGATATGAAAACGCTTCGTGTCTCAAATACCAACCAATCAAAAACTATTTTCAAATTTGCATTAACAATATTACTACAAACCGTGAAAGATGAAAATAGTTAATGAGCGCAATTGGTGCTAATTGGGGCAAATTTGGGCGAAACTTAATTTTATTTACGTGATTTATAGGAAACGCTAAATTAAGAAACAATAAATATAAATATGGAAGTTGTGTTTTAAATTTTGCAGATTCATACAAAACAACAATAGTTTAGTAGGAAGTTCCTAGTAAATTGTGAATAAAAACATAAGGCAACACATAAATTAGACCCAAAAGTTCTGTTGATTAACAGTTTACAAACATTGGATGCGGATTTAACATACAGCTTTAGCTTATTATAATTAAAAATAACAGTAGTAATTCCATATTATGTACATGTTTGTTTGAAAAATTCTGTGAGAGAGAAAATGCTATAATAAGTTTTCTGTGCAAAAAACTTGAGATAGACAATATTTATAAAGTTGCAGTAATTATGAGGATATAATAGGTGAAAATAATATGAGATAAATAAACTCAATGACTTTTATACTAGACATTCACATTAATAGAAAAGAATGTTTTCTTTATCTAAATCTTTAATAGCGGCCAGAATATCGTCAGAAAAGGGGAACCTTCATATTTTAATTAAACCCTTAAAAATAAATCAGTGAAAAGTCTACACTTTGCTTTTTGTAAATTACGTTAAATCTGGTGCCTTTTACGTCCTTGGCTTCTGAACTGAATCTATTAATAATTTAATGTATTAAAATTTGTCAAGTTAAAAGTCACTTCAGTGAAATTAATATCCCCACCAAATATCACGTGGAAATGATTTGTACTGTATTGCTGGGTATTAATTAATAATTTAATATTGGGGATACTGAATTGAAGTTGATATCCTGACGTCTACCCGGATTATACAATGAATCTTTTATAAAGCTCATCATTTAAAGGAGTATACAATGTGATAATAATACCTTCATGACTGACAGGCGAGTCTCTTAAATCGTATTGTAAATCGTGTAGTTAAATTTGGAACGCCTCATTTTCCTGACAATTCCCACCGGAGATAAATATATTATGATATTTGTTCGAGGAAAATTAGGTTACGATTAATTTTTTAATTAAATAGGAGGGACAATGTATTAATGGTTGGGCTAGAATAAGGAACGTAAATAACAGTGTTAAAAATTGAGCATTTTGTGTTCTAAGGAAAAGGAGAGTATGGTATGTAAATTTATATATTTAGGCCCTGCTAAGCACGGTGGTAATAGTAAACCATCATAAAAAACGTCTGAAACTATATATTTAACCAGTTTGATTATTTAATTTATTACTAAAATAGAGACTGTTTTAAGTCGATAAATCTTTGTGCGACGAATTTTTTTTAAACAAATCTTTGAAAATCTTGTTTTTGACGGCATTTGAAATCGTTAATAATGAGTCTGTAGTCAAAATTACAAAATTCAAAATAGATGATCCAACATGGCGGATAAATAAAAAAAAATACAAGAATTTTGTACTAGGTATCAATAAATTGAGAAAACAGATTTCGAATAATCGCTATTACAGATGAAATCTGAATGTGAAGTTTTTTGATTAAACTCCAATTTCTTTAAAATCACGACTTTAGTTCAAAAACCCTCGTTTTTTATAATTAAGCCACTGCTTCTTCTAAGATTCATAAAAAAACTAAAATTTGGTTTGAAAGGTAATAATGTTACAGCGAAATTTGTTAAAATTCGCATTGTTTTATTTACCAACCTGTATTTTCAATTAAACCACATCGATCTACCCTAAGATCGGACAATACATCTTAACTTCAAATCGCATAATGAGTACTACAACATGTTAATAGTTATTTATGTAATAAGGATCATAAAGACAAGCATTATGGTACTAGCTGTGAATATCATCAGACGAGGCTTTAGCCGAGTCTGATGACACGGCGTGTACCATAATGCATGTTATCCACATTACATACAAAATTTTATCTGGTGTGGCATATCAATGTAAAATTATATTTTTCAAAAAATTTAAAATTTTGTATTTTTGAAACGATGACAGGTGCATTAAGTTATTTATTTAAAAAATAGTAAGTGACCTGTGTCTTACCGTTTCCTTGACAACGCATCAACAAATTATTTATTTAGCTGTCAAACACTGCTATAAGTTGCAAATTGAATATGTATTGAACGAATTAAAACATTATATTGGTGATTGTGATGAAAGTTTACCCTCCGATTTGGAAGAAATTGCAGGAAATGTCGTGGACTCTCTTTTGACTGAAAAATCACGGCTTGTGTATGAACCTGTGTTTGATCGTTATGAGGAATGGTGTACCAGTAAGAACACAAAGAATGTGATAAATGAAGGTTCAGTTTTAATTGCTCTTTTACAATTTATAATAATTAGTTAAGTTAAATTGAATTTTGAATAAAATTTTTTGATCTAGCACATCTATTTTCTTCTGAACTTATTTTATTGATGGTAAAGATATAGAATTTTTACACAAGTCAAATAAAATTATTGTAATAGTACTTTTTGAATCTCATTATGGCACTAGTGCTTTCTGGAATTTCATTATGATACTAGTATCATAATGAACTTACTTATGTCACTATAAACAAATGACATAATGATGTCATTATGACATGCCACCAGATAAAGTATTTTACGTAGTATTATGTCTGAATAGTTAGATGAAATACCTGTAACAACTCATTTATAAAAAAAATCCTAAAATTGTTTAATACTCTCCTTGAGACAAAAAAGTTGTAGATTTACGCTCTTTTCTTTGTTTCCGCAGTTCAATAATCGTAATTTAAGAAGAAGCCATTTATCTGTCGCACAAAGATAAGTAAAAGTAAACGCGACAAGTTATTTATTGAAACATATCCTGGTCAACTGTATATTATGAATAATTCTATTTACTTGATCCATATTTCAGGATTATATGTCAAGCATTTAGTCACGTAATCGAATTAAATGAAAATGCATGATGTGTGTAGCTCAAGATTAATAAATTATTGATGGTCCTTACTAGATGTGAATAATATATTCGATAAAGTCCCTTTATTTCTATCCACCACTAGTCGCAAGAAAAGAAATTATCAATATATCATCCCTGTACATGCATTATTTATGTTGAGGAATACATACGGTTCCGAGAAGAAAAATAGTAACACGCTTGCATGCTTTTCAATTTATGTTCTGTAAAAAGTATGTGACACAACAACGTTTACTTCAGAAATATTTATCCATCGAGTAACTCTTAATAATTCTATACAGTAGTCAAACGACTGACAACTTTTTGTTGCTTCTGATATATTACACAATGTTATCCAAACGGGATGAATCCGTAGAGAGATGGAATTACAAGAAAAACGCATTGTAGGTGTTGAAGCATTTCATTCCGTTAGAAAAATCTTTGGAAAAATAACGCCTTTATTATATTTTTTTTTTGGCAACTTCAATAACCCGAGAAACGTGAAGTGTAAATGTCCACTTTTTGATTATTGATCTGACAGAAGTACCTTGTAACATCAAATAAAATATTACTGACAAATGTTTCAAAAGCTTTAACTGTGATGACAACAATTAATTAATCTTATATGACAGATTGCAAATTAATTTTTGTTTTTCTCATTTCAATGACAACTAAAGGTATTTTACATTATTAGTTCTTATTTCCATTTTTTGTAGTAATTATTTATGATTTCAAAGTGTACCAATAAAAAAAAATAGCGTAAAGTATTCGTGGATAACTGGTCTTTAAAACACTTGCTCTATTTCCGGCCGGAGTGCTCGAAAAATCGCGCGTATTTTAAAGACCTTAATATCCACTTATACTTTAATATACTAAACTTTGAAAGTAGCTACACTTCTCACAAATTGAGGTGGAACGCCAAAAATTGGTTGAAATAAGTAATCATGTTTTTCAAAATAATTGATCAATTTGAACTCTTTTCTTAGTCGTTTTATTGTAATATTTGTTGATATTTGGACCTTGCTTGATATGGAAGCGCTCTAAAACTAAAACTGCATCATTCCCTGCGAGATTATTTTAATGAAATCTCGCGTTCTGTATACTTATTGACACCCATCGGTACGCAAACGACTGCTTTTTATAGCAGGAATGGAGTAATGGAAAAAGATAATTTGAATAAATATTAGTAATTATTATTAAATATTTTGAATAGTTATTTAATTCAACCCTACTTTCTCAGTGTTCTACTTTAATTTGTGAAAAACATAATAGCTATTCAATAAATAAAAGAATAATTAATTAATTCGAATAATCGATTGAGACTAACGGAAATGGTATTAAAATTCAGTTGCTAATTTAAGCAATTTTGTTAATTTAGTTAGTATATGTGACCTAGAAATTAATAAGTAAGTAAATAAGTAAGTAATTTATTGATTTAAGAGACCTTACAAGAAAGGTATAAAACAAGTCAAAAGTTTCACAATATCACAATCATGTATAAATGAAAATACATAAAAGAAAATATTTAAAACAAAACATGCAATACACAAAATAAAAAACATAATAAGTACAATCTTACAATAAAAAAAATCCCAATATAATAAAAAATGAATAAAATAAATATCTTAATTACTTAAGTCAATGCAAATATCTATCCATTAAGTATTCTGATACACTATAATACATTTTTTCTGTCACCAATAATTTAATCTTTTTCTTAAAAGAATATATATTTTCAATACATTTTATGGCTTCAGATTGTATACCAATATATGCAACATTATTTTCATAAATAGCCAAGCTATGAATAGGTAAATACAAATCCTGACCTCTTCTCGTATTATTATAGGCATGATAATGATTATTTTTTATGAATTTTTCATAGTTATTTTTTACAAATAATAAAATTTCCATGATATAAATACATGGCAAAGTAAGTAGTTTTAGTTCTTTAAATATAGGTCTACATGGCGTATGTTTAGAATAGTCCCTAGTTCAGGATATTTATGGGTGAATGCCTAAGGGATACTCAAAATAAATATTTATAGATATTTTAGTTTACTTTCCACAAAAACGCATATAAACCAATTTTCATTTATGCATATTATGCCTTCTGCAATTTCTATTTACAGTCAATGTTTACAAAGTATTGGTAAACAATATTCGTGTATGGAAAAAGTCGGAGGCTGAATTAACATTTTCGGGTAGTATTTATTTAAATGCATATAAAATCTATAGGTATAGCATATTTTAAATTTATTTTTAACTTGTTCAAAATCCAAATGATTTTCTGATGTAACAGAGTTGAAAGTTAAATACAGGGCCTAGGATTGAAAGTTAAATACAGGACCTAGGATGCCTTTATGTCAGTATTAGGGAATACTCAAACAATGTAAGTGGTCGGGAGATTTTCAATAATTTGCTAGCTCTATAGATTGTAAACTATATACTTTATGGCTTCGCTTTTCTTTAAAAATCTTTTAGGAAGTAACTTCCGTATCCTAAGAGATGGTTAGGAATACGTTCTTTTTAGTTTTTTTTTTTTTTGAGAAAACTTATTTCTTGCTATATCCTTCCTGTGAAAGTTTATCCTGTGATAGTACGCTCCACATTTTGTATTTCACTGGCTGAAATTTCATTCTGGTTATGTTAAGCTCTTCATAGACCAAAATTAGGGCAGCGAGCGGAGGACTGACTTCACTCACTTCATAGCGATATTAGGAGTAAAGCAACATTTACCGCGTGTAGTACATGGATGGGGACTATCCATGGAAAGACGCGGTCTCGCTTCCCTACTTCTAGCGGCTTGTATATCAGCTATATCGCAGAAGCAATAGAACTGTAGGCGAGAGGTGTATTGAGGATATACCATCCTTCGGAGGGGATGTAAAGCAGTCGGTCCCTTGTCTATTAAATGTTAGGCAAGTAAAAAATCCCTACTCTTAGTAAGATAAGAGGTTCGGCAAAATTTCCAGGTTGGGGGTTGCTCGTCTCCTGGCGTCGGTGATTGGCCTCCGTAGCGGAAATACGCCGACGTTAAATAAGTGATTAACAAAAAAAAAAAAAAAATAGACCAAAATTAAATTTAATCTGTTTGAAATTGCTGAATCCATATAAAATGCAGTTTAGTACCTATATCATTTACAAAGTACCACAAAAATGGACTGCATCAGATTCAGTGGTAACCATCGACCTATATGCTTGTACTGACTAATGCATTAAGTTTTCCTGACATATTCATGTCATTAATATACCAAGTGATCTGCAAAGGAGTTTATTATTCTGAGATGAAGGTTCGAAAAATTGTCTTTAATTCAAAGGCGTGCCATGTAAGTTAGTGACTCAGTTTCAAGTAGTTGTGAGTTACTTCTTTCAATCAACCTTGTTTGTTATAATTTTGTTCAAATTTACCATTATTATCTATTGGTTTAATGGCCAAAACGCTAAGCTCGCAAGGCCAAAAACCGAAGAAAAAAAATCTATTGTTTATTTTCAAAAAAATTTGGTCAACCAACACTACACTTATCCATCAAATTCCATATCTGAGTCAGATTACATGCTTTTTAAACTTAGTTTTTAATTGATCATCTCGTTTGTCAAACATATTCTAAATCACAAACTTTACGACTGATTTCTTAAATTCCCAGTCTTTTATTTTCTTCAATTGTATCCATTGGATTATCTAAAAGTGGTTTTAATATATTTGCTGAGTAGTGAATAAATGCTTCTAAAAACCATATTAATACCCTTTTTATGGAAATCATATGAATTTTGAAGGTTCTCTCTCAGTTTGAAAGGTCTCCTTAGAAATAAATATTCGTTTCCTAAGTAAGGTTACAGGGTATCCACTACATCTAGATATATCAGTAACCAACGTTTCACTGCGTCAAATTTTCCTGTATGGAGTGAGAAACTTAACAATAGGTGTGTTTGGTGACCCAGTCCAGAACGTCCCGAACTAAAAGTTACAACTTCCCACAGTAGTTTTAAAATAAATATCACTTTGACAACAACTATCAAACGTAAAAATCCCGAGTGTACATGTTTGTACACCGAACAAAATAGTTTTTAAAGTTCTAGCAATTCGAGTTCAGTTCATATAATTCGCTGACTTTAGTCCAGGACGTTCTGAACTGGGTCACCAAACACAGCTTATGATATTGAAATTCACCACTGTGTAATGAGCAGAATGGTGAAAATTAGAATCATCTAGATCTTCAGATCTAACTTTTCTGGATTTTTTTTTGTAAGGTTTCCAAATATACAAGTTGTATGTAAATAGATCCAAAAATTATGTGGAAATAAAAGGTGACATTGGGAAACAAGGAACTCTTTGACGAGTATTTGAATTTGAATATCGTTCTGTACATTGTCGAAGAGTAAATGGAGCACAATTTGATATCTATATAATTTTTTTTATACCACGTTAAATTAAATTGTAATTGACTGACATGAATATAATTATTATTGTAAAACATGTAGATTTTACACTTTATGACAAATAAGTTTATATTTAGTTTATATTGATATAAAGATAAGTGCTAATGGCTTTGCTATTATCTAGTTATTATACATTGACATGAAATATTAACTTTTAACATTTTACTTAGTTGTTTCAAAATAAAAACATTTTAGTTTACAAAATCATACTTTTAGTTTCTGATTATTTTACATGAATAAATTGTATTATCCAACGCAAAGTTTGTATAAGGTATATATGCCATATATTTTTGCTCCAGTGTTATTGATTTACGAACTCGAGTTTATATCTCTCGCATAACAACTAACAAGTATTTGCTTTCTGTTTTTGATTCTATAAATAAAATGATATTTTGTACTAAAGGGGAAACAAGGAAGTAACCACTGACGGGAAAAACATAAAAATGGAATCGATGTCACGTTAGTAGCTTCTCACGTTAACTTTACTTCAATAGATCCTTTAAACTAACAGATACAAAAAGCAACATTTATATAAACAAAATTGAATTCAAGAAGACAACATACTGAATGAGTTCTTACAAAATATTGTTTGTAGTTAATTAATAAAATTTTATCATTACTATTGTACTCGAATATTTCTTGATATTATAATGATTTTTGCACATTGATGTTGGGTAAAAACTAATACATAATAGAAGGATGCTTAATTCAATTAACGCTACTACAGGTACCTACTTATCTTTTGTAAGATTATTTTGGCAACCATTCTCGAGCTCACATATATTTTGTAACTGCTATAGCTTGTTATTTAGTGCAAGTTCTATTGTCAACAAACAATAAATTTTATTCAGACTCTACGGAATCTATTAAGTCAACAAATCTGGCAGTGAATCACTGACATGAATAAGGAAAAGGAGAAACTGCGGACCAATCATACCATAATTTATATTCATTGAGAAACAAGGGGTTTCTGATATGTCCTGTCAAAATGATACATCTTATATATTTCCTTGGTAAATGTAAGTCGATAAATTTAAGTACAATAATGAAATAGGGCTCATTTCCGTAGTTCCATCAGAAGATAATCCGAAATGTATTTTTTTAACGAGTAGTGGCATTTTTTATGTAGTATAATATCAACATTCCATAACTCTCGAGTGAGTATCCTAATTGTGTCCCATAAGAATATTACTATTTAGTCCTCGAGAAGCTTAATTAATTTTTAATTATCGATTTTATTTATTACCTATTTATTGTCATGTATTTTAACTTAAATAAAATAAAACAAGTAGGTACTTTAAGTCATAAAAATAAACTGTCCACAATACTAACCAGATAAAATAATTACAAATGATGCAAAATCTAAATTAAAGTAACCCTGGACTATTTACTTACTGGACATATTTGATAAACAAGGTATGTAAAATCTGCATACCATGAATAAATCAAAATATTGATTTTTTAAAACTGTAGTTATTGGAAAATTATTTTACTTAAAAAAATTATGATTTATTAATATGTTAATAAGTGAAAGGTGACGATAATTAAATAAAAACTAATGATTAGAAAATATAACTTAGGCAAAGTAACTGCCAAATGTCATCCTTACAAACTTTTGTCAGAGGAGTTATTTTAGAAATTACTAAAACTTCCTAAGATCTTAAAATATCTTTACGTGAAATGGAATATTTAGATACTGTTAACTTTATTTCATATACCTACCTTAAAATAAATAATATTTAATAGAATGATTCAAATAAATTCAGATAAACAAGAACCAAATAATTTGCAATCTCTGCCAAAAGATAAAAGAATATTATGACGAAATTGATAAAAATTTTGTGGGACACACCGTATCAAAAATGTAGGAAATGCTCATGTTTCATTCGGTACGTCAAATCGTTTACTTTCACAGGGATTCCTCAAATTTAATTAAAGCAAATGCAAAATGAATTAGGTTTTAATAAAAACGGAGAATAAATGAAAAGGTGTCATTAAAGCGTTGCCTTTGGAGGTGAGTGGAAGTGATATTCAACCTCCTTACAGATATTAAAAGCCTACAATGTTCTATCTTGGTCCTTGCGTCTATAGAAAAAGCACATTGCGGCATGGGAATATTGCATCAAGCAAGCCGAGTGACAAATGATATGTAGGAAACCAACCGCCTATGACTAGGCAGGAGAGAGTAATGGTTTTAATAATCGCGGGAACAATGAGCCGGTATTCCTGTACGGGTAACAAAGTTATATACCGGGCTAGATTGGAATTGCGAACATATTATAAATCTCCCTGTATTAAAGAGTTATGTGCGTCAAGTGATGCAATATATGAACTGCATAAAGTAGACCATAAACCATTTAGCGAATACCTGATAGTAATTTTCGGTAACTATTTCATTATGTATGAAAATTACTTTCAGTAATGTTCTACGTAGAATAAAATACTTATGGTGTGAGAAAACTGTGTTTAAATGAATGTATACTTGCACAAGTTATTTGCACTTAAACAATTTATGGCTTGAAGCCAATTTTAACTAAATTTTTCAATAATTGCTCTCTTGTAAGCACGATATTATAAATATAAAAAAGATGTAGATTTAATATTAACTAATTGGCACTATCTACAACCGCAAAAGTACTGAACGCCACTCTCATGGTGTGCTTCTCCAATCAATCTCATTTTGTTCCAATGAACATGCAAAAGGCGCATTTCTTTTTCCCGGATGCTCCCGCTCGAAGATAAAAGACAACATCAATTGTAATTATGATTTCCTGTACATGCTATTAGTTCGAGTAAACGAATCACCATTTTATGTTATGTCACTGATTGTTGTGGTTATCTAATCTTCTACGTGTGACGCTTTAAAAATCATATCAGTAGCACAGTAGCCGAATTAATAAATTCTTTGATACCTACTTGGTTGTGAAGATCGATGGTTCAATTTCATTCTGAATGACCCGATGAACTCATACAGTGCACACTAAAACAATATTTTATTAGTCAGGCATAGAAAGCATTAGTCACTATTATTATGAGAATGTCATGAAAGACTCGACAGTTTGGAATAGCGAACAGAGCAAAATTATGAAATCTGATTGAACTTCTCCAATACAAAGCCACAACCTAGCGCCAGTACTTCCAGAATCACAAAGAGAGAGGCCATCAAAGACTGGATCAAGAATAAACCTGATTCGATTAATTGAAAAACATTGAAGGAACCAACATGGAAAAACACTAATTAATGGACAATGTATTTATTAAGTTAAGGAACGAACTGCTCACAAAGTTCTAGTGGAGAATAATAACAAGGCTTCTGACAGGATATTTTTCTCTTAAAGAGCATGTGTTTGCAAATGGAAATACACATGAAATTGGTGACCTTATCATACTCAAGTGGTTTATAAGAGTTATAACATATGCTGACAATTATTACTACTAGAACCAGAGACTATAAAATCCATCTAGCAAAGAATCTGTATCACTTGATCAGAGGAACTGATGCAATTCAGACTTAATTAACATTTAAATGTAAAAACGTGTTGATATTAATCATTTATCACATCCTATGAACGTTTAGTCGAATACAGAATAATTTTATTTTCTGTAGAGAAGATATAAGGAAGGTAACTAATACTAAATATGCTCAAACTATTCAACAAAATTTTATTTGCTAGCTCAAAAAATATTACGCCGTGCCCATATTCCTTCAGTTTTGTTAAACGTACTTCGTGTGCCTATAACATTAATTTAATAAACTAATAAATTATTTCCACAACGCAGCAGTACAAAACAAATAAAATCGATCAGGCTTAAGTAATAGGTTTATTGTCTGTTATAATAATTGGTGAAGGTCTCTTTAGGTCATAAATGTGACTATTCAATAAATAAACTTATTCATTTAAGTTTTATTGTTATGGGCATCGAGTCCACAAAAGGTAAACTTCTTTAAATGGTTCTCTTGAGCTATGCGAACGACCGAACTTTATACTATCATATTTCATAAACTTTTCCCACTTTTCGCAAATAGCGTCCAACATTTCATAATAAATGTTTACTGGAATTGTAGTTCCCAGCAAGATGAAGAAGCCTGTATTATACGCGGAGTTAAAAAGGATGAACGTTTTTACATATTATAAATGAGAACTGTAGTAGCAGTAGTATATTATGTTCAGAACAATTTAGTAGTAATGTTAATATGTAATGGAAGGATTTTCTTAAAGAAAAAACGTAAAGCTTGCAAATTAATTAGCACTAAATATTATACATAGATTTCTGTGATTTGAAAAATATCCCATTAGTTGACGTACAAAACCATTAGGACCATCACAATTGAAAGTTTTAATGGTATGTTGCAAAAAAAAAGTTTCGGTTGATATTGAAGTACCTCAAAGAGAGGTGGTCAGAACGGTAAATTTTTTATATGTATTAATGGTTTAGGAATTTATCAGATGATCAAATTCAGCCAGATTAATTTAAAAATATAAATTTTCAGCATGTCTGTAAATGCATCTGAAGCGTATTAAACATAAAAATAAATTGTAATGATTCAGGATGAAATTATAACTTACTTCATATTTTCAACTGCAATTAATACCAAGTTTAATGCTAGATTGAAATATTATTATGCAAAATTTATCTGCATTACAAAGTAGATATTTAAATATTTCTAAATCTGAAAATGAATGTACCGTCTTATGGCTGTACCTCTTTGTGGGGATGAAATGAATTACTGCTTTGGATGACTAATCCAGATAGAGCTTTATATCGGATATACCACTTTTATAAAATGTATAATTGATATCATAAATGTGTTTCCTTTGAGAAAAACCCCTTAAGCTTTTGTGAAGTTGGCGCTGGAAATATATTACATTAATCCTTATAAGCGTAGTCTATAAATGAAACGAAAAATATGGTTAAATATCTGTTAAACTGCTTTACTAGGTCCTTTGTTTGATCTAAGCCTCTTTTTTGTAATAATTAAAAATAAAAGCACATATCAAACACATTAGCATTGTATTCATTATAAAACTATGGAAACCGGTTCGTTGCCTTTCTCAATGCATTATCGGATTTTAATACACTAGGCCCAATAAAATGCCAGAAAAAAGTATAAAATTGTACTCGATTAAAAGTATAGTGACCTTTGCTTGCAAATTTTCAGTTTTGTGAAAGGATTTCGCACAAGAACAATACTTTAATCAAATTTTGAATAGCTTATATCACTTCATTATTTCTAAAAATATTTTTTTATGAGGTATGTGCTTTATTGAGGTTTGAAGGCCACCCGGTAATACACTGGTTCAAAACCATTAATTTAATTAACTGCAATAGTAACATTCGGCTTCATTTTAAAACGTTAATAAATTTTGTGTGCTCAATAAAGTTTTATTTCCCTTTGAGCTTTAACAGTACTTTTTATTTATTTTCACAACTAACACGCAGTGTAACATACCTACATAGCAACAAATGTAACCATGTAATTTTATTAGATATATTTGATTCATCTATATATACTGATCACATTTCTAGAAATAAAAATGAACGTAGCCCATTAAAATATAGTTTTTTGTTCCAGTGAAAATTGTGTACGGTTCTCAAGGCCCTGTCTTCATTAATCCAGACGCAGCACCCATTGTGATTCAGACTACCGCTACTAACCAGGGGAATTACGTCACTCAAACTGTCTATGGATTCCTCGATTTTACCACGACAATTGGTAACACTGTCATGGTTTTCTCTCCGCAGAGTGCTGCTATCGCACCGCCAGGTAATTAGAGAATCAACATGAATGAACTTGAATATTACAATTTAAAATGTCTGCTTCTTGCATTTCACCAAGAAGTGGAAAATTAAGGAGCTTCAATTATGTATTGATTATAATTTTAGGAGTCATTTCTCCTATACAGGACGGTTTCGCAAGTGAAACTTGTTTTCTTGCAAACCACTTTAATATTCGCTATGAAAAATTTTTAATATTGAAGGTTGCTTTTGGTATTTTAAGTTGTGACTATTAGTTAGTAATAAAGGCACATATTCATAATAACGATGAATCCTTGTCCAGTTTTCCAGCATGTAGTAAATATAATCAAAAATAAAATATATTCATTAATTTTCTCAGTAACTGTGTTTTTAAATGCCACGGCTGCCACGACTAAAGTAAAATTATTTTTAATAACACTGAATTTAGACTATTATTTTATGTAATCAAATGACCACGTAAATCCTAAACAGAGTTGGAACCTACCTTAATATAGCACAGGCATTGACGAAGTGTTCAAAATATTCGTGCGACTTATTTAGGTCTTCTTGACGTGCTTGTAAAATATTTCAGGGGTTCTGATCATTCTAAATGATTTTTCCAAAGACTGCCTTAATAATGCAAAAACTATGACACAGTCAATCTATCGATTATTCGATTAGCAACAGAATTTGTATGTTCATTAGAAATGCATTTATTAAGGATAATAAATGAGTAAATACTGTCATGTATTTTAAACTAATGAAAGAAATTGCCCGATTATTAAATAAATAAAATTAATTATAAATTCAGGTAAAACAAGGATAAAATGAAATATTCCTCACAAAACGAGAAACTTACGTATGGTACACTGAATAGATAAATACAAGTTAAAAAAGGATATCATATTGCAGAATAATCTTCCTAAATCAGCTGTAGAACACCTGTTGCTGCAATAGAGGTCACATAAATAAAGGGTCAGCTACGCTAAAATAAAACAAACGTAAACAAATTAAAAGCTTAAATAAAATAAATGTATTGTAGAATGTTCCTTTTAAATAATCAATAACAGAACAGCTGTTCTTTACATGCTTTTAACAAAGTTTTAATGACTTTTAATACAACAGTTAAAGTAAGATGCACTTTATTTCTGAAAAATTCTATAAAAATGTACATAAATAGCACAAGACTTACTTGTAAAACCACCAGTCTAGTCTAATGACGAGACACAATGTAAATTAGATCTTAAGAAGTGATTGTGAAGTGAGATTCAAAAAGTTCAGTGATGCTTCGTCGGAGTCAACGGCAAGTCAAAATTTCATCTAACGCAATATCAACAAATGGGTATCCACAGATTCGTCATGAAATAAGGATGCTGAAAATAACATAATTTCATAGGAAAAGTATAGAATAAAGAAAAAATTGGCATGAATACAAACCATAAATGACAGATAGCAATCTAGAAATCCTTGATTTGCAAAATTTCTGCATGTTCCTTAGAAACGAAAACAAAAGTTGAGTTGTTATTGGGTAGTGAATGCAGCAAACCCTCGTCCAGGTCGCTCCTGAAAATATTTGTAAAATTACTGGAAAATATTGGAAATTTATATACCCAGGATATTCCAAGGGTGAGTCAAGGACAAATACGAAAAAGCAACGGAAAAGCAACTCCAACTTACCAGAAATAAAGGTAATACTTATCCTAATTAGTAAGCACCCATGTGATTGGTCGAATTCCAAAATTGCATCCAAGGCCTATTTGGTTTAATCACATCCAGTAAACGGTGCAAGAAATTCTAGAATAATCAGCCATCATAACTGCACCACAAGTGTCAAAAGCAGGACTGCCAATTTAAATGCAGTTAAAACGACTCCGTAACCATAGAGTGTAGAACTTACCCTGAACTAAATTTTTAAAACACTAAGTTTCTTTAATTTTGTAAACATCCAAGAGGACACAGTCCTTGATTTGTTATAGATTTAACTAGTTTTAATTATCGCAGGGATTTAGATTAAGAAACGTTGTTTCTTTTTGATCATCTGATCTATGTAATAAACGTTATAATTTGAGTGACATCTATGTTTACTTGTATCATCCAAAGCATTTAAATTCATCTTAGTTGCATATCAAGCAGACAGCAGTCAAGTGACATTCATTTTAAAAAGATATCTAATTTTCATACATAAGTCCATACAAGTCTAATAAAGTAAACCAGCACGAAATTCAAACAACCTTTATTTAAAAATAGCATAACAGCAAATTTATAGGTAAGATAATTTTTCAATGGCAGAAGGGAACCCCCCAATAGGCCCTGAAAAGAAAAATAGTGATTGTAGCAAACCTACAGTAAGTTTCACGTTAAATTATCATAAAATCGTACGCACTGTCGCTTATTAATAAAATGGCGGCCTGATCGTATACCATAAGGTCGTTAATTCAAAAATCATATACAAGAACTAAATAATTTTTTTTGGAAAAACTATATACAACTACTATAGGCAAATTAAAATAAACTTCAAAACTAAGTACTAGTGCATGCATAAAAATTAAAAATTAAACTTACCTTAAAATAAAAAAACTAAATTCAATAAATCTATAAAAATAAATATAAAATCAAAAATCCAATACCTAATAGTATCCCTAAAGTCTCCATTACATAAAAATTATATTGGCGCCCAACGTGGGGACAGAAAGAAACAAAAAACCGTCAAAAAATAAAAAAAAAATTATAAAATAATTATAATTTCACAAAATAGTGCCAATACCTATAGTTAAAGATAAAAAAATGTATGCTTTTGTGGGCTGTTATACAGGAAGGTAATAAATAGTTTGGACTTCATTTTGTATATAGGCAGTAGAAAAAGTCACCAATAAAGGGTTAAAGATGAGCAATGATGTCAGACTGGGATTGAATTTAGATACCAACTGAACTTTTCAGCTTATTTAGGCAAAGCGTTTACTAAATCAACGCAGGTTTTATGGAACTGGGGACTATGACTAAGACTTTTACAGAGTGGTGTGGTACCAATAATAACTTTTGCCTCTTTGGTCAGGTAACACAAACTTAAAGATGAGGAAACTAAATTTGAATGTTTCCATGCCTATGGACAATGGAAGCAATAGCCATTAAGGACTACTTTGCCCACCTTCACTACATCTAGTAACGGAGAGCAGTTTAAAGCCTGTAAACTGTCGAATATAGGGCCATTCCAAGGAAATGATACTATGCTGAAATATTTCAACAAATAAAGAGAAAGACTACTCGACAGTAACAAATGAATTATCATTAACCATTGCTTTGCGCTTATAATATTTCATATAGTTCATTATTACTAAATTTCCTATTTCTCATAATTTTAGCTTCATATTTTTCCATCTGACAAGATTAAGTGAAGCTAATTTGTTCTCGCTTGCAGAATAGTTTTTGGGACCTTTTCTTGGCGCGGTCTTCTTCTCATGACAAGATGGCCAAACCGTTAAGAATTCAAAATATTTAATGCGGAAGAGAATCCAATAACTCATCTACAGAAAAATATTAAATAGGAAAATACTAATAAAGCAAAACTGTTTAATTGAAACATATTAACCATATAAATTTAATTTACTAAATGTGGTAGTCAAAACATTGAGTAAGCCTGACAGTTTTACACGGATACATAATTTATTACATATTACAAATAATAATTTAATGTTTTAAATTAATTAATGTAAGCCCATGTGTAGAATTAAATAACACATATTTTCTGTTTAATACACTAGTGGATAATAAAACAGAATGTTATTAGTACTGTCATTAAAATTATTATAATTTATATTATTTGCAGTATACTACAAGTGTAATGTAGCAGATACTGACATAGTAAGAATCAGCGCTTTAGCACGATATTTAACCCAAGAAATAAGAGTGGAAAATTCGAGAAAAAAAATTGCTCCACTGAAATCTACATGCAAAACATGTTCACAATATTTGAATTATATTTTTAAGCTATAAGCAAAATAATATTATAAGTTTTATTTTCAGAGCCTCCACAACCTGCGAAGGATGTCACTACAAACAATATTATTGAAACAAAGCCAGCGGTAGCCAAAAAGGACGTAGAAATTAAACCTAGTAAAACGCAGTTACCCAGCGAGAAGAAACAACCCGGAACGTCGAACAAAGTATCTTCTGTCGTCCAAGTCCAATCGAACCCTCCAGTTACCACAAAAGTAGAAGTAAAATCTTCCCCGCCTACCAGAATCAATGTCATAGAAGGAAAGGCAAGCTCACATGTTCCACATCCACCAATCATAAGTCAAGTACAGGTGAGTAATAATCAGTTTCTATTTTATTCAATTTTGACAACAAGAAATTTTATTTTATGCTTTTAACTACAAATTATCATAGTGCTGCTTATATTAAATAATACGCTTAATAGCTTAATAGCCAAGTGCAGGTCCTCTTTGAATTATTAAATTGTCGCGGAAAAAATTCATAAAAGCTATTTAATTTACCAATAATTGTGTCGCGCAGCTTAATTAATCGTGTCTTTGTTATAGGTAGTAAAAGCTCCTTCCAGCAAGCTCCCAACTGCACAGAACATTATAACTAAAGTAGAAGTTGTGAGCAGTCCAACAGAGTCGGCTAAGCACAATGCAATAGTTGCCAGCAAAGTAGATATTCATACGAATAATCCTCAAGTAACAAGCGTGGTTTCCAGTGTTGTGCAAGTAAAATCCGATGAAGAGCCGGCAGCCATAATAGGCAACAATATTGGTGAACCAGAATATGATTTCCTTTCGAGGCAACCATCTGAAGTAGTCGAGGAAACATACAAAGTCATAAACCTGAAACCGAGCTCCAAGTTTCATTTAAAACATCGCGCTGCATCGGATGGTAAAAAGGCAACGAAGAGGCCAGACACGTCACACCCGACAGGTTTAGTGACCAAACTGGGAGGAACAGTCATAAAGGAAGGTGTTACTACGGTTCATGAAACTAGTGTCATCGGAACGTATATATCAGGTAAAAAGAGTTGTCAGGAAAGTAAAAACCTAAGAACAATATTTATTACTATTTTAAATATTTTGTTATATTTTATATTTTCCGGAATTGTTTGGGTTTTATGCTTTGGTATATTGCCATGGTTGGTTTTTTATCCAACGTTGATAGCAATAAATTTTGAGTAGATGGATTCACTAATTTTTTTATTCTAAAATAGCAAGGTGTAGGTCACTGTTTCTGTTCCGTGCTGATGAAGGTCTATAACTAGAAACCTCATGGTTGAGGATTTTTTTATTTAAGAACAAATGCTTTACTACTAGATTATATCAGTCAATAAGGAAGGAATGGAACAGTATTTTTTACAAT
Organism: Rhagium mordax; assembly: GCA_963680705.1. NCBI lineage: Eukaryota > Metazoa > Arthropoda > Insecta > Coleoptera > Cerambycidae > Rhagium > Rhagium mordax. The sequence continues at coordinate 14,343,391 of OY796660.1, read as the reverse complement.
TTGGAATATTTCAAAGAGATACCTACTTAATACTATTGATCATTTCAATTTTAAGTAACAATGTGATATAATTAATTGTAGCAACCTGAATTGTGTTTATTTGCTGTTAAAGATTCCTATTTATTTATTTTCAGGAAAATATGCGCAGGTCCTTCAAAGCACATCTCATATTTTCAATAACCCGAAAGGAAAAATTAATCCTTCCCCGAGTCTAAGAATATTAAAAACTGCCGCTCCATCGTTAGGCAAAGGAAATAAGTATCACAGACATCTCGAACCGACGCCCGCGGGAGCTATTAATGAAGAGGCATCTCTGTCAGTCGAGGGTCTTTTTAATTCTCAAAACTCTATAAAATCTACGAGGAAACCCACAGGGCCCGGCAGCTCTTTCAAAAGATTTAAAAATAGGCACAAAGAGCCAGACGTCACCGAGGAAAACAATGAGCAGGATGTCACACAGCCGCAGCCCAATTATAAGAAATCACAGAAAACTAGAAATCAGCCTCAAAATGCTCGCAATACCAAGTAAGTAATTTGTTCTCGATGAGATCTTCTGTTATAAGTGCGAAGTAATTTTGGATAATTGGTGTTAGTAGTTTTCCCTGCAATTTCTAATATATTTTTTATAATATAGGCAGCTGTAAAATGAGAGCGGAATAAAAATGATAGGTCATATAATTCATGACGATTTGAGTTCTAAATGTTACCATTTTTCATAATATAAGATAAAACGCGAGAAGTAAAATTTCAATAATTCGATTGGATATAAAAAGCAATGATGCGTTTCATCAAATTTTATTGTGGTATATTTGAAATCTTTTAAGATTTAGAAAAAGAAATTGCTTCATATAAAAAGGAAGTTATTTCAGAATATCAGAGAAAAAATTCTTTTAAAACATGAAATTTGAATTAACAAAATATGACGTGTTTCATAAGTATATTTTTTTATATAAATAATAAATAAATAAATAAATACACCACATGTAATTACGACCCCCTTTATCCCAGAAGGCTGAGCCTTGTGCGGGAGGGGGCTACACATATAAAGACAAGGGACACACATCCAATATCCGTGTATAATGGAAAAATCCCCTCTCACAGTATTTTCCATTGCCACGACCGGGATTCGAACCCGGGACTTTTGGGTGAGAGGCAGGTACTCTACCATCTCGACCATCAGTCATACAATATAGTTTTCAACATGAATATAAAACCCTTTACGTAATATTCTGGGTATATTGAAGAAATATATGTACATGAAAACCAAAAAAATAGGTTAGGGTTAAATTTTCAAAATGTAAAAATTCGGGTTTTCTGTATATTGCATTTCTTTTACTTCAGTTATTTATATTCTATAACCTAAATCTCTATAATTTAAAAATAAACTTGAGAGGATCCATAAAGAACCCAGATAAAAAAAATTGGACGACATGAAATTTTTGTAATAAGTTGGGTTTATTTTTTACCTCAAAATTCTTTAAACTGTTCGGGAAAAACAAAACATCGGAAACGGGTTAAAGTTCGATACATTGCACTGCATTTAGAGATACTTTATTTTTTATAAAAACTAAATTCACGAACTATCACGCATATCTCTAAAACTGCACCATTTTTTTAATCAAATGTATTCATGTATCTGTATGAATTCCTGAATTTTATGGTGCAAGTTTTATTATTTCTATATTTACCAACTATGATGATTGTTAAGCAAGTAAATTTAGCACCACAGCTTTTTCTGCATTTCATTTTTAAATGTCAATGATCTTCTTGATTTGCTATATTTTTTAATAACAATTTTCATGGAGTTCTCAACAAATTGTTAAGTTTATAAGTTAAACCAGCATTGTTATATAGTTTCCGCATTTATTTTTCTTTCCAACACTAATAATATAAATCCCACTGATATTACATACTCTCTGAGCTGTAAATATTAAGCTTGTTAAATATCACATGGCATTTGCACCACTATGGATTAATTTTAATTGTGAATTAGATACCCTATAGACTATTGTTAAAATAATAATTGTTCCTATGATGCCAAGGATCCAGACCTAAAATTTTTTCAACTTGGCGCAAATTGCCTTAAATATGCTAGGAATTCAAATACTCTAGAAATGTCTTAGCTTATTTTGTTGCATGTGGGGTATTATTAAATTAATAAGTATTGAGAAATGGAAATAAAACGTGCACATGGTAAGGAAACGTGTGGAGCAAATTTACCTCAATTCTTAGTTTGAAATAATTCTTTAACGAATTTGCGAGAGAAGAAAAGTTGATGAGATGAGATGAATTCTACGTTAGCAATAAAATAAATAATTTTCTGAACTAAAGTCAGTTGGCAAAGTTTAAAAACTCCTACTAAAATCATCATTCTTAATATTGTTTAAAAATGGAAAATGTAAAGGTTAGAAACTCAGCTTATTTTTGTTGTTAAATAATGGATGTGAAAAAAATTATTTTCATATACAAAAAAGTTTGTTTTTATGGTCCATTTTTTCTAGAAGTTGACATGTAGGAGGCTTGATCCCAGCTTTTTCCTAAGGAATTCTTTGGTTTGAATCAATTAACATTTCACTTTTAATCTTTCTATACGTAAAGTCTTTGGTGCTACCTTAACAATACCAGAAACAACAGATGGCCTGAAAGTGTTTAGGCTGATGTAAGAAAATTTAACAAGATTTTGCACCATTGCAACTATAATATAGCCTATTATTATAGTTTATTATCCTTGAATATGAAATATTTTCTTTACCACTGCTATCTAAATAGTTCCTTCCGAAAAATTCAGAATTATGAAAGATACTTCCACAATCAGTTTGCCAACCTATTTCAAAAGAACAATTCCTTTGCCGTTACGCACCAATCAAATTTGTAGCGTCTCATAACATCATCGTCTTTCATGTGATAGCAACTCCTTCACTAAGTTCTAAGAGTTCCATATGCACGTGCAACATATGTAATCAATTTTAATTTTTATTAGAAGTAAAATGATTAAGTCTTTATTCACTAAACAGTGTATTAAATTCGTGTCTACCCATCTCTTTAATCCCTTTTTGTAATATCCCTAACTCACCCTGTGTAGACCTGTAATTCACCATAATATCTGTGCGCTCTTTTTAAGTTCGTATCCAAGATGTATGAATTTATTTGACATGTACTGGTGCATCGATATTATCTTCCTCTGAAACGTGTCATCGATGGATATCATTTTTGATTTCTTATAACAGTTTGCACAATTTCATTTGTAACATTTATAAGCGTCGTTCATTTCTTATTTGGCTTTTCATGCCCGTCATTTGATTTACGGCCAAAATAGATTTCGTTTTGATACATTAGTAAAAATAAAATATTTCACTATACCTGCACTGACCTATATAGCATTTCGTAAATAATGTGTTCGAAAAGGGCATTTGGAAACAAGGATCGATACTACATTATGCCAAATGAACGTTCTTCCAACGGTTCTTCCCTTCCCTTCCCTTTCCTTCCCTTCCCTTGTGTTATCATTATGAAACATGGTGGTATCATTCATGCAAACAATATCAATGATATCATCAATGACAACTTGAGCTTCGTATTAATTCTGAGACATTCCACCTGCTGAAATATTAAGATCCCCATAATCCATTTTGATAAATCTAACTTGACCCCTTAATAGCGAAATATAGAAGACATTAATAAAATTTTGCGTAAAGAATATGAAACAGTAGAAACGTAACTGTAACGTATTACCTCGCGGTCGCTAGACGACAGTATACCTAGAGAATTTTTACACCGGTATCTGAATATCACCACTGGAAACTTTGAAAATATTAACAAAGTGATAGCAGGTAGCAGATACCTAGCAGCTCGAAAGGTAAAATCGATACCTGAAAGTTACCCAAAGAAACTGAATTACTGTTTATATGTATATCGAAAATAATTCATTATTTCAATATACTGACTTGGATCATCAACAAACAAATTGATTATATTTTCAATTGACAGTTCTTGCAGTAAAATAAAACACAGTAATATGTGTAGCTACAGGCACTACTATGCACTATATAGTATATAATGCACTAAGCACTTATAACTGAAATAATAAACATCTAATATCTGATGAAGTCACTGATGTTTTGACTGCGACAAGCAGGGAACCGGTTTCGAGTTGAATCGTTGAATTGTTTATATGCAGACAAACCCAAATATTATTTTGATGTGTGCAGGGAACCGGTTTCGAGTTGAATCGTTGAATTGTTTATATGCAGACAAACCTAAATATTATTTTGATGTGTTGCACACTGTTGGACAGGAAATATTTCCAAATTAACTAATTTCACACAAATTCCTAATTTTGTTAACTTCTTTAGATAACTTATCCTTGCTGTTCATCTTAGAAACCTATTTTGTTTAACTTCAAGGAGATGACGTGCGTCTCGTTGGGCCAATGTGATCTCATTTAATGTTGCTTTAAACTTTAGTTTCTGTTGATGATCGACTAGACACTTCGTCATGCTAGTATTCTTTTGACCTATGAGCCAAAATCATGTTTTGAGATAATTGAGGTTAAAGATTTTTTTATTTGCCAACTTACAATTATTGCTTTTTTTACCATTTTTTTGCTTCATAATGGTTAAATACTGCTTTAGACAATTAAAAATTTGCTAAGTTCTTAATTATTTTTTAAAATAACGAAGAAATCTACAAAAACTTATTTTGGATATAGGCCAAGGAGCCTAATATTAAGCCATGTTGCAAATTTCACATATGATATAGGACAAATGTAACACTTTCGTAGGATATAGTGCAAATAAAACACGGTTTTTTTGCGTGATATGGGTCAAATGTATTCTCGAATGGATATAGGATAACTGCAAGTAACAATTTTTTTAGAGAGTTAGGGCAACTGCTTATATTATTATGGATATAGGTCAAAACTAATGCAAAAGCATTGAGTAAACCTTTGGGATATAGAGCATTTTACGCACTATAAGAAATGGATATAGGCTAAAAGGTACTCTACGTTGATATAGTGCCAAAAACACTCTCCGCATGATCAATTTTTAGGATATAGAGCAAGAATTTACTGAAAAACCACTTTATATCGAATATAATTGCTAAGATGACAGTGGGTTTAGGCCAAGTGCATTTTAAGCTTTCCAGATATGTAAAAAGGTCCATAACCGCAAAAAATGGATATAGGGCAAAAGAATACTAGCATGACGACTTAAGGAAGCCTAGAATAAATTCACAGTTGTTACACGGTTACCTATTTGCATTAAAATTAAATTATCTTAGTTCTTACAAAGTATTAGTTTACTATGATTAATAATAGTTTTTCCTTAACTTTATTCATTCTGTTCGCAAACTAAACTTTTTATGTCACCATAAAATGAATATAAATCAGAGATTTAATACGTTTACTTTCTTCAACTTTTGATTCGTTATAGTGATACCATCAAATCAAATGATTTTGTTAGAAAATCACAATTGAAAATACTCAGAAACTGCTACTATATTATAATTCTAGGTTTAAAATTGTTTGTTCCATAGTTCTCTTTCATATTACTTCAGTTCTATATTGAATATATTAAGGAGGATTTGGTATATAAACAGGACTACCATTATTGTCGTTATCGTCTTTAACGATTTCTTTCTCCGTAATAACACTCTTTTAAATTCTCTAAATTGACTGAGTTGCTCCTCTATATTTAAATTAATATAAGCAATATTAGGTGATCGATAAAACAACATGGTTTTTCAAAACCTTGTTACAGATCATATTGTTTTATCGATCACATAATATTGCTTATATTAATTTAAATATAAACAGTTGTTTTAAATAGTTCCAATATGAGACAGAAGTGTTGGATTTTCAATATTTTCCACCCATACGGATAAGGCGCTATCTTAAATCTTAATATTCTAATTTTTACAAATAGTCAGAACATAATAATTATTAAGATTAAATTAAGAAATTCTGAGGAAATAAATTGCGTTTGAAATTTGCAAAAAATTATAATTTTACAGGAAATACCTTTTCTTTCTGTTCTTATTTGGAATTTACTACCACACATCTGAACATTTTCCAAATAATCTAAAAAATATTCTGTATTTTTAAAAAATAACCGAAAATTTACATGCGTAAAGGTTATTTTTAAAAAAAGATATTTTTTAGATTTTCTAGGATATGTTCGGAAGTGTGAAAAATGCCACAAATAACTTTTAGACAATAAGAAATAGCTAGTTCTGTTTATACTGAGCACACATTGCTCTTGAATCGCATCTATCTAGCTAGGGATCTGGTTAGGTTTTTAAGTTCACTAAATTGAATATGATGTAGCCTATTTTCCCCTCTGTGTTTCTTACTTGATCAGGTTAGTATCATTGAGAAATTCAAAATGCTGCCGATGGGAGCCTTTTTACGTACCTATATAGAAGGACACTGATATAGAATATCGTGAGGAGTTTCATCTTCTTTATATGCTAGAGTATTCTGCTACCTCATGGCAATGAGGCGTTTTCTCATGGATAGTATCCGGTTAGGAGTCCTGCCACCATTCTTATTTATTTCCTGCCTAATTGTAGGTATTCCTGTATGGAGCTCCAAGGAACATCCCAATTACCTCAGTTACGGGGATTTTATTCAATGAGAATCATGTCATTTGCTTAGTTCGCCCTTTACCGTCTCATTTGCGGTCTGATAAGATTCTGGTCCTTAAGACCGGTTCTTAAGCCTTGCTACCTTTGGTGTACTGGTATCCATTCTGCGAAGGCAGCTCGGTTATTGAAGCACACTTTGCAAAGTATTTCAACATGTTCCAAAGATTTTAATGCTGCCTGATTGTCACTTATAATGTAGATTCGATTATTTTTATATTTACTTTCCATCATTATGATCTGTGAGGAAGCTGTGATTGTTATCACTTCTGTCTTGACTACAGTTATCGAGCAGTCCAGGTTTATTTCCTATTCCATCCTTCCATTCCTTTATTATTCTTATTTCTAAAAATTGCGTATTAATGTTGAACATCTCATAATCTCTGCCATTTTTAAAACTTGCTAAGAACATGAAACTATAACAAGTTGATAGAATCGACTCATTGTTTCTTTCCATAAAAGTGATAAACCTACTATTGTTTCAAATATGTAGGTATTCCGAGGGGACCAGAAAAAAAACGTGCTTTTTAATTTTCTTTACCAAATTTTTATTATTCGGCCGATTTTAACAAATTTGACGTCTGTAGTTTTCTAATCCTTAAATAGATTATAGAGATCATAAGTCAGAATATAAGCCGAAATATCAAAATTTAAGATGGCAGACACGATTGAAATTAGGCTTTCTTTTGCGCTCGTTCTCTTTAATTTTAATTAATAAAATTTATAATTTGTCTGCCTTTCTCGAATACTTGCTAAACAGTACGTTCAGCATTTAAAAGCTCATAAATTCATAGAGAAATTTTCGGAATTAAGGTCTTCATATTCTGAAAATGTAAAGAAAACTGATTAAATAGAAAGTCGAAACAAAATTTGATACTTCATTTCTAATGATTGGGCATCAGTATGTGGCAACAAAAACGACCTATGCTGGCTACATAACAAAATCGAGGTGATAGAAATTGGTTGAGATAAGAAGAATTGCAATAGTATATTTTACCGAAAGAGATTTTACCGAAAGAGATGAAAATAGTAGTAAAAGTTTTTTTCGTGAGATGAGAATTTGCCCACGAGCGAAGCGAATAAAACGTATTTCATCTCGAGTAGGAAATGCTATTTTTTCTACGATATTGCAATAAATATTGGATTAAAATAATTTTTTTTAACAGTCACTTGGAAAATACCTATAAAATGTTATTAAATTGTAAACCAACCGTCACAATGTAAATTATCAATTGTTTATTTAGTCGTTGCTATGGTAGGTAACATAAATTTGACACTTTTATTTTCACTTCTAGAGACGAAAATAACTTTCGTCTCTATAGTAAAAGAATTTCACTTTCGCATAGAGTAGGCAGTGGAAAAATTGCTATTTTCATATGTATAAGTTCAAGTTTTAAAAGTACTAACTAGTTTTTCTTAAATTCGCTGTATCGTCACAACCGATGAACCGATTTAACTCGTCGTGGTCTTAGAATGCAGAGGGAAGTTCATTATTTCGGAGTCTTAATAGTTCCGCAATTTTGAAAAATTTTAGTTAAAAAGAACCAGCGCAAGGAAGCCTTATTTTCAATTGTGTCCGCCATCTTGAATTTTCACATATGGGCCTATTTAACTTGTGGATTTTATAGTCTAATTAATCAGCTAACTATAGGCGTCAAGTTTGTTAAAATATGCCGATTAATAAAAATTCGATACAGAAATTTAGAAAGTACGGTTTTATATTCTAATAAATTCTTTATTTTGACATATTTATAAAATCGTTGTATGAAAGTTAATGTTTTACAAAACTACAGGATACCGATAAGTGAATGAGTTGATAAAAAAAAAATCAAAGACAAGCTCATCAACACTTACTTTTAGAAACAAGTGTGTAAGCTTGACATATTTACTTAAACGTATCAGCCAAAAACAACAATCAGATCAATTTGGAATATAATCTGCCGTTTCAAATACAATCAGATTCCATATGATTAAATTTGTATTAGAATTTTATAATAGAAAACATGTACGACTAGTACTATGAATCGACACCGTGAGCGCACAGTTCAGTTCTTGTTTAATTCATGACTGTTCGGTTCGTTCAGTCCAAATGATTATTTTAATTACTGTCGTATCTATGTTATGTATGTATATAGAAGTAAAGTAGTAAATGTATGCATGCATTAATAAATTGCATGTAGCAGACACCATGCACTAACACATGTAAATAATACAGACACAACACATCCTCACACAGTCCCCAAAAATTTGGTCGGAGCAGAAACCGAAAAACTGCTACTACAACCCCATCTGTACACAGCGAAGAGACTACGACTGCGGCATCTTTCGGATCTGGAAAGCGCTTTTCTTCAGGAAGGAGGAATAAACAAAGCAGGGCGTCGACTGTCAGTGCGGAAGTTCCTAGTAGTACCAGCAATACCAACAACAATGGCGGCGGCTACAGCAGGAGAGGGTACAAGCCGAAAGTCCAGACTTCTTCCGTGGACCAAGCTGGATCAGCGTCATCTAGTTTGTACAAGTTTAAATTGAACAGGTTGGTTTATAGTTTACAAAACTATTTAAGAAGTAGTATATTATCACCCTTTATATTTTAAGTAGATTCACGAATTGACGAGTAGTAACCATTGTCAGGTACAAAACTATTTAGTACTCACCATTAGTAACTAACGGAGAAGATATATAGAAAAAATATATAGAAAATATTATTATGTATGACAAAGTAAGAAGGCAATTTTTGGTTTATTGTAACTGAAGAAGGTGCATTTCGCAGTAGACCCTCTCAAAATTTCAATTTGCTCATTTTGATCTCTTATACCAACAAAATACTAATTCCGGATGATTTTGAATTTTGACCACTGATTTTAATTCCGTTGAATTGGGTGGCATATTTTATAGCTAGAATCACAATATCAATTGTGGAGGGAGTTTAATCCGCAGTTCCGAAACTCGCAGCGTCGATTGCTAATGACTGTGTTTGCGGTTTTTCAAGATGGGTAACTCCTTCCTAGATAGCCCTGGCCTTGGTTTTAAGGGTTGTCAAATTTATTTATTGTGTTTTATGTTCATGTTTAGTTATTTGGTATCCAATATATTAGCGTATAGGTGACGCTAGTAATAGTAATAATTAACTCCTAGAACAACTTCTTGCATCTTTAAGATGTATTGGAGGGAGTCCACATTTGGAGAGAAAGGCAGAACACGTAGTAGTGGAAATAATTTCTTTCATAGTAAATTACTCTGGGAATTGAACCCGAATTTCTTGTGACAGCCAAGTACGCTTGCCTTTTGACCATCAGTCATATACAGCTATAAAATTAATGAGAGCGTTTATTTCAGCATTTTAAGTTAATAAGTTCATAAAATAATTTCTGAAAGTAAAAAAGCTTATAAGAAATATACAATATATTTGATAAAAGTTCTTGTTATTTGAAAAGTTTCAAAGTATTTAGTTTTTTTGCAAAACTAATTAGAATCGTGTCATATATTCCGTCCCTTAGCAACATAACAGCCTCATTAATACTTCAAATAGAAACTGTTTCAATTAAAACTTTACTAAAAATAAAATTGTTCTTTGCAACATTATTTCATTCCAAATATGACGTGCTAAAACAAAATACTTTTAAATATCTGATATCCAGAAATACTTCATGCATTAGTGATTCGATGTATTGAGATGAATTTTAGCTTATATCCGATTGAAAATTAAAAACACCATATCACATTTTATTTAGAATGCGTTTTCTCTGTTTATAATAATTTCTCCCAAATTGCATTATTTTCTAACTATTTACAACAGTAATACAAATCAGACGGATAATCCATCATTCTCGATTGAGCGATTTCATCCTAAAATTCACTGGTTTCATCAAATAAAATCGAAAACCTAGAAGTGATATTATTGTTCATAGATTAAATTATTGAAACTGAGGAGTACACATGGACCACCGATAGTCAAACATCACAACCAAAACCAATATCATGATTATTATAGCTTTATTACGTACTAGGTAATAGTCACTACAAATACTTTCTTCACATTTAAAGGGTTCTTCCTTATTATATATCAGATTAATCTTTCCATAAACATGTGATATGTTAATGATGGGTACTGAAATAGTTTATTGTGTCTGATAGAACTCTTAAATGAATTAACATACTTCATAAATCATTCAGTACTTTTATCATCACGTTTGAATATTCCCATTAGTTATATTTATGTACTATCATCTATTATCATTCATAACCATACAAATTGTTATGCATTATCATGTCATTCTTACAGAGTTCCCCATCAGCTCCGTGTATTTGATATTAACATTTCAATATAGGTGCTAACTCCTGTTTAACTGGACACTAGTCTTAAATTTAGCAAAACGTTACATTATTTACAGTGTTAGTGTATTATGTTCTTGCAAAAAACTAAATTCGCTTAACATACAATATGATGCTACTACTGGTGATATTATGGATTTACGAGCGAATGACCCAAATCAACATAAAAGGTTGAATAATGGGGAGTCAGCACATTTAGACTATTCTGGACTTTATTTTGGTTCGATCAATTCAAATACATTAATTGGATTGTTTTGGGATGATTTATTTGACGGAGCAGCTATGATTGTTTATGTTCATATTCTATAAAACAAACATGAGACTTCATCATATTATACTGGACATTATATGTTTTGCCTTTCACAATATTTAGCTAAGACGGAGTGAAAATATGTGGAAAAAATTCACTTCTAAGTATATGATAGCTACCGCAGCTGATTCCGCAAATAATAAACTTGCTTCTTTGAACTAGCGATCATGAATATCTGACTAGAAGTTGAATAACTTCTTTAAACACAAAAATAAAAGTGGTAATAAAATTGGTGAAAAATGTGCCGTTTATGTTCGTCATTATGTTAAAATGAAAATAGTTTGAGCTCAAATGTGATTATATCACGAGATATGGAAAACTTTACCATTTTCTTGATTTTTAAGGTAGTTATGAAAACTAATTTCCAGTTAGTTCCCAAGAAGAATATCGAGGTAGGTGTAATTCTACGTTAAATTGAAATTGGTATTTCTAAACCGTCATAGCCAAAATTCCACACCACATTTCACAAGTCTACCTTAAATTCGATAAGAGTTCTTCCATATTTCGTGGTTACCAATACTGTTACAAAATTGGGGTTTATGATATAATCAAAATAATGACGTTTTTCCACGACGTGACATTCATGGTTAATTTAATTTCTTTTAAAACTTCTTCACCATCGAATTACTAAAGTCCTTAAAAAACGTGAATGAGTTACCTTCAGAGAACGACAAAATAATTTGCCCCGAAAGATACTAAAATTGATATGAAGGAAATAATAACTAGCAGTCATATAAAATGTGAAAAGATTATGTCCCAAGGACAATTGAAAATGAGAGGAATTTATTATCAGCCTTTGTGGTTACCTGATCGTTCTTTCAGCGTTTCTTATTTTTTATCCCACAAAATTTAACTTGCACAGTATCCCAAAAATAAATGTTTAGTGCTGTAGGAAAATATATTCCATATCTTTAATTATCCTCATAATAGAAGGAAGTTTTTTGGGGCAAATGGCAAAATGGCAAATGGCAATGGCAATGGCAATAAACATTTCCCTATCTTAACAATTTGGATCTTTTTAATTAATGGGTTTCAATGTCCTAAATACGGGGTTCCAACATTGCGATAGTTTTAAATTAGTTAAATTTTAAAATGGTAAAGAATGTGGTTTTGAGTAAAGAAACATTAATTATAAGGAATTAATTGATTAGGTAGTTGACTTAGATAAAAACCGAGGCCTATTTGGGTTTCATGATAATTGATATGCAAATGCACTGTTGGATAAAAAGACATTGACAATTTTAATTTTCTATAGATGGAAACAGAGATACTTGCTCAGGTAGTGAATATATCACGAGATCTAGCCAAGGAAAGTTCAATTTTACGAAAGAATCAAAAGAATTTTACACTGGTAAAGACTTTGAAAGCAACATTGTTTTTCTTCTCCAGTCACGCTAATGCACATGTTGCTTTAGAAATAATCGTCACTTGATCGTAAATATTCATATTAAATGTGACAGAAAATTCAAGAAGTGTAACTGCGAGTTATTAGATGTCATTCAGTCATTAGGCAATTTCTCATTGATTGGAAAGAATTACCAATGGATATCTAAAGCCTATAGATGATAATGTTATGTTAACAAATGATACAGTTTAAGCTGTTTATTTCAATAGGATAGCGCTGCTTTGAGCTATAAATATGAAATTATGCTTTGATTATTGAAAGAGAACAAATTAGTTACAGATTGTAAATCTCACGGAGCTATAATTGTTCTTGATCCTCAATAACAGGTAAAAATGCTTCATCGATATCTTGAAAATTCTGTTCTGGAGTGCTTTCACCGTCGATTTCTCATGATACGTTAAAAAGACACGTAAACAATTATATAGGTTATTAAATTGTCTTTGACACTCATGCTTCATATTTCCTAATAGGTCAACTAAATTCGCTACTAAAAGATTATTAAATCCTAGAGCAATTTTGCGCGACTGTTAGTTCATCCTCTAATCGAAAATCCACAATAAAAATGTTTTAGTGTTGAGCAAATATTTAAAAAAAAACGTGTGCAACGAGTTCCTTAAGATTTTTTAATAATTTTTAATAAGTTGACTTTTTTGGCTGACATCGAAATTTAAAATTTTTCGTCTCTCAGTTTCGCTTTTATCAAAATATTGGGACTGTAATCATGTGGTCATAATTCGAATTAATCTGCTTGGTAGAGAATTAAATTATCTATAAAATAGGTCTCTTGATATCTAATGGACTCATGTCTTTTTAACTCTGTCAAAATAACGAAGAAAGGTTAATTTCATGTGAGTAGTAGTTTATGTTGACGGAAATCAAAGTCTTTTCCCACAAAAATTCAAAATAATTATTTTATATAGGTATACAGTATGTCCGGCGATGTGGTAGACAAGAGGACAAACTGACCAAAAATTTCATTTTTCGAGGAAAAGTCATTCTTTATAAAACAATTTTCTTGCTGAAAAATACGATTTTTGGTAAAAAAAAAAAATAAAAATTGTGTATAGGGTGTCCAAAAAGTTAAAAATTCAAATTTTTTGTTCCGTTGTTAACATTGTAAACTAACAAAATCTTTAAAAGTTAAAGAAAATATATTATTGGAAAAAATATTTTAAAATTATTTAAAAAAATTATTTAAAGCAAAAAAAATATTGCTATCCAAACTTAATAAAAACCAATATCTTAGAAGATGTGATGATTTGAAACAATTTTCTTAAATATCATTTTGCTAAAAACTTTAGAATTATGGCACTTTACTCTTGTAAAGAATTTGAATTTTTAATTTTTTGGACACCCTGAATAAAATTTTTATTTTTTTTTCATCGACAATCGTATTTTTTCAGCAAGCAATTTTTTTATAATGTTTGACTTTTCCTTGAAGAATTACATTTTTGGCCCCGTTTGTCCTCTTGTCTACCACATCGCTCGACATACTGTATAGCGACCGGTTTCGTGATCTAAAATTGCTTCACATTCTCTGCGGCCTGAGGATATGAAGCAATGAAGCAATTTTAGTTCACGAACCGGTCGATATAAATTTTTTTTTTTTGAGGTTTTGTGAGAAAAAGCCTTTACCTGTCAAAATAATTGGAGAAATTCTGTATCCGGATTTTACATGAAAAAATTTAATATCTGCCGAAAAAAAATTGCTTTGCAGAGCATCTAATCTAATACAAGATAAGTAGGCGGTTTCTAAAAGAGAATAATAAATAAATGAAAATAAAAATTGTTCCTGATTAACTATTATATTATAAAATAATGACAATATTGAAACATGTATTAGTAAAACAAATCATTTACTGGATAGAAATTAATTTTTCAGAAAATAAATTCAAGTGCAAACAACGTAATTTTATAATTCCTACAAATATTGTTAAAAATAATTATTTTGTCGAGACCTCTTTTAATTTAATTTAACATGATCCGCTTTATATGCGAAGATACTTATCAATAATTATTATATAAAAATTCTTGTTTTTAATCATGTATTGTTCAAACTACTTTTATACTTACTACTTTTTTAGTCACCCTGTATGTTACTTAATAGAAACAATAAAATAAATACAAAGAATAACCAAAAATATAATTAAAACGTCATAATTTCAAGTACAGCACTTGTACAGGATAAATTTATTAAACGAGAAATACATCAGAATACTCAGCAGGGCATAATGAGGCATATTTTGAGGATTTTCGTTTAAATTTAACATGAATCTCGCTCTGTAAAGACAACTGAATTGAAACAGATTTGTAAAATAGAATTTTAGTTGGTAGGTATGTAATATTTAAGATGAAATCTAAAATTTTGTTTCAGTATTGAAGACATACTTTTGAATAAAATCAATTTAGATTATAATTATTACTACTATAGCAGCAATAATTTCTAATAATTTAGTTTTATCGCAAATTTGGATATTATATTCAAGCTTACGTTTCTCTCAAAATATAAATGCATTATTAAAGTCGTAAATTGTATTTAATAAACTTCTTTGCGTCTATCAAAATTTATTTATGAAAATGAAACTATGATAATATTTTCTATATATCCTAAAACATAAGAATACTATTTAACAAAGTATTATTATATTTTGATATTTTTATTGAATTTTAACAAATCCTTTTATGTTTCTATTTAATATAAAATCAAACATTGCCCCTGTATATATATATATATAGAAATATTACACATCAATATAGGCAAATATATGATTCCAACATATTTTAAATGAAAACGATAAGGAAAATAAAAAACTTTTGCAACTATTTTTACAAATCAAGTTTTGCCTGATTTTTAGTACCTATCCGTTGTCTTCATAATCTGCGACCCATATTTTCATAGTTATGTTCACATGCAAATATCTGTCAAAAAATTAATGAAACTTACAGCTAGTTATACTACTATTTCTAATTTAAGCGCATGTTAAGCAATATTTTAATGTTAAAAAAAAGCAACTGAGATTAAGTTCTTATCTTTATATCCACATTGTTGTGTTCTTGCGCTATGTCTGCCGGTTGGTTCCATCCTCAATAAATTACTTCCAGGAAATCTAATATCTTGGCCACAAATGTACGCTTCATCTTAAGCTAAACTCATTACATATTCTTGCTTATCTCTATTACAGATCTCCGGGCAGATGGCAGTACAAAACTACAACCAAGCCCCGGGTAACTATTCGGAAACAAAACAACGACGATTCAACCAACAATAACAGCAATACATTAGGGACAACATCTTCTTCTATCCAGGAAGCGTCGCAACCACTAATCAATGATGTCGTTACACCTCAGGCTAGATCTGACGACGTCGACAGTCTCGAAGGCTCTGAATCAATTGCTTCAATTATTGATGACGAGAGTTCAACAGAAAATAAACTCGATACTCCCGCTTTTCCTGTAGAAACTATTAAAGTTGAAATTTCAACCCCTCCGGATTTAACAGATATATACTATGAAATTGCCACAATCAAGTCACCCTACACTTTCCAGGTAATACAATAATAAAACAATAAAGCAAGTGTACTCAAGTGTAACGCACTTACGTATCTCGTAGATGATATAAATTACGTCATTATAAAATAATGGTTAAACTAACACTTGTCTCTATGTAATTGCAAGAGCAGTCAAAACTAATCGCTCTAATTAGAACAATTGGTTAACGTCTTGGATGAAATTAGTTCGGACAAAAATGACACTTTTCATAACTAGTTTTGTGGATAATTTAGGTTATTAAAGTTGAGGTAGTGAAGTTATTCACCAATCAGAAAATGGTAGGTAGGAAATAATTTATTTTTAAATTTTAATCTTTGTGGCATATTTGCACATGAATCCACATGAATTGAGCTCGATCTCAGCTTCGACACTGCCAATGTTGGTAGGTAATGGATGGTAGTTTTTGTCAAATCTGTTACCCTCTCCCGGACAGCCTTGGCCTTGAATTTGGATTTAAGGATTTTCTAATTTATATTCTGATGGGTATCCATATTATGAGTAAATTTGTAGATAAAGGAAACTCGTTTTTTTATATCGCAACCGGTTTCGGATAAGTTAATGTGAGATACAAGACTATTAATTTTAACCATTTCTTTATCTACTATTTTCTAAACTATGTGCTCAATGTCAATTGGGAAATTGTCAATTTTGAAAATACATTTTCTCTTGTGATATGCAGAGTAAACTTATATTTGTGATTGTATACCGACTCTAAAATCGGTCTGCTTATTTCCGTCTTTTCTCAGAAATGTGCAAAATTTTTATAATTTAAGAAGTCCGTAACCAACACAACCAGGAATAATTGAAGCGATAATGAGGAGGAAGGATAATTATTATCCTTTCCATCAGTAATTTTTTTTTTTCAGAATTGGTTGCGCTCTTTACTAAACAGTGAGTTATTTTCTCATCGATTGTAAAATATGGACGTTCTCGAACAGGATATTCAAATTATATTCACGCAAGCTATGCATTAGGAAGACATTAAATCAGCTGTAAAAAATGAATATAACTTTTTGCCTAGTTGACAGTTACCATTAGCAATAATTACATCTATTACTGCATGTACGCCAATTTTCTCTTTAACTTAAAAGTAAATAATTACACAGTGCACATTTAAGTTTGTCTATCGTTCTGACTGATGCATTTATAACATGGCATATAATTTAGAAATTATCCACTGGTTGGTGATCAAATATTTACCTCTTGAATGTTAAGAAGTACCTATTACTGTAAGTGGCCAAATTGGAATCATTCTTGACCCCTTCGAAAATGGGTCACCTTGTAAAACGTTTTAAATTAATTAAAGCAAACTTTTCTTGTCGGTCCCTATCTGATTTATGCCATTTTTAATGCTCAAGTTCCTTTTAACCCTTTTTCTTAATATAAAGTCAAAAGGAACATAAATACTGTCAAATCCTTTCTGCTAAAAAATAAAGTAATTATATTTAAATCCGCAGCATCAAATAGCTCTTGCATCCATTTATTATATTAACTTTTATAACGAAGTTATTTAAACATTTACAATATTCTTTTAAAATAATTTTTAGGGCATAATTATAATTACCGCTAGAGAGTATTTTAAATGAAATCATCTTTGTTCTATTACTAAATTTCTCGACTAAATCTCGACCCAATCTATAATGTATATAATTTACATTTTTATGCAAAAATTTGTAACAACTTGAGAAAAAACACGATTTAGCAAATCGACAATGTTGGTCTCTGCGAGTACATATATTATATTATGATGTGCTTGAAAAGTTTGACCATAAATTAACTGGTTAATCTATGGCCTAAAATGAGTTATTGATCCTAATTCATTTTGCACAAAAATCCATCCAAATATATTTAGTCCATTGGAAGTAAGATTAGTATTAGCCTTAAGGGTAAAGGTAACAAGTCCTAGACATTTATGGAACTGGCTTTGTAAAAGAATTATGTAATTCTTCAGCAGATCCTTGAATTCATGATAAAATAAATGAGTGAAAAAATGTAAACGGAGAGATTTATGTTTAAAATTTTTCAAGTATATATTTTAATCGTGTCAATAATTCTTAATATTTCTCTGTGCATAAATTTTGTGCAAATATCATGACATTTTTTTTTAAATATTTTTTCTCAGGAATGCGAATGTGGCTATTTCTAGTGTGACTAAAATTTGATAGATTTGATCCTTAAATTGTTTCTGAATTATCGATAAAATTGCTGTCGTTTATTCATTTTTATTATATCTGCCCGACATGTTGCATCAATATAAATACAATTTTTCTTTAAAGGTCGGCAGCGTAAAAAACACCAGATACATAACAGTGACATCGACGTTTGAAAAGAGCTTCGAAAACACGCCAGACCCGACATCCACAAAGGCAGCTGAGCCCCTTACAGAAAATATTCTCGCAACTTCTAGCAATTACGCAAAGGATAACAATTTCTTGGATTCAAGCATAGCGACTCTGCCTCCACTTTATCTTGCATCAGACATGGAAACGCCACCTCTGGAAACACTCACGGAGACATTCAGCACGACGCAAACAATGCTAAAGACACACATTTTGCCCGTCGTTCGCTATGGTAACGACACCACTAGTTCAACTTTAGTGCAGACTTACTTGGTAACGAGGTAGGTCGTGATAATGAAAGCTTTCAATTATTTTGTCTCCTTAACAAGCGAATATTAAAACTTAATATCGCTCTGATGTAGAACACCTTCCCAACAACAGGCAACTAATACGTTCAAGAGGGTACTTAATTATTGTATACGGCATTATAAACTTAAGGCAAAGTTATAATGCTTATATAATCATTTGTCATTAGACAAATTATAAAATGTATTAGCTAGCTCGATCAAGTTGCGATTTATTTTGATTGAAATATTCAGGCTTGTAGCAAATATTTGGAATTTTGATGGTTGTTAGTTCCTACAAAATAATTCAATATCAGTATTTTATAAATTACTGTAATATGCAGTTTTGTATCAATTACAATTCTTCTGCCGAATGACAACGCGTTCAAAGTTTGAGCATGTTAATGAATCTCTAAGTGGAAGGTTTCAAATTAAATTATGGTTCCAGTGGTTTCACAGCTAAAATCATTAATTATTAGAATTTCTATTCTTTCTGTTTGTGTCAATAAATCAGTGTCGATAAATAGAACCGGCAGATTCCGTATGCCAAAAGCTGGAGTCTATTTTTATCCATATGCCATTATAATAACTAAAATGTCTGTTAATATTATAAAGAAACTCAAGTTGAGCTCTATAAAACAGTTACATTCAAAATATGTAAATATTTTGATGCTGGTAGAGCAGATACAATTTTTATGCCAATATGAATTAAAATGTACATTGTATATTTCATTGGAGAAGTGAATATATTTTTATACCTACATTTTTCTACTTTTACAGGATGGTAACAGCTACAAAAACGCTTCCACCTATGGACGCATATCACTTCAATCCAAGCAAGACGCTAAACGAATTCAACAGCCACTTGGACGAGGCGGGCTCCGAGCTACATCTCGAACTTGAGTTTGGGGACCAAAACGATCAGGAGGACGGGCAAATCAGGAGAGCAGCCTTCCAAGATTTGGACCTGGCCAACATTGGTTCCGACTTTGATCTCTCCGACGTTGACAAATCCAAACTTCTCGAAGGACATTTGCGGTTAAAGAAGGCTCACGCTCCGCAAGCAAAACCTTCAGTAAACGACTTACCTATGCAAGGATTGAATCCTGAGCAATTGCAGCAACTTGCTCTGTTGAGGCTGTTAAATCCTGGCGCTCAAGGTCAAGTTATAACAACTTCAATGCCAGTTATTAAAGTTGAAACTGTATACGAAACCCATGTCTTGCCTGTTACTCAAGGCCACAACACTATCCTCAGCACTATATCCAAGATCAAAGGAACATTTACAAAGACTGACTATGAATTTGGTACAAGCACTATTGGTCCAGTTCTTCCTATCCCCCCTCAAATACCTCAGATTCCACAACTGCCGCAAATACCGCAGTTACCACAAATAAATCCCTTCCTACCTCAACCACAACAGCAGTTTGCAGTAACCTCATCTCCAATAGTGCAAAGTACTTTAGTCACCCAAACCAACAGTAAGGTACTTAAGTTAACATTTGGAGCTAGAACTGCCGAAACTACTGTGTTTTCAACAACAGTCGTGCCCTCTCTAGTAACGACGTACGTAACCGGTTCGGTACCAGTAGCGCCAACTGCCGCGGCTTTCCCAGGATACTTCCCTGCTCCGTACCCGGCTGGTTATCCGTATGTAGGTTGAATTCTGAATAAAAATAAACGAAATTAATTTATGAAATTGAACTAATTTAATGCAATAGACCTGAAACTAATTTGCAGTGAAATTGTTCTTTGTAGTTGGACAGTGAGGTCGAGTGATGTTTAATGGACATAAAATATAAATTTGGCATCGAATATAACAGTGACCTTCCATCATGTATTGTACATAAACATAAATCATTTTTTTCAAATATGCGAATCATTATAGATGTAAAAACTTAGTTTAAGCCTGTATAGTAGATATAGTTTTATTTTGTACTGAAATCATTATTTATATTTTTAAATTGTAATAGAATTGTATAAAATCGTTTGTATATTGTCAAATATTGTTACTACCGTGCAATAATTCTGTTTGTAATATAAACTAATTTAAATAAAAATTACGACTTATATATTGATTATTGTTTCAAATATCATTCTACCCAAATGAGAAACATAACTGAATACTAATCCTGCTACTGCGCTCACTAGAACGTCCCAAGGCAAAGTGTGATCATGATCACATAGATTCCCTTATGATTTAATTTATCAAACAACATAGAAGGCGTTTGGAAGATAATAATAAACTAACATCTTAATAGTTTTAAATGCAGGGCATACTTAAATATATATCTTAGTCTTGTCTTGTATACTTAGAAGACTGATAGCCACTTTGAGAAATTCCCAGTTTCTTCAAACTTGCCAGCTCTTGCATAGTTCCAGAAATTGTGTTATGTAAACTTCTAATTCAGAGCTTATTTGTCGTTGTAATAAGCTTTGTGCATGCCGAGCTATTTGTATTCTGTCCATCTCACCTAACAGATAGTAAGTTTGAAACATTACGTACTTTGGTAATTAGTGATGAAATTTGTAAAGGGTCCTGAGTTAAAAATGGCCCCAAAGTAGGTACGAATAAAATAAACGGACTTTATAAACACCTCTATTGTTATTATTAGATTTTTATAGTAGGTATATAAAACTAATTGCAGGAAATACAATAATGTAGTGTAGTGCACTTCATACTTAGTTGAATAAAATTTATTTCTAGCAATAAATTTTAAATCAATTATTATTGTAAATCAATTTTGCAGTCCAAATTGCAAAATACTTTCTAAATAGCGACTTCATAAAAATACTGCCACAAATCAACAATAGAAACTAGTACAGTTCAAAAATACAATTAGCTGCTACACAAATTCAAACGGATCGTTTAAGAATTTTTGAAAAATTCCTTATCCAATCTACAGTTGCTAGAAAAATATGGATCATCAGTTTCACGATTGAACAATCTTTTTTGAAGTTTTTTTCGGCGAAAATGTGGATTTGGAAATCTACATACATGAAGAGGAAACATAATATCAAGTGGTTCAACAAACACCATGACAGTATTTTAATAGTTGTCGATTCTTACTGTAATAATTTAAAGAATATTCAAAAACAAATATCAATTTTAAGAAATCCACGCCGCCGAGTAAATAATTTCACTCCATTCAAGTTTCGAAGAATAGCTATTAAGCCTCGGGGTGAAATAATAATATTAAGTTTTGGTGTAAGATTAACAAGATAAAGTTTTATTAGGTTCGATGCAAATGACGACAATAGTACAAAAAACTTTAGCCATTTAGGAGATATTTCGATAAAGTTTGGACATATTGAAAACTAACCCTCGGGCTAATCTCTCCTGCGCTCAAACATCACATTGGAACTCAGAGTTTCTAGCTAGGCTCAATATTCAGGCTTGTTTCACGCGAAGCGTCTTTCGCATACAACAACTATAGTTAGTTGCCTTCTGATCAATACAATGCTACATTTATTTCTTGTTGATTTTACATTCAAATCACTTTTAAGTTGTTACAATCGATTTATCTTAAAGTAATATATGACCCCAATATTTTCTTTATCATTTGAGGGAAAAAATTGAAACTTGGAGACTATCTAAGATTTTAAAATATATTTTATTGGTGGTCAAGTAATACAGCTATTAAAACAGCTTATCTGGTTTTGTCCTAAATCCAAGTTGATCGTGTGTACTTTGAGGCGAATGACTGACTAATGGGTTTGTTGGAAACCCCTCCTTTTCCTCTTCAGGACGTTCCAGGGATCTTCTGGTAGAAGAAAGTTACCTTATTGTGTTAATTTATTTGATTCAAATTGAGTTCATTGACTTTACTGATGTTTGATTTCAAAAACAGGTCCTGCCAAATGTGTAGTGACCTGTAATTATAACTATCTGAATCGTAAAAACAGCGATCATGCACACCTGTGGTCTTTGGAACACAGGAAGTTACAAACTAGGTGGGTACCTGATATTTTCATCGTCTATTTTAGTAAATCTTGGGAACATCAAATTATCTCGTTTAATATAAATGGCATCAACATACCTGGGCTTTTGCATTGTTGTTTTATATATTCTGCACGATTTTCTTTGAATTTTCATTTCATTTTTAGGAGCGACGTGGACATGGGGCCGCTTCTTCTGCTTGCCCAACAACAACTCCCTTTTGTCTATGTTTCCAAGATACTGCCAAAAAATCTCCTTCGTCAAAGGACTCTAGTTAGGAATATGTAATCTTGGTATGTGTTTTCCCAAATATCCTTGCTGTCCAGTTAAAGGTGTTTGCAATAAGAAGATAAGTTTGGTATCCTTTAAACCTATTTAGGTTTAAACATTCAGTTTTCTTACGTAACTCTTTCGCTGATTTTGAATTAAGAGGAAAGCTTTGTTTAGACAATTTTTTTAAATTCATTTAATTTTTTAAGGAGTATTTAATTTATTTTATTTATTCAGAATACATGACAATACTTAAGATATTTGACACCAGATTCTTCTAAACAGTTTATATTATATCTTATTTCCTGACAGTTAAGTTGTGTTTGTGGATATCAAGCTTTCCTTCTAACCAATCACTCTTAGTAAATTTGTTTTTTCAGTGAAATATTTAACAAGAGCCGTAACATAACCGCATCCTAGATTTTATTTTTGTATTTCTTTGCGTCAGAATAATTGCCATAAATTTACAATGCTACGAGACGATATTTGCAATTCTCCTCAAGCCATTCGTAAGCGCTTTTTGTCATATCTTTCACTGAACACCCACGGCAAATTATTTCTATGGCATGGGGTATTCCTAAAGTAAGCAGTGATCAAACAAAACTCTCAGCGATTGGTATCTGTAATAGGTTTCTCGTTGTTGCTAACGTGAATGCTTTATACTAATTGTGAAATGTTCATAAAACGTAGGCGCCCTTATTTATTCCACGAGCTTTACCTGTTTTACGAGGGCGATGATCGATACAAGTGTAAAAGTAAACATAAAAGTGATGAAGTTTTCGATATATTCAGACGAGTAGAAGTTGCAAGTGGGGGTTACTATTTCTTGTATACGCGTTATCATTTCTTGTATAAAATTTTGTTCACTTGCACAGGGTGTTTTCGAGAAAGACTCGTTTCATGTCTTTAAATTGTTCAGTGTAGTAAGAGATTCAAAATGCAAGGAATTTCAAAGTGATGTAGACAAAAAAACAAGGTAAGATGCCTTTACTTGAAAAAATCAATGAAACCATGTTAGGAAAAGAATCCCCTTAAAAGAAATTTTGTTTTATATAGCAAGGAATTAACTTGACGAGGAAATAAAAGTACAAATGCCACACTAAATTTTTTGAATAGGATAAGATAAGTTTTTAGTCTTGCAGTTTCCATAATATAATCATATCCAGCATGAGAAAGGTGTTTAAGTGTTCAAAAATTACAAACCAGAATAATCGATGTTTCTCTGCTACCCTCTTGGCCGGCCTCCGAACAGAAATTTTTGTTTTAATAAATTACTGTTAAGGTAAATGTACCTTTCAGCGACCACTTATGATTTTAATCAATTAAAATGGGAATAATAAAATTTCAGGTTTACTAATTTTACGTTTGAAATTTTTTAAATAATCTAAAACATTTTTACGTAACAAGTAACTAAATAATGCACTGGAATTTTAATTTTATAGATATAAAAAAAAATTATTAAATTCTCGTTTTAAAAATGTATGCGGGGTACCCTTCACCGACCAGCTTCACGTGATTTCCCTAATACCGACCACTTGTGGTCCTATTACCGATCGTATAAAAATGCTAGTCCTTGCGGATGACCGATCCGCCGATATGGGTTAAAAGTTGCTACAAAATAGTTAAAAGATGGTTAAAAAATTGGGATAAAAAGTAACTGATTTCTAATAGTAATGACTACCTACTTATTGAAATAAAAAACTACCTACATATTTCATTTTTATTTATATATTTTTTAACACGTTGGAAAGGAATTTTTTTTGCTTATTTTCTTAAAGAAAATTAGCAAAAAAGGCAGAAATACTTACAAGTTAATCTAATTATAATTTAGTTTGACGAAGTTGATTAATTTCGTGCACTGCATGTATATACCTCTCTTATTTATTAATTTTGGAGGATCAATCCTACAAAACATATCTTTGGTATCGTATGGTAAAATATCGTCTTTTTCTGCCACTTCCAATGATTTCCGCTCATTGCCATTGTTTTAATTGTAGTCCCATCATCAGTAGTATTATTTAAGATTACACCGGGATAATATTCTCCTTCATAATCAACAATCACATATTCGCCCTTCTTGAAGTTATTATCGTTATCAACTAGATGCTCAATCCTAGATTTTTTGTTATTTTTTATATTTGCATTTGATGAAGTACCAACATCGGTTTTTGCTTTTCTCTTTTTTGCTCTCTCCAATTTTTCGTTTCCTTTCTTCTTTTTTTCTTCATCTACTTTTTTTTTATATTCCATAAACTCCTCTGAGGTTGCTACTGTTGGTGTAACTTTTGTAACTTTCCTTGTTTTTTTTTTCTTGAGGCCAGAACAAGGCTTTTTTAAATGGGGTTGGTACGTTTTTTAGAGGGCTAGGCAGGAATGGATTTTCGTTTTCTTTATTTGATGTAGAGATGGAATATGTTTGTTGGACAATAGAAGCTTTAATGGGTGTTTGAGAATCCGGAGCCCAAGAAATGTCAGCAAGAGTGTTAATGGTAGAGTTTGGCCCATTTTCAACACTTGGCTTTTCATTGATGCCATCAGGTTGATCTTCTAAATCTATTTGCTGCACAACGGAAGCTTTAATAGGCGTTTGAGAATTAGAAGCTGAAAAAATGTCAGCAAAAGGTTTGGCAATGGTGAAGTTTGACTTTTTTTTATTGTTAGGAGTTTCAATTGTGTTATCAGGTTGAACCATTAAATCAGTGTGTTGGACAGTAGTAGCTCTAATGGGTGTTGAAGATTCAGCAGACAAAGAAATGTCACTAAGAGGTTTGTTAATGGTAGAGTTTAGTTTATTTTCGATGCTTGGTATTTCAATTGTGCCATTAGGTTGCACTTCTAAATCTAAAATGCCTTGGTTTTCCAACCAAATACTGTCGTCAATTGCATTTAAATTGATAAAAATCTGAAACGTTGTTGCTAATGTTTAGTGAGGGCAAATTAGCATTCAAAGTTGCATCATGTTCTGTATTATTTTCATAATTTCCCTTGTCGTCATGCTCATCACATATTTTTTTCCAAAAATAAAATAAGCCTCTATCGCTTTCTTGTTCTTTCCATTCATTGCCACTTGACTTAAATTGTTGTAAAGTGTTTTCATTTACCCTTTTTTCAATCTCAAACAACAGAGTGCTTTTCGCTGGATTATGATCAGGCGAATTGACAGATGTTGTAAGTACATTATCCATGACTGTTTTTATGTGAAATATTTAATTGAGTTAATAATTTAGAATAATTGATGTTATCTGCGTTGAATGGATATAGACCACATGCTCTAAACCCATTTTTAATGGTATTTTCGGTTGCAGTTTCTCTCAGACAAATGTCCATTTGAAGAGAAAAGTCTTCACGTTTCAGTTTTTGGCCAATATTATTAATTCTCCACTTCTGTACCCTGTTTTTCCACGCAAGTTTGAGAGGTCGAAACACAAACAAAGGTTGAAGGCGGTGAGTAGAGTTCGGTAATAGTGCTGTTAAGATAATACCATTTTCCTTGCAAAATTCAGTAAGAGGCAAATTAATATGAGACGAATGTCCATCGAGAAACAAGATAACTGGAATTGGGATGCTGTTTTTTATGAGCCATGGGTGAAATACATACGTACTCAAAGAAATTTTCTCCTGTCATCCAACCAGTCTCTGATCGACCAATACCCCAATTAGAAGGCATTTTCGAAATGACATTCGCCGGTAACCTCTTATACGGAAGTAATACCAAAGATGGTTGTTTATTTCCATCGGCAGAAATGGTGACCACAACAGTCAGACATTCTTTTTCATCATTTTGAATCCTACTTTAAACTTTTTTGGATCCCTTCCTTACAATTACTTGTTTCTCTTTTGGTGATAAATAAAAAGCGGATTCATCGCAGTTGAATACTCGTTTGGGGTCTTGTAATACCTCTTCATAATTGTGCTCTGAAATGTAATTTTGAACTCGAGAAAACCAGTCACGAATACTTTTTTCCGTAATATTAGCACGTGGCTGAGTGAGATTTTGAGACACTCGGTTAGACAGTTCAGGATGTCTTTTTAAAAAATTTTCATACCAGTGACGTCCTGGAATGCCATTTTTAAATGGAGTTTCCCGATCAAGTTGTTTTACTAATTTCGCAACGCTTTCTACCAACTGACTTTTTGTTACTGGAAATCCCACACTCTCCAGATAATAAATCCATTCCACTATATTTTTTTCCTCAGCTTTAGTGAGCACAATAGAAGCGCCACTAGTCGAACCTTCTGGATACTTATTGTGAATTTTATCAATCAAAGTAGTTTTTGGTATTCTGAAACTGTCTGCAGCTTTTCGAATACTCATTCCGTTCTTGATAGCATCTAAAGTAATTTCTAATGACTCGTCGGAATAATTTTTTCTTTTTTTTTCCATTTTGACTGGAAAGAGCTGGAAAAAATAAAAATTTGTTAACGCAAAAAGAAAAAGCGTGACGGTCGGATAATGAGTATTCGCGAACCTGTCACCGACTGCTGAGTCGGTAATAGGCGCTAATCAATTTATACTTATCCTAATCACCGACCAGTGTTCAATTAATAATTAATTAATTAAATTATTACATAACCATTAATAATTATTAAATGCAATTTTGAGTTAAAATGATGAAAAGTACACAAAGACAATCACATTTTCTCATAAGAAGACTTAGAATTTATGAGAAACTCATAAATGATTATGATACACAAGTAACTAGATATCAATTTATATCCATTAATAATCAATTTTCTGAGGTAAGTATTGTAGGTACTATTTATTATGTATTTTGTAGGTCGGATATAGGTATTAGTCATTAAAATTAGCTAATAAATCAATGAATATTGTTTCTTTCATTATATTATAAACTACTCTTCAGAAATAAAAGATTTTAAAAACATTTGTTATGTCCCCAATAACGACCATTGGTCGGTAATAGGGACATCGTATATTGTTCGTGTACTTTTCACCGACCGCCAATGTACCATGATGAAACCCGCGAAATTCAATTGGATTTTACGGTAAATATAATTACTAATGAGTAACATTTTTTATTTACCTTTCAATCATTTTTGCACAGAAGTATCATGGTCGGTATTAGGTTCTAGGTCGATGATGTGTACAATTACCTTAGAAACCAATTAAAATAAATGTAAACAATTTAATTAAAACAACTTTTAATTTCTCTCCCTAAGTTTGTTAAAATCTCATCCAAAATATTACTCATGGCGATGACATTGACTGAAGATCTTTCTTGTAAATCCATTTCAAGTTATTATTTCACTTGTA
Source organism: Rhagium mordax (assembly GCA_963680705.1). NCBI lineage: Eukaryota > Metazoa > Arthropoda > Insecta > Coleoptera > Cerambycidae > Rhagium > Rhagium mordax. Next base: position 14,315,048 of record OY796660.1, on the reverse strand, counting down.
AGTAGGTACGAAGTATTCTTACTTAGTGTAACAACAACTGGTCGAAATGAACTTTGCGAAAAATAATCGGTAACGTCATAGTCACTTGTTATATTAATTACTGTAATATGTAACAGAAGTAAGAACTAGTATTGTTTCATTTCAACAATACAGTTTTGTTTGACTGAAACGGAGGAATATTTTTATATCCCTTTGTTATATTTCGTCCCCTTGCCAGACATAAGTTTCAGTTTAATTGCAAATCTGTAGACTTTTATTTTTATCTATCTGCATAGAAATGGTTTATTGATTGAGTGAAAATGCGAAAAAAGCAGTTCCAGAACGATAGGGTAGGCTGGGGAGAATCATTACCGACAGAAACAATCGCATTTCTGATTTTGTCTACTCCCTTGCTCTCTATCTCCTTCTCGATAAACACTTTAGTCCGCCATTTATTTCAATTTCTGAAACGTCACTTCGTCGACCTGTCCCAGTAAGTAAGTGCTGCTCACTACAGTACATGCATTCCTAAAATAAAAGCGCTGTTGTAGCAGGTTTTGGAACCAAATCTATAGTAGAAAATAATAAATATATTAGTATGTTTCGATAATAGTATATTATTCAACGACCGTATAATGATGGGTATTAATCACGAGGTGAAGTTTACGGCCACGAGCCGCAGGCGAGTGACCTAAATCACCGAGTGGATTAATAGCCATTATACGGGAGTAGCATACTATACTTTATCCACGACTACTAAATATTTTTGTTGTTTGTAGCAGAACAATATAATATTATAGCTAAATCAAGGAAGCATCTGACAGTAGTGATTAATGACTCATTAATCACTGCCGTGATTAATGACAGACGTATAATAATGGGTACATTATACAATAGTCGTGGATAAAATCAAGGAAGTAGTGATTAAGGACTCATTAATCACTGCCGTGATTAATGGGTATTATTAAGGTCGAGCAAACAGACGTATAATGGGTACATTATACAATAGTCGTGGATAAAATGTATTATTTAGAGCATTCATTAGAAAAAAATACTTTAATAATTGAAATATGGTGTCTATGATATCTACTCATACAATTCGGAGAAAAATACATTGGTGATTACCATGATTGCTGGATAAGGCAAACCATAATACATATCTGTATTGAGGACATGAGTTTTAAAATGTAACATTACGGTATCATAAAATACCGTAAACTCCTTTAAATTAGTGATATAGTCGAGTAAACTTTAACTTGGCGTGTGAATGAGTTGATATTGTGCATACTATTTCATTTTCTCTTACACACAAAGTTAAAGCAAGAACCCAAAAACATTGTTCACGTATGTTTATACGTAAACAATGGTTTTGGGCCATTGCTTCAATTTTGTGTGCAAGAGAAAATACAATAATACGCACTATATCAACTTATCCACACGCCAAGTTAAAGTTTACTCGACTATACCTACTAGTTATAGTAAAGTTACAAGGGTTGCAGACGCTTTCAAATCATCAGCTACTAGAAGGCTTTAAAATTAAAAACATTAGGTTTACGTAGTTTTTAAAAATATCGTTGAAGCTTCTTATATCGCTAAATATTCTAAAGAGTGTGACGCTCTTTTTTACCTTACTGGGGCTATTTGCAACTTACACACACTGCTCGCCAGCTTTGTAACACTTTTTTAAACGGAAGCTCGGGCGCCAGTTTCTTATTTTAGAGTGCAAGAAACAGCACTTTTTTTCTTGGCGGTTTCTAAAACAGGCTAGGGTAGTTTGCAGTGAAGAAACGGACTTTTCCAGGGACCTGATAGATCATATTCGTTTTTAGCGGGCTGGACAATTTGTCATACGGGTACGGGATTATTTATATATACAATAAATGAAAACTAGGCGGTTTCAAATAGTATACAAAGTCTTTATTCACCTTAGACTAAAGGTTAAAGGGTTTATATACTACAATATTCTATTATATACTATGTACAAGAAAATGATAACGCGGGCAGGCAAACAAGCAGGTATTACTTACAGAGTCGTGTCAGTTTTTAATCACGAAAAAAATGCTACGGCTTTCGGATAAAACGTTGAAGAGTGGTCGATTAGAACGAGCAAACGTGACTGTACGGCAGGACACAAAACATCGGAATGTTGGTTTTCCATTTCGCGGCAAGCTACTGTAACGAAGTGAATTTTAGCACCGACGTATTATTAGTTTGTAAATAAAATATAATTTTTAATGTATAAAACAGGCAGGTAAAATGTAACAAATATTAATTTACTTCAAATTAAGCATTTTGAACCGCGTCTTTTCCGTTTATGCATTTTAAAATTATGCCGCAACGAATGCAATAAATCAGATATAGCTCCGACCACTCGTTATGCAAGATAATGCAAGGACTGCAGTACCGGCTACACCGCGTCTTAATAAGTGAGCGATGCTTGAAGTCAGTTTCGCGTTCAGTGCGCAAGTTGGGTAGGGGTACACGTCAGAAGCCGGCTACAAAACTAACACACCCGCCGTTTAACGTTCAGTTGGCGCTTCGCCTGATCCAGACCAGATCACCAGACCGAGCCGAAGTCCGCACCGAAACACCGCCAAGAGAGAGTTCTGACGTCAGCAAAAGAGTAAGGAAATTTTTCTAAGTTAATATATATTTGACCTGTGATTTATTTTCAATCATTTTATATTCCGTGTATGTTCGAATCGTGTTAATTCTAAGTCGCGTTGTACGTTTTGCTGATTTAATCCTAAGTCAGTACAACGTCACGAGGTAGTTTGTCCGGCCCAAGAGCAACTTGTGCTCTCGCGTGATACGTCTTGATAACCTGCCGGTTTACGTGGAACCGCTTACTGGCAGTAATTATCCGGACGGCGTCGACACTTGTCTGGCTTAAGTAGTAAAACGGATTATTAAGTTACGCGTGCAACTCAACGACGTTTTGGTGGCCTGCCGATTTACGTGGAATCGTCTATTGGCACTGTCATCAGGACGTTGTCGCATCTTGTCACGTGATTCGGTATTTAACAGTCGCGAACAAAAACGGCGTTTTGGTGGCCTGCCGATTTACGTGGAATCGTCTATTGGCACTGTCATCAGGGCGTCGCCGAACTTTTACTCCGAAATTTTGATTTTGAATACCGCGTACACTTTGGCGTTTTGGTGGCCTGCCGATTTACGTGGAATCGTCTATTGGCACTGTCATCAGGGCGTCGCCGCTTTCATTAAAAATATTTTAGTAGTTTTATAAAATACGCGTTTTCCACCTTGAGTAGCCAGTCAAGTCTTATCCGTTTATTCCGTGTTGTAGTTATTTTATTTTTACCAATTAAATTTGTCTTAAAAATAATCTGCCGAACGCCATTCGAACATATATGTTTTGCCTGTAAATTATATTATCCTGCCTGGTCAAATATAGATTGCTAACCGAGCTTTTGCTAGTAACCAGTTTGTAGAGAGCTTTTTACCTGCCGCACGCTTTCCGTTTAATCGCTTTACCGTAGGTTTGCTTACTCGCTTTATTTGCTTGCCGTTTTGCCGCTTAATAACCGTAGTTTGCCGCTTTTAGTTTTGCCTAGCCTGCCTGCTTTAAGTTTTGCTGTAAATACTTGTGCTTACATTTGTACTTTATTTTTACCGTAATTATATTCAATTTATTGTATTAATTCCTGAATAAAGCTTGTTCTGTTTTTAATCCGAAATTCTGAGTTTTCTTTATAGGTTAATTAGACCCCTGGCTTAACCGTGTCTTCACTGCAGTTACCTGAAGCCTCTATTATCCTGCTAATAGAGTAAAGTGGTCTTTCTGCACTCTAAACAGAAAGTGGCGCCCGAGACACCGTCCTAAAAAGCACCGCCGCCCCTCAGGCGTCAAAGTAACCTCTTTCGAACTTCCGCCATTAACGAAAGAAGGTTACACTACAAATATTCTCTCCCTATATGTTAGGTTTTCTAAATAATAAAATACTGCGTACCAGGTACCGCCTCAAATAGAGAGTTATACAATGGAAGCTAATAGTTTTTTCCTTAACCGGAAGCAACTATTTAGAGCACACACTGAGAACAAATTCTACCTCCCGAACTAAATTTGTAGAATACCGTCGATGTATGTTAAATCTACCCAAGCACATCCACTGGGACCAAATTCTACCTCCCGAGCGAGATTCCGTCGGTGGACGTTTCACAGAACATGAATTGAAGCAAAAGATCGGATATTACGAGCAATGAACGTTTTCAGCCAACAACGTGTTACATAATTTACAACGGTTACTCGATATATCTAAAAACAGAAATAGGTTACTCGCAATTTTTAAACTATATTGCAAAAAAGAAGTGGATCTAACGGATAAGGATTGTTGGTTCAACAATCTTTAGTAACGAATGATTTTACTACCGATTTGATTACTTATTTAAACACTGAATACATCGCGGATTTAGACAAAACAAGAAAGTCGCCAATGCCATTTCAGCTCGTTTATTGTTTTTCCCAGCTAAGAGTATCATCAGTTCGAGTTTTTACTTCGTATGGCCAAAAAACAAGATAGCAACAATAAAATAACTGGTCAAATGCCTTCCAACGTTGGTTGAAATGTTTGTTACAATATTTGCCTCAAATATTTGTGGTTGGGATGTGTGTCACAAAAATGTGCCTCCAGACAATGCGTGCAACACGGGAATGATGGCGGCTCATCAAACATTCGCGAGGTTCCATTTGAAGCAGGACAAAAAGACCGACTATAGCCGAAACATCTTCCAATGCCAGCGTTGGACGTTCGATATTCGACGCGCATCACTTGCTTATCGTACACACTATAATATGTCCAACTATTATGCGTCCAACGTGAAAGGCATTTGATGCATAGTCTGGAGCCGACTTTAGTAATGCTGGAGGTTTTAATACTTTGATGTTTACTACACTGAAGAAGAGCTAGTCAGCATATTTGGTACACCAGCCAATAAACACAAACTAATAATATGGAGCAGAAAAGAATTGGCAAAAATTGCTCATTAGTCTCTACCTTGTGGGATAGAAAACATTGAAAATATTTTTTTCTCCCTTGTTGAATGGAAACAACCGATATGTTGTTTCTATCTGTTTCTATCTGTCGTGAAAAACATACTTTCTATTTCTGAAAGTATCCACCACCATTCACAATTCGTTACAGTTGAGTTTCCTGAAATGGTGCAGAAGAAGCAACCAGTGATACAATGACTCGATAACATGGTGCTCCTAACAGTGCGCAGGATGATGCAAAGGTTGACATCCTCATGTGCTGTTTAGATATGTGAAGTATTCTTTAGATAGAAATGTTTGACTTTCGTTGAAGAATCCTTGTCGCAGATACACCATGACATTTCAGACGTCTCGTCTGTTCAGAAGAGCTCTACCGATAAAAATCAAGCAAGATTATGCTAATTTTTTGGAACAGGAACAGTTCCCGGTTGCTGTTGGATATGCAACCCTCAACACTTACTTAAATGCAGAAACGCCTCCATTGTATGTTACTTTGTGATCCGATAAACATGGCTTTAGAAACGAGTCGGTATATCGGTAAAATTACGATTTAACGCTGTCTAGTAGATCTTCCATCATAAGAACTGAAAATTTTATATGTTTACAACCCTAGTCGCAATCAGCGGAGTCGAGAATCGACCTGTGAATGAATTGTTATACGATTTGCTTGTAGGAGTGACTTATAGACGTTTTTCAAATTTACAGCCTTGATTAGTTTGGTTTATGGATTGGCAAGTATTTCAGCGTTTTGGTTGCCTTAAAGCATCGTCTATAAAAACAGTACCTGGAAAATGAATAAAAGACAATTCAAAATATTATTTAAACATCGAAATTAAGTTAATTTCGTTATTTTATGAACAAGGTTCATATGAAATTTGTTTTACTAACTATAAGTCTAATTTTATTGTAACTTTTTTAATCGTTTTAACAACATATTAGTTTTAAAAGTGTAAAAATTTGTTTAAAAATAATATTTAAAAAACTATATGTCAATATTGCAATGAGCGATTTTTTTATTTGGCAGAAATTGTTAGATTATTATCTATAAAAGTTTATAAAAAATAATACAGAAAGCACAAAAATTGAATTTTCGAAACTTTTTCAATTGTGGTCAGAGAACGCTCTAGTTATTTATCAATTCTGTAAAGACAATAACAATATTCCGCAGAGAGAACATGTTTGTTGTTAAAAATTTATATAACTGCTAATCAGCACTAAATTGAAAATGTATGCTTTATTGGCGCTTTACATGTTCACAATATCACGCATTTTGTTGTTGGTATATTTGGATTTCGAATAAATTCCACTTGGCTAATTGCTTTTAACGTTTCTCTATAAATAGCAATACGAATTTCACGAATGTCAGTTCATTATAGAAAAATATTTGTTTACAGTTGATTAAGCCCGTACCTTGTAAAATGTTATGTAAACATGAAATCAAAGCACGTTTTTCCAAATTTCTTTTCATAAATAACCCGTCTACTGGAGAAGATCACGTCTGTTTTCTTAATTGAGATGCTGAGTTATATAACGAGCAGAATTGTAAGCAGCTTGATTGGCATAAGAAATCTTCAAGAAATAAATTGGGCTTGAAAATGTAAGGTAGGATTCAACTTTTATTTTAGATAAATCAACTGAAATTAATGCAATCATTGAAAAATAGCGAAGAATTAATGCACATAAAAATCCCTAACGAAATTCAATAATTTTTTAGTCAGTTAGTATAAATTAAAAACGTTAATTAGCTTTATTTTTATGTATTGACCGAGATAAAACTGGTGCAATTTAAAGCGAAAATTTCATTTTTAACTGTAGATTCTGTAGAGTGTATTAACAAAACTGAGGACTTCAGAATGACTATTTCCTGCATATTTTTAAAGGGTCTTCAAAACTGAAGACTGCATGGGCTTCATACCTATTTGTACATGAAAATGGTCATCTTAGGGCCGGTCTTTTCACCTGCAATTAACTTTATCCGGCAGTTATTTACCTAGGATACAATTGTTACAAAAATGAAAATCAACAACTTTAACTGCCTGATAAAGTTAACGGGAAGATGAAAAGATCGGGCCTTATTTGGATACAAAACGTGGAACTTGTACTGGAGATTTCGGCATTTCATCCGGTTTTTGTCTCAATCAAGGCGATGTTTGTGTACTTGATATGCATCACCTAGATCTGATGCTCAAAGTACATACCAAGATGACATATTCCTATCTAGAGTCCTTTGACGAAGAAGATTTTCTGGCAGTACCTTGGAAACAAAAACAAAAGAGAATTGTTATAGGGCAAGCAGAAGAAGCGTCCCCATGTTCACGTCGCCAAATAAGGAATGGAAATTTAAAGAAATTCGTGCAGAATATTATAAAACAACAATTCAAAAGCCAAGGTATGTTCATTCGATTTATATTGAACGAGATAATTTGCCGATATTCCCAGGATTTACTAAAATAGACGATGAAAATATCAGGTACCCGCATATAGAACAATCCACTTCCAGCAACCATATTAGTTTCAATGTCACTGAACTGATAAATTCAAACCGGTGCGAACACCGTTATAAAGCACTGAATATACTAATGATTTACCATTTGTGAAATAAATGAAATGTAGTCTTAAGTTATCGCAGGTTTTTAGTTTATTTATTAATCGATTTAATTTGATTTTGCCGATAATTAATTGCATAAAAGCTGTTTAGTTGAGAGACCTCTATGTTTGATCAGTTGAAATTCAAGTTTTATGCATCACTACCCTATCTAAAGCATTATTTCACTGACAAAGGTGACATCTGTATTTCAAAGACCCTTAGGTGTGCATGATCACTGTTTCAACCGTTCAGATAGTTACAATTACAGGGCACTGCACATTTGGCAGGAACTAAATTTGAAAACAAACATCAGTGAAGTCAATTAAACTCAATTTGAATGAAATAAAACTTTGTTGAATCAAAATTAACATAATATTGAGTAAGGTAGCTTTCCTCTACCAGAAGATCTCTGGAACACCCTGAAAAGGAAAAGAAGGGGTTTACATCTAACCCATTAAAAAGTCAAGATAAATCTCATCCGCCCCTTTTACATTACAAAATGTAGAATTATAATAATATGCATAATGTAACCTTCCCTCGTTCTACCGAGGTTCTAAGGTTGCTACTTTGACACCTAAGGGGTGGAGGTCGTGGAGGTACTGGCAGGACATTGTACCTTGGGTGCCAGTTTCTGTTCTAAAATGTAGATATATCACTTTTCTCTATTAGCAGGATGATAGAGACTTAGGTAGCTGCAGTGAAGAAACGGCAAGTGGTCTGTATTAATCTATAAAGAAAATTCTGTAAATTCGTGTTAGAAATACAAACAGGTTTTATTCAGGATAAATCAATAAAATTTATTACTATGGTACACAAACAAACAGGATACTTGCGGCAGGCAGGCAATACTGATGCGTCAAGACAACTACGATTGAAAGCGGTAAGACGGTAAACAATAATACAGGAGAACGCGCAAACGATAATGAGGTTAAGATATAAAAGCATACAGCTTACTCAACCACCAGCTTGAGGATGAGGGGAAATTATTCTATTTTAGTTACTCACCGGTAGACGGTGCGGTTTGACTTGCTTGTGCTGGACTGGTCGGACCGATAGCTGGAAGCAAACTGAATATCCCAATCTATTCTGTATTCCAAGTTACTAGATTTCTAAACGGTACAAAGTGGGAGAAATGTGCAGTAGATCGGCACGGTAAATTTGTGAATTTCAAAAATTCAGTCTATATACTGGTACGCTAACAGAAATCGATTTTACTCACTCTCTGAGGTTCTGTTAATTGCGTGCTGAATGGTGTACCAGCGGATTGCAAATTGAAATTTCAATCTCGCGGTCTAAGTATCTTGATTCGATGAATTTACCAGCGTTTAGTGGGGAACAGCGTTTTCTGCGTGCGTTTATGAGACCGCGAGTACGTTATACTGTTACTTATTTATGCTTGCTCGAGCAATGTTTCATGTACCTAATCAATTCATTGATTAAAAAATACTGACGGTATCAGATTCTTTGTGATTTAACAATAGAGTGGCGAAATATGCAGCAAATATAACTATAACAATCTAATAAAACAGAGGGACATAATACTTAGCTATCCTAAAATCACTTCGTTACAATAAAATAACAAATTACCATCTGCATCCTTGTCATCCATTTAGGAGTTATCCTTTACGAGGAAGTACAAACATTGATTTTTACTATTTTATTGCCTTATTATTATTTTACTTAGCCAGTCTAAATAAGACCAAAAAAGTATCTTCTAGGGCTGCAGAGCCGACGGATATAAAATGAAAATGGAATTAACTTTAATTATTTGAGTCTAAAATGGACAATACACAATAGACAAGTCTTTCACCAAAAGTAAAACCGATTCGATAAAATCGGAGACAAAATCTCTATGCAGTTCTAAATAGAAAGATGTGTTAAAATAACATTTCCCCACACTTGCTATTCGAAAGATAAAATTTTATTTTACTTAAAATATAATATATTTATATAGGTAATGAGAGATGAGAGTTTCGCTGGTTAAATTTTTGATAATATAGTAACTTTTCTCCTTCCACAATTAGCTGAAATTGTTTACAAAGCCAAGAAATCGAAACGTAATTGTAAACGAATGGCTCCGAGAATTATAAGGGGCTGTAATATTATGACATCAAGCACACGGATTTGCATGAAAGTCGCATATTCTTTCATAAGAAACTTCATTATGGTAAACCCAACTAATTTTAGGAAATGGTTGAGTAGTGTTACGTCTAATTGTTCTAATGTTCTAAAAATAAATTCTATACTCACTACTCAGCATAATTAGACAAAAATGCGTCAAGCAAAGGTGTTTCGCAAATGTTTAATTTGTTCAAAATTTACATGTCATGGTCTAGCGCTTTTCGTTAAATGGGTTTCATACCTTCAAGATAAAATTAATAATTAGCTTTTCTCCCCGCGGCTAATCCAAAAGAACGCAGGTGTATATTTGGTTACCTACTCTTAGGCTATGCAATTTAGAGTTTTGACCACGTTAATTTGATGAGGCGATGCGATTCGAGGACAGATGGGAAGATGGCCGTGCTTAGTTAACAAGATTTGTGTTTAGTGGCGAATTTTTAATTTTATTGCTTTATCTACAAGTCCACTATTGTTGTGGGATTCCATAAAAAATTTCCGGACTCTGTTCGATTGATTGATGGCGTTTTTGTTGTGAAAAGAACACGATCCTCGAAAGTTTTCGGATACAAAACCAAGTCTTGTTTAAAGGCCTATCTCGCCCAAGTATACATCCAGGTTTGGTGAGATTATCGAAGAGCTGCCTTCAACCTAAGTTTTTTATGTTGGTCATTCAAGTACCTTCTTCTCGATTGCGTTGTTGTATTACGTACTCTTATTAAGTCATACCCTTGCTACGTTGATGCTACGTCTTGTGCTGTCGAATGAGATTTTCACCTATTGCCCTGTGTTATTAAAAGCTGTGTAGAGGCAGGAGCGGTTCGATTTTCCTCTGGAATTTCCTTATCAACCACCCTATTGTAAATGACCACCATATTTGTCATAGTATTAATTTATGTGAATATTTCTAACGGCAAGTTGTATCTCTTTGCAGAGACTATTATTTATATATGTTTTAAACATACCCTTGTAAGGTTATAGTCTTGGAAAGGGTTAATTATAGATTTATAGTTACTGCGCGCAAATTGTGATATCACGCTCGGTAATTGCGCTTTTATCCTTAAATTATTTTAAATGTTTACTGCTTGAAGAACGCAATAAACCCTTGTGCCTTTTTATTATTATATGTCTTTACATGATGTTTTCTTTTAACATTAGGACAGACACAAACCATAGTGTGCGATACAACTAATTGGCTGAGTATGAGTATTGTTTATCAAGTAGTTAATTTGTTGTTTATAAAGTTGTTAAACGTTTGGACACCCTCTCAGAGCTTGGGCACCTGTCAGCGAGGTTGCTAACAGTTGGTGGCGCCCCTTTTATGTATAGATGGTAGTATAACTTAAACCTACCCCACTCGCCGACTGGAGCTGAGCGAACCCTCTACAAAACCTTTTGTGACATGTCTTACGCTGTCCAACCGTTATAGTTAACTTTTCTCTTTATTTGTTGATATTTAAATTGTTACGAAAAACTATCACGACACCGTCTCAGTTTCAAAGTATCAAGGATTAAATTCCTGAAAATGGCTGGACCTTTCATTTGGCACTGACTGGATTAGTTCTTCCATATTAAAACTAGATAGAACTAACTACCGTGCACCGTAATCATTTTCACTCACACCTTTTGGTACAACCAGCATAGTAGGTGTTCAAACAAACGTGCCAACGAAAGACTAATAAAGTAAGTAAAGATTAAGTAAAAGCATTGATTAAGGAATGAATAAGATACGCGACTCCAATGTAAAGTGCGAGGCTAATTTTGGCAGCGAGATTCCCGGAAAGTTGCGAGCATTCCTGCGATTCACGTAGTATGCTTTTGATAAACCTGTGTCGTGTCTGGTTTTATATAATTAATAATCTAGTGAAAACAAAAATTGAATGTTCAGATTGATTTTACTTTACAATTATGTGACGGTTAAAAGTCAAACAAACGTTGAGAAATAGCTGGCAGAGAGAACATACTACGTTAATAATTATAAACTAAAATTAATCTGGACATTAAATTTTTATTACCACTAGATTATTAATGATATAAAACCAGATACGACACAGGTTTGTCAAAAGCATACTACGTAAATCACAGGAACGCCCGCAACTTACCGAGATCTCGCCGCCAAAATTTGCCTCGCGTATCTTATTCATTCCTTAATCAATGGTAAAAGTAACTTGATTATTATAGTTATCTGTAATGTACTAATCGTTAATTTAAGTCAATTGACATCTCATTGTAATATCAACTGTGCCCTTTATTCCTATAAAATATAATTATTTCCAGTGCGGTAAACATTATCGTGTTTTCACTGTAGCTACCTCTGTATCGATGTTTCTACACTATAAACATAAACTGGCGCCCAAATTCAATCCATGTTAAGTACAGCAGACCTATCGAGCATCATAGTTCACTTCGCTAGATCTGTGTGAAAACAGTAGTACGCCAGAAGTACATCGGTTCGTTTCAGATATGGAAGATCTACAGCTGAATGCCTTTGAAAATTTAGAAGTTTTATAACGTAATATTCATATAAATGGTGAAGACGTCTTTATTATAATCAGCTCATTCTGTTGAAAATAGTTTAGATATAAATAGGGTGCATTGTTAGATTCAGTTTAGATTTAATCGCTACCAACGATGCCAATGCGGTTGGTGGAACGTGCATTGAGTGTTAAGTATTAATTCACTGTTTCAATATCCAGTGATAAAGTATTAAACAGTAATTTTAAATTGAAAAAATATAAATCAGCAGGATAAATCAATGCTAACGAAGGAAAATGCATAAAGTTCCAAAAAGAGAAAAAAAGTGCATGGTATATTTACGTTCGTCCCATCAAACAAACTGGCATTTTTGATTAAACAAACTGATGCAAACAACAGCACACTATGTAAAAACTATTTAAAAAGTTGGGATTATTCTTAAGACATTGTTAACACTACCCCATTCAATGTGTAAGTATTATAAAAAATGTAAAATGTGAAGAGTATACTTTCATTAATTTGGTACAAAAGAGACTTCCTAGTCAAACAATTGTTGTCAATATTCTACTGATAATGCCTAAAAATGAATCGAATATCAATACCAATAGCAACAAGTAGAAAACGAGGTTATTTAATATCTTGTATGAAAGAAATTTACAATCCTATTCAGGCCACTGGGTAGTTTAATTGCATGTCGCATCAAATTTTACGTTCGACTGAAAATAAGCTTCTGAAAAATTAGTTTTTCAGTATTCTAATTTCCATTGTTCACATGCAAATTAAACTGGATATTTGATTATAGATTTTCGTATTCATGAAAAGCATTTATTATTGAACTCGTCAATACTGCTTTAAATATAATTATGAATTTCAGTAGCGTCAATATATAAATAAATACATTTATTCTATGAATAATTCACTTAAAGTTTGACACTAAAGGGAAAAATGAGTACCTATACCTATTTCAATTGACGTTCAGTTTTATTTTTTAAATAATTCGCTGAATATGTACATTGGACATGTATGATATTCAATATAATCACAATATTAATTCAGTAGTTATGACTTTAATGTGGTGTTGAAAAATAACTTCACCATTTAACTTTTGTCCATAAAATATGAGCAATGAGCATACATATTGAGTTGTTTCTAACGTCAATAAAATGAGGATTTGTGCCTGATCAATAAAATTTAACGAAAATCAGTATCAGTATTTGACACAGTTTACCAGTTGGGAACCCTTTATAAAAAAGTAATAAACAAATATGAAAAATTGAATTCTAGAAGAAATTAAGAAGAATTATAGTAAGTAGTATGGGAGCAAATTTGCACACCATGAATTTTTTGGTTCGTGTATAAACTAGTTTCTGTATTCCTTGTTATAATAGAAAAATCAAAGTATACTTCTGAAAGGTAACAGGAAAGTCGCGGCTTAGTCTTATTTTCATGAATTGGAAGTGGAAGGTTTTAAACATTGGCGTATGAAATATTTGTGTTGTATTTTGCATAAGCTCCTCTTTTTGGTTATTGAACATATATTTTTTCCTTGTAGTTGTCGTTATAACAAGCTTTTGCATGAGTGACATCACAAGGAGACTCTATTATTGAAGGAGTAATTTACATTTTTATGAAATGTTCAAATTTCCTTTTTTTTATATAGAATTTCGATAAGAAGTAAGATCGTATAAATTGTTCCAGGGAATGCTTAATTAGTTGCTTGAGAAACGTCATTTTTATTTGAATAAAGGTTAGTTCCTCATATATTATTATTGGGATAGAATATTCTAATATAAATGTATATTTTTTATATTCCCATATCATAATTTTACTTTCATAAATTAAAAATCGAATTGCAATCACAACTCTAAATAATTGAAATAACTCCATTTTGCCAGTAAATATTGTTTATATTTTATAAATAATGGACAATATTTTTAATTCTAATAATATTCAATTAATCTAGATAACTATTTATATAAATCAGGCTTTGTAGTCCTCTGGCTTTAATTTTATTTTCAGTGAATCAATCAGATAAAATTTATATTATAATAAATTTGTACAATTAAACTTAAAATAACATATTTTGTTGCAATTGCAGTAAATTAAATAATACAGACACATACATGTGCATTTTAAATGTATGCAGTAAAGATCACGGACGCGAGAGCATGGTTATAAGCTGGATACAATCTAAGAATCTCCCAGCGGCAATAAAAAATTAATTGGCCGTGATGAGAGTGATAGTAATGCTCTCGACTACCTACTGTCAAAAAGTTTCAATCGTGTAATAAATTTCAGCAGTCAAGTCTCTCATTTGTTTACATCTCCGTGGTTTTTACAGTTTGCATGCTTACTTAAAGCAACCCCAAAACGAACATTCTCGTTTGGTCCAGTACTCAGTGTTACATATCAACATACAGGTATTTAACACTTGTCCGCAGGCGAAAGACTATTAAGTAGTATAAAGTTCTAAAACAAATATAATAAAATAAAGCTAAAAGCAGCATTAAAAGAACAGTTACAATATTTATGAATTTCGTACAGGAAACAAACACTCCCATTGTTTACAACGCGAAAATATTATCTTAGTGTAGGATAATACATCATGTAATCCAATTCCATTTTCCTTTAATGTTAGATGACGTCGTCATATTTGTAGTTGTATGAACTTTGCTGAAAAACAACAATTTATGAGTCTCCTGGAACAATATCTCATGTATCGATATTTGAAACTTTCTGAGAACCTGAAAACTTAAACAAACTTTGTAGGCTCCATCACGACAAACAATTTTCAGGAGGCAAATATTTTGTTGGAGGATATCTTTCCGAAACTCTTTAATTAAATTTTACATGATTTTAACATACTTGTTTGAGCTTGTCGACATAGGATATACACTGTTTATGCACGAAGACTTCAATATCTTCGGTTGCCTCCTGAAATTCTTTGATATCACGTAAGCGGACGAGAGCTGTGACTTTCAATTGTTCCAACTTTTAAATTTTAAATGACCTAACCGAATGAGTGTCACATCTATGAAAAATTTACATTATGATATTGTGAAAATAAATGTAGAGTTTTATTTTGTTGCAAATATTTCAGATAATTTTAGGATGTGATTCATTTCAATTTCATGTTAAAATATTTATTTAATTGGTTAAAACCAGACTTGGAAAATTAGAACATTAAATAAACATTTACATCTCTTAAGGTGTTATTCTATGTTATTCCATATATCGGCAAATATTAGGATAAAGTTTTTAAATTTCGATAACTGTACAATTTTAATTTCAGTTTTAAAAGAACTAACAAGTTCTTTATTATACAACTTTCAAGATTGTAAAGTTTTTTCATATTAAAACTTTGACTGTCAAACTGAAATGTATTAAATTTTCTCTGCTTTCCAGCAACTGAACAAAATAGTGCTTTTACGCCGCATGGACGTTTTTAATCTACTTATAGTGCCTGGGCACAGAGGTCTATTCTCATTTTGTCGTCGGAAATCATTCACAAGTCCCTTAAAGGCTTAAAACTAATCTAATTGGAAATTCGAACGCCGAAGGGTATAAACAAATTTGAACAATGATGAATTAAAAAAGCTTCGTTCTCAAGTCAGGCTGACTGTGATAAAACTTTTTCAATCTATAGATTTAATTTCATTGTCAGTTAAACAAAAAGATTGAAAACAAAAAGAACGAATTGGCGGCACACTTAAAACTCCACAAATTACTTAATTTTGAAAGTTCATTATTCAGTATCATCGTTGAAAAACCATTTAAAAACTTCGGTTTTCGTATTAGTAAACCAAGTACTTGGTATTTTCTCCACAAACTCCGCTCGTATTTTCAGCTGTAGATTTATTTTAATTACGACTTAACGAGAAAAACTTGGACCAATACAAAGACGAGTAGTTGTTTCTAGGTGTGACTGGAATATTTATAGTCTCATAAACTTTTCTTTATCATTTGTCTTAACATGTTCAGGAAAACTTTTAATTGACTTATTTTTCTGAATAAACAAAAGTGCTTAAACGGAGAATGACAAATAATTTGTTCATTGCGGGAAGTTTATTGTAAATTGCACAGCTGTCTGTAATTTGAAATGCAGAATATTCAGCTACAACAAAACAAATCCGTTTAAGCACAAAACTACTTTTGAACGAGATGGAATTGAATTTAATAAATTTGCATCTTATTCCTATAACAGTGCTTCAGATAATGTTAGATAATGACTGATCAAATTTGTTTATCAGTAATATCTCCTCTGACTTTGATAACTATTTATAATTATAAGAGGATATAAATAGATTCCATAATGTAAAAAAGTGCCGGTTTTTTATCATTCTTAAATAAGTTACGCACATCTTTTGTCATTTACTTTCTTGATTTTTGAAAAATAGATAACGTGTTTTTTGTAAAACAATGCACCAGAGATTTATAGACGAATTTTCAGATTCATTATTGAATTCCTATTTCGAATTATTAACGCATCGACTAAATTGTCTTCTTCTCAAGTTACAGAGAATTTTTGTGTGCTCTTCCGCATTGAATATTTTGAAATCTTGACGCTTCGACTATCCTGTCTACTTCTGAAGCTACAGAAGAATTTTCGGGGGCTTTTCCGTATTGAATATTGTGAATACTTGAATCTTCCATCTTGTTCTCTGAAGCTTAAGAAGAGTTTTTAGGTTCTCTTTCTCTTTTAATAGTTTAAATTCTTCTTATGTTTTAAAAGAAGACCACGAGAAGATGATCATTGAATATTTTGAATTCTTGACGCTTCGACCATCCTGTCTACTTCTGAAGCTACAGAAGAATTTTCGGGGCCTCTTCCGTATTGAATATTGTGAATTCTTGAATCTTCCATCTTGTTCTCTGAAGCATAAGAAGAGTTTTTAGGTTCTCTTCCTCTTTGAATAGTTTAAATTCTTTTTATGTTTCAAGAAGGAAGACCACAAGAAGATGTTCATTAAATATTTTAAATTCTTGGCGCTTCGACTATCCTGTCTACTTATAAAGCTACAGAAGAATATTCGGGGGTTCCTCCGTATTGAATATTGTGAATTCTTGAATCTTCCATCTTGTTGTCTGAAGAATAAGAAGAGTTTTTAGGTTCTCTTCCTCTTTAAATAGTTTATATTCTTCTTATGTTTCAAAAAGGAAGACCACAAGAAGATGTTCATTAAATATTTTGAATTCTTGGCGCTTCGACTATCCTGTCTACTTCTAAAGCTACAGAAGAATTTTCGGGGGTTCCTCCGTATTGAAAATTGTGAATTCTTGAAACTTCAATCTTGTTCTCTGAAGCATAAGAAGAGTTTTTAGGTTCTCTTCCTCTTTGAATAGTTTAAATTCTTCTTCTGTTTCAAAAAAGAAGACCACACGATGTTCATTGAATATTTTGAATTCTTGACGCTTCAACCATCCTGTCTACTTCTGAAGCTACAGAAGAATTTTCGGGGGTTCCTCCGTATTGAATATTGTGAATTCTTGAATCTTCTATCTTGTTCTCTGAAGATTAAGAAGAGTTTTTAGGTTCTCTTCCTCTTTGAATAGTTTAAATTCTCCTTATGTTTCAAAAGAAGACAATGAGAAGATGATCGTTGAATATTTTTAATTCTTGACGCTTCGACCATCCTGTCTACTTCTGTCTACTGTGAATTCTTGAATCTTCCATCTTATTCTCTGAAGCATAAGAAGAGGTTTTAGGTTCTCTTCCTCTTTGAATAGTTTAAATTCTTCTTATGTTTCAAAAAAGAAGACCACAAGAAGATGATCATTGAATATTTTGAATTCTTGACGCTTTGACCGTCCTATCTACTTCTGAAGCTACAGAAGAATTTTCGGGCGCTCTTTCGTATTGAATATTGTGAATTCTTGAATCTTCCATCGTGTTCTCTGAAGCTTAATGTGAGTTTTTGAGTTCTCTTCTTTGCAGAGTTTAAATTCTTCTTATGTTTCAATAGAAGACCAATTTAATATTTTTTAAATAATTCACTTAGAAGAGAACCTGAAAACTCTTCTACAGTTCCGCAAAAAACTTAGAAACAGAGTGTCCTTAGTATAATTTTTTACTGAAGTAACGTGTAACATGAATCGACGAGTATGTATTTCTTCTTTCGAGTTTATTCAGATTTGTTCCTAATTAATGTACCTACTATCAGATAATTTTTTAGGAGATACAAAATAAATATTGTATTACTGTTCCATTACTATGCGCTTTAAATGTACTGAGTACCACTTTGGACAGATTTTGCCAAACCGGTTAAATTATTTTTTTATAGCTTCAGTGTGTCGAATTTTTACAGGGTTAATATTTTCTGAAAATGAACGTTTCAACAATATGATTAGAGTAGCCCACATGAGTTATTGAATGAAATTTCCCAGTATGTGGACTGAAAGATGTCATTAAATGGCCAACAATATTCCCTGATTTAACAGCCTTGAATTTTTTTCTCGTGGCTTCAAGAGGTTGTACGAAATGAGATAGAGAATATAGGTATAGATCTCGGTATAGATATAACAAATGCAATACGAGTATGAGTACAATTTGAGCATCATATCTAATATTGTTGTCATTTCTTAAAGCATTATTGTCATGTTTTGTTGCAACCAATAAAATATTGTCATTTCGACGTCTTTCAAAATTTTCCAGTGATAATAGTACACCCCTGTTACCGTTCGGAAAAATCAAGTTGGAAGCCAACGAATTATGTGTGGGGTCAAATGAATATTTCTTAGCTTCACACAAAAACACAAGGTCATATTATCTCGATCGCTTTAGTCTTGATAATAGCAACCCTATATGATGTTAGGACAAAATATCAACAACGCGAACGCTCAAGTTATTTTGAACAAGGATATTATTTATAGTCATTCTTTGAGCGAGGTGTACTCAACTGTGCCTTAGCAGAGGTAACTTTTGAGTTGAATCAAGGGAGATTTTGACACCTCAAGATTTATAAAAGAGAGAAATTCTTAAGACGACGTGCTATGGATACAAAGTGCGATTAATATAATAATAATTCTTCCCTAAAACGAAGTTATGGTTTTATCAGGGAGAACAATATGACCGTTGCGTTGTATTGCCTAGAAAACTAGTTCGCAATTGAATTTACATATACTGCTGAACATTCACTAGTCTGTCTGTCATCGTATTCATGTACTCTGCAACATTTAACCATGTGCTCAGCTTTACTTATATGCTCCCTAGACATCCGGTTAGGTAAAGTGGAAGACTCCTCCAGTGTACAGTTTTCCCGCACCCACGGGGTTCCAGTGCTGTGTCAGAACTCAGAAGTTGGAAATATTCAACAAATAACTGAACAAGTCTGGAAATCATTCACAAAATAATGCGGAATTATACAGTAACCCTCTATGTAAAAACGGTTTAAATTTTTATAGTTAAATCTTTAAATAACAAACTCAGCCAGTCATTAAATAAAGTTGCAACAGTCACATAAAAGACCATATAATATATTTACAATTTTTATGAATTTAGTAACTTGAAGGTACCCAGTTAATACTTCCACAACGAAACCGTAATTACTGTATGACTAACAGGACTTTCCTGCTTGATATATCAAACTTAAAATATTTAATACGAAATCGAATAAAAACAAAAGTGATATAGATAGAACATAAACCTTCCAAGTAAAAAACAGTTGAATGAGTAAGTGATACTGTTTAATTAGTGATAAATAATTATCTTATCAGATGAAAATAGGTGAGATAGAATTAATGTACGAAATAGTTCAGTGCCAGTGTAGCGAGTCTTCGAGCAAAGTGCGGTGTGGTTTCCTTTGTATTTAGCGTCCTTATAGATTGATTGTTTCCTTTGTTGTGGAAAATGGCTGGAAAAGGTGACGGAGAAGGCGAGGGGAATATTCTAAAACTGGAAAATCAAATCGCTGTCATTAAATATGTAATGCTGTTTACGAACGTTCTGGAGTGGGTGAGTTACAAAATAACAGATGTGTTTCTATATGTTTTGCAGGATTTATAATTTCAACGGGGAAATTGGCATTTAATCTTTTGAATTTCGCAATTTTACTACCTATCAAAAATAAGGCAGCAAAATTGATATTGCTATTTTGTTTAAACTTTTCAATTACCTCGCAGTACTAAAGAAGGCAGTAGGAAATTTTACGTCTTGAAATATGCATGAATCTGTCTGTGAATATTTCTCATATAATGAAAGAGATGTTGCAATTATTAATATCATGTTGCTATATAGGGTGACTCAGTAAATGGCACGTTAGTTTCTTGAAAAACGAGACGTTCGAGTTTCATTGTTTATAGATAAATGAAATCCAGTAGCGTGAGCACGGAGGTACAGAACTCAACGCTTAGAATATCCAAGGTTTATTTCTATTAGTTATTATCTATGTTGACTAATGCATATAATCTACGTTGAATTGTTTGCTTCGTATTTTTTTATTGCGATAGTATATTGTTTATCTCATTACTTGTTCTCTTGAATTTGAACTTATATATCCTAACAATCTAATAAAAACAGTATTCTTTCCATAATTTAAACGTTAATCGTGGATTAAAAGTATTATTTCAAAATAATGACATAGTGGATATTCGATTTTAACTAGATCTAATGAGCATATGACTCATCTCATATTATATGGAAGAACTAATAAGTTTAGTGCTGCCACGGATAGGGTGTCGCGTTAATACATATAATAATGACTAAAATTACACTGTATAGAAACTAGAATAAAATGGTTCCATGGATGGGACGTTAGACGCATAAGTTTCTTTTTATGCTCGAAGGGTATATATAATAAATATATAATAAGAAAACAGACGCGCCTAGGTAAAAATTCATAGCTGCATTTAGAAACAAAATAGGACATTTTATATTCTTCACGCAAACCTATCAAAATCTACTGTGAATATTTCATAACGTACGATGTACGTACCAACTAGATGAGAGACAAATTTATGGAAACTCATAAAAATTGATGTCTGATAACGTACTTGATACGGCGGGCCATTATCAAATGTTTGCAGGTACTCTAAATTAAGTACAACCAGGTCTTGCGTATTTAAAATTAATAACGTATAGGTATAAATTTATAGGAAATGAGTCATCATATTGCACGATATAATAGAAATATTTGTACATGAAAAGTATCTTAAATAAATCGACTTTTATTATTATCAAATATTATTTACGAAAATTCCCTTTCTGCTTTTCTGCAATTTGCAAATTGTTCGTCTACCTGAATATATATCCCCCTATTTCTTCACTTATTTGTTTGCTAAATTGAATGCTACAGCTTTGACGTCTTACATGTAAAGTTTCATATACTTATTAGGAACGAAATAAAATATCTATTTCTCTCAAAAATTCCTATTTATTTTTATTCGACGTACTGCTGGTTTCGTGAATTATACTCAGACTGTTTTTGCTTCATTTCTAAGATGAACTATTATTGAGCTGGTCTCACATATTTCATATTTTATCAAGGCAATCCCTGAAGTTGGTCCTTCGTCGAAACTAGTTGAAATCTACTATTTTCACTATAGAAATAAAAATGACTCTAATTAGAATAAAGAAAACAAATTGTTTATTTGTTATAATTCAAAAGTCGTTTACGTTTTAAAATATATTAAAAAATACCGTAGCAACCCTGTTGTATGAGATATTTACGTTTTAAAATTTAAATTCAAGAAAAACACAATACCGTGCACATATTGCTTTCTCAATTATGCTGATAAATTTAATAATGTATCAACAATATCTGGAGGAGAAATAAACTTGGTTTACTTGCTTAGAAAACCTCTTGGGAATTTAATTATTTACATCAAAGTAAATTGCTGTTCCTTTTGGTTTGTTACGTAACAAAGATGTTTACAGTATAGTATACACAAATATATTTAATTATTTAATTTCAAACTACACTTCCAGTAGACAGCGACAGAATGAATAAAGATCAATAATTTCATAAATGATAATCTTAGAAGAGGTTTGCAAGGTTATGCGTTTAACATAATTTTGCTACATGGTGGGTTATGTTAATACTTAATATTTAATTACCTACGAACGGTAAATCAACGAAATTTATGAAATCTAGGATTTTAAAAGGCATCATTTTCTTGGCTATAGATTTTCAAAATAATATGTATAAGAAAATTAATAAATGGTCGTTGGACTTCATAAAGTAGTGGTAGTACCAAATAGTTATTATTTTGTGGATCAAGGAAAATATTCTGTAAATAGGTGCTTTCCTATTACCATCACCTAAATCATGTATTGGAGATCAAGGTCAGCAATCCACCCAGTCGTATTTTCCTTTTACCAATCCCTAAATCGTATCCTCCAGGTTCTTCCTCTTTAAACCTTCTCGATCTTTTGTTGAATGTATATTATTAATAAACACACACCACAGAAATTTGACAAATAATGCATTTTATTATTGGGCATGATAGCGGAGTAGGTAAATGAATTTATATCTACCTAATTGGTTGCGAAGATCGATTCGAATGATTCGAATCCATCCTGAGTCAAATTAAAAATTTATTTCCGATTTGCTTTAGACTTGGAGAGAACTGTCGAAGTCCCAGATGCGATTCGGACATGTTCTAGAATTTTCCGGAGGTTACCTTAGCGCCTTCAGAGACAATGAAGAGAACAAGAAACAATATCCTCCCAATCGTACTTTACCTTTACCATCTCCTAAATCATATACTCCGGCTGCCCCCTCTTTGAACCTTGTTGATCTTCTAATTAGGGTCAATGTATTCCGCCAATCGCACTTTTCCTTTATCCTCCTAAAGTATATCCTCCAGCTGCTCCCTCTTTAAACTTTCTCGATCTTCTGGTGAAGCAAATGCTCCCCGTTGAGAAAAATTCTTTCTCCAGGTGTTTTCCGTCCTTTCATGCTCTCCTAAGAAATGGAATGTATGAAACGAAACACCTCCTAAATTCGCAGTAGCCTGTCAAAACATCGGTTAAATGAATTGACGTTTTCTTGTATGTCTGAAAAGCTCGTTCAGGATATCTCCGCATTTCTAACCAAAGTCTGATCTTGTCCTAGCAAACCGGCTGCCAAGATGTCGGCCCCGATATATTTTTGGCCACTGTGTTTTTCTTTTCCTCTATCGCTACTTGCTTGGTGCGAGAATATCGTTCCATACTTTACTAGAGTAGAAATTTTTGTATGTTTCTTCTCTTCAGAAATATGTCCATAGGTCATACAAGGACCGGAGGATGTGCTTATTTTTCCCTTTCACTTTTTTCTGCTGTATCTACATCGGACCTATATTAAACCCTATGTCTGCACACAGTTTTGTAGAAACCTTCGACTAATGTTCCAGTTTGATAATATTACAATCTCCATGGAGAACAATTACCAAAAGTCTGGTTTATAATAAATAATCCCATCTGGAGCTACTTTCAGACTATTTCACCTCTAACCCAAGTCCTAAAGTTTTCAGTATCTAAAATCCGGTAGCATTCTTCTCACTCTCCATATGGTTTACTAAAATACGTGCTAAATCATTAATTTATCTCGTGTTCTTCGTTTTAGATATATCTGTATTTATCTCAAATTATACTATATGAAACAAAAATATTTACAAATACAAATATTTGTATTGACAAGGCTTCAATTTCTCATTGAATGTGTTGTTTTGGTCCATTTATATCAAAAAATTAATATTAATATTAAACTCCCGATGATGCTAATTTAATTAACGAAAGGAATTTTGAGTTAAGTTTACTTTTGTTTCGATATTAAACGCCGACCAAATTACTTAAATTACTGTAAACGGATACAAATTTAAATTACCTAGCATTTACGTAATTTTAAAGTTTATCAGTTTTTTATTTTTAAGCCTGTTCCACAAATTATGAATAAAAGTGACAGACGTGTCCCTTTATTAGTAGCGTACAATGTTCAGAAACCAGGAATGATAATTGAAGTTTATTACAAAACTTGGCCCGTTAAGTTATCTAGAGACCCTAAAGTATGGCTATATCGTCGACAATCAGCAGTCTAACCTTATCAGCCTCTCTTTTACGCAAGAAAAACGCGATGAGAACGGCATTGTCATATGTCAACAGAGGTACACTCGATTTATCTTTCCTATATTTTACCCTAGAGGCTGGAATTGTAACGTTTCACGTCTGTCGCGCATTCTGACTTGATGACCTCTGACTTTTGGGAATCGTGGTTAATGTTCATATCTAATACTTTCCCTTCTTGCACACATTATTTCCAACCCCATGACCTACGTGCCTGTTACACATGTAGAAGACAATTAAATATTACATTGTCGAAAAATGTTTTAAACTTTTTTAAGTGGCAATATAAATTTCCATATAAGGTTGTGCAATTGCGGAATTCCAGTTTGAAATGGCTTATAGGGAGACTAGATGTGGAGGATTTAGGAAAGTAATTTAAATTAATTAAAATAGTTTTGGTAAATTTTGTGGGTAGCAAAATAAAATGCCTCTTCGAGTAATAGAGAGTAATACATT
This sequence comes from Rhagium mordax, assembly GCA_963680705.1. Classification (NCBI taxonomy): domain Eukaryota; kingdom Metazoa; phylum Arthropoda; class Insecta; order Coleoptera; family Cerambycidae; genus Rhagium; species Rhagium mordax. Next base: position 14,290,382 of record OY796660.1, on the reverse strand, counting down.
TTTTTACAAAATAACTGATTTCAGCAATGTCTATTTGTCCACTTTAAATAAATCATATCGGAAAGCAAATGCAGTGTTGCTTCATCTTGTTTATCCATCATTTCAATATTTTGCAATTTCGTCATTGCCCATTCGTTAATAAATAACAAATACGTGCATGTTTCTATTTAGCACATTGCATTAGTGAAATTAATTAGTGTGTTAATTAGCTGTACGAATGTTTAATTAAATCTAAATACAATCAATTATTTTAAACGAATTTATTAAAACGAACTAAATAATATTGTAAGTAAACAAAGAGGCAATTTGGATATTACAGGGAAATATTAATAAATCTTATTACATATGTATAAGCCTTGGCTGATTAATAGTTGGTTAATATAGCACTATGTATCTGAAGATAAATTAATTGGTTGGTGCATAATAATTTGTTTAAACAGGTATTTCATTATTTATCGTGACAATAACAGTATTCATATGGAGTAACATATTTCGCGTCACTTTAGTTTGAAGTTTTGATCCTAGTAAACAATTTAATAGTTTCAGCAACTTTTCAACATAGTGCAGTAAAAAATTTGTTGCATATTTTATAGATTTTTAAAATTATTTGAAAATAAGTGCTTTCTCCTAAGTTGTACTTATACTGAAATTAGGAAATCAAATCAACTGGTATGATGAATTTAAAAATTTGGGGCATGAAAAACCAATTTGGAAAAATGATGGCAAAACTAATATTACCGACTCCGACCAATAAAAACGCCATCACTTTATTGATCCAGAGAAAATTTATATACTGAAGTCGAGGAGGATATTTGTAAAAACTATTTCGACAGAACAAGTTCTATTCTATATTCCATATTCCATTTATTAATATGTATAATAATATATTAATAATAAAAACATTGTTAACCTGTTGGGTGTTAAGTGAATGTAGTGATAAAAATATTTAAAATTTACTCAAAATGCAACAAGGAAAACCCTTTTGAGAAGGAAATGTGACCAAAACGAACAACGCTACTCCAGTGAATGAATGTCATCAATCCTCTTTGTTTATCCTGAGAAAATGTTTGCCACCTTGCAAAGCAAGCAAGTGGATAGATAATTTTGTCAAAGGTATAGATAAGACTAACTGGTAGTGCATTTACATAATATGTGATGAGTAGGGGATCAATAACTCTAAGTCAAGGGCATGGGAGCTCTCGTACTACGAGAGGAAAAGTTTAATAATAATAAAAACCTCAATGAGGTTGGAAAAACCGCAATATTAATCTTGAACTTACACTCGAACCTTTTAACAATCTTGGTGAACATGGCGAAAAATATCAAACTTTTCAATAAGGAAAAATGGTGCCAAAACAAGTGGAGCCTTAATATGTTACGATTGATGAAGGTTTTCAAAGCCAAATATAGCCAATAATGTAAGTTTGTGCATATAAAATTCTACCTGTCAAACTTTTTTAAACAGATCTAAATTTAGCGTAGGAATTTAGTAGGAACTAGTTCGAGAGAAAAAGGTCCTCATCGAGGTTGAAAAAACCGCAATATTAACCTTGAACTCACATTTGAATTTCCCGACAATCACGAGCCAAAAATTGATGAGCATGACGATAAATTTCAGACCTCAATATCGAAAATTGGTGCCAACCGTAGAGCATCAATATGTTACCATTAAGGCAAAATATAGTCGAAAATGTAACTTTGCGCCTATAAAATTTTGCCTGATAGGAAATTTTGTAAATTCGGCGCAAAGAGTACCATAAGATTAATCCATTTCAGTTGATGGGTCAAAAAAATAAAACAGTGTTTCTTAATCAGTTGTATAATATTCATAGTCTTCGCATAGCAGTATATTGCCAACGGATTTCTAAAATCGTAAACCACCATCACAGAGTAAACATTCTGTGCACCATTGAATGAAACATTCATCGTGAGAAAATGTATCTGCCTCATGTGCATATCAAGTAGTTGATAAAGAACTTTGTCGAAGGTATAGATCCGAATGACCGTTAGTGTATTAATATATGTAAGGCGTAAGTTTCCAGAATCAATAATAGTAAAATCAAGGATATGTGTAGGAAGTAATTCAAGAAAAAATTTAATTGAAGATTTTAAGGAATTTGAAAAATTTGCAATGTTAGCCTTAAACTCACATTTTGGACTTCTAGACAACCTTGCGGCAATGAGTAATGAGGATTGTGAAAGAATTCAGACTTTTCAATAAGGAAAAACGATTCCAAAATAAGTGGAACCTCAATATGTTGGTGAAGCAAATTTCCAAGATCAAATACAGCAGGAAATTAATTTATGTGCATATAAAATCGAGGAAAAAACAAAAGGTAAAAAAAAACTTAAGGACTACGTTATCCAGAGATAGGTACTCTTCAATAGTGCATAATGACTAAAGCGCATTTCCTCGATCAAATTGACATCATCGAAGGATATTCCTATTATTGTATTTTCTTGCAAGAACTATATTATTTAAAACGTTAATATTATTTGTAAAATGGCCGGAGTGCTATAGAATGTGTAACAATTACATAATAAATGCAACTACCTGCGACGAATAGAACTTTCATTACCAGTTTAGTATAATAATATATTCACACATTTTATTTCAATGTTAGAACTTTCGATGGTCCTGAAATTAATGCACTTTAGTTTTAAAATGCATATCACGTTTTCTACTGCAAGCAAACTAAATTGGCAAAATGGAAAAGCTCTCTTTTAAATTACTTCCTTAGTTATAAACTTAAACATTTGAACTAAATTATTTTTCTTCATCAGCTTTTATGTGAGTAATAGTATACAATCAGGCAGAATACTTAATAATTATAATTAAAAACGAATTACATCAAATTTTGATATAATTCGAAAGACGTGTAGATAAAATATATCTTGAATAGTGAGCACTGTGCGGATTTGTGTTTTATTTAAAAATATTGGTTTCCTTTAAACCATAACGCCTTGTATCTGCTTAGAACGCGAGATAGGTATTTTGTTGTCATTAGGATCGTTTCATATTTAATTTTTTAATTACTCCAATTTTGACAGCGGCACGTCATAAACTAGACGGTATTAGGTTTTTTATCCTATGATATTTTTGTCCCACACACACACACAAACACATGAAGTCACTTTGAAATATATTACATACTTATAAAACAGGATTAAGGGAACTCATACATAAACTCGCTTCACTACTTTCCCCGAATTTTGTATAAGTAGATTACTCCTACACATTGAATTTAATTCCATTTAGTCATGCCAAACACTTGTTAAAAAAATAAAATATTCTTTGAATTAAAATTAATTAAATACAAAAATATTCTATACTACAGATTGAAATCAAACGGTGCAAAAATACTCTGAATCAGACCCTGTTGTGGCTACGTTATGTTTGCGTATAATTAAATTCCATAAATAAAAATAAATTATCTGGTAAACGCGATAATAAGCATGCAAGGTAGTTTCCCAGAAAACACCGTAAACTTTATGCAATCTTTATAAATGGAGCTTACTGTAAGCAGCGTTATTTGCATATTTAGGCGTTATCCACGAAGCTGGAAATTAAAAATACCCGCGAGTCGTAGTCCCTTTTCCACATTAAGCTAATTGGTCCTAAGGTTTCTCGTGCTGAAGTTTTGAAATTTCATGTCTGAGCGCAATATTATGAAACACTTCCACTAAATCTCACAATCTACTACTCGTTTCATTACCGTAGTTTCCCCAATATATATCTCGCTGTGATGATCCAATAAAGGCTTCGATAAGAACATTTTTTCTTAAATGTTTACCTGGACTTTTTCGTTTAATTTACCTCAAACTTTGCCTAATCAAGTATTACGAACATTTTTCAGAAATATATTAAATACTGCTTCGAAAATATGATATACTGTTTGCATTATTTAGTAAGAGGCATGTCCAATATTTTACACAGAATTGTGTATTTTTTCTTGCCATGATTTCTTTCGTGTTCCTAAAATTTTTTCACTATGCCACGATTTCCCGGGAAATAGTTAACCATGACCGTGTCACCAATTACCCAGATTAGCCCTTATTTTCACCCAAATATAACCAATTCGTCATTCTTGAATAAATCAAATAAACAATTGAGTTATGAATTTTTTGCCACAAAAAACCTTTATCTTTAAATTTTCGAGCTTTCAGTGCCTTGTGTATATTAAGTTTGTGAAATTGATAAGTAATAAGACCACTAAATTTTTCTAATTCTGAGTATGCTGACATTTACTACGTGCATGGTTTTTGCGATATCAAATATGATGTAAATAGCATGAGTACTTCAGGACTTTCTTGGGATTTGTACTGAATTTTAATTTTTTTACTTTTTTAATAGAATTTGCGTTTTAAGGTCAAAGGTCAAGGTCATTAATCAAGGTCAAAGGTCATTTTTTAATGACGTCATTTATATACTAGAATTTAAATTAAAGAAAAATGAGCACAATTTATAACCTTAATCGGTTTAGAGAGTTTGGTTTATGAAGTCAAAGTTTAAAAAAGAGATTTCTTTTCTTAACCAATGGATTTTGGATTTGGTAAATGAAAATAGGTATATATTTCATAATTAAAATCTTCTGAACACATGATGCTTCTTTAAGTCTTATTTGATCTTATTCCAGAATGAATCTATTACTTATTTATGGGTGGGTATTTGACCTAATATTATTATTAGACATACTACCACCCTGATTAAATGCTGAAATTTTTTAAGAATTTCTTGAGAACAGTTTCCATGAACTACTCAAAAACATTACTTACTTTTAATCAGAAAGCTGGATACAAATTCATAAAACCAGAGTATTTCTATTATACTAGTGATTAGTCCTTCTCACACCAACGTGATTTTAGTCTTGCAACGTGGTCATAGGTATTCAGACAATTACCTAAATAATTGTCTTTGGGCTACCTTAAAAGACACAAATTTGTGGCACCACAAGGAACAAATTTCTAAGAAGGATATAGTACGTGTATGACAAATTGAAGCAAGACTGAAAACAATTACTACTTCCCAAAAATTCACTGAAACACCTGAACCAAAAATGTGTCCAACGAGACGGATTTTGTATCCTCATCAGCAGTACAATTCCTTTTCAAACTTTAGTTTAAAATTTCAAAAACATTACATTTGTTTTTGCTTTCATTAAAAAATCATGAAGGAAAAATATCTCAAATAGTTTCGTACCCAAGGAGGATAACATAAAAGTAAGAGGGTAAAACGATCAACAGTTTCAATTTATTCCTAAATGATCGATGGTAAGATGAAAAAAATTTGGAAAGCGATAGGAACCATGACAAGAAAAAATGTAAATAATCTTGTTATATTCTTACTAAATAATACTTCATAGGGTCATTATGCAAAGTACAAAATTGGAAATTATCTCCTTTCATATTCATCTAAAGTTACAAAAGTTTATATTGTTAGTCCCATTATTTTGGCAACAAGCAAATTGAGTCACTCTATACGGAACAGTAAATCATGCTTTTACAATTTAGCAAATTATTAATTATATCTTAGTAGACATAAAAACTTTTATATCTTATCAAGAAGAAATTCGAAAAGGTACAATATATACCTACATAAAAATAAACGATGACAAAAATGTCTTTTTTAATTTTACAAACCAAATTAATTTAATGTTGAAAAATTTAATGCAAAGAGAAACAAAGGAATTTATGTGAGAGTTTATTCACTGGCTTTTTTCAGAAAATATTTCTTTCATCTCCTTTACCTTTATTTCAAAATCTTGTGCCTTTCGCATATGCAATATGCATTCCTATTTATGACTAGTTGAATTTATTCTAATTATATCAATGTTTTCTATTTCAGGTAAGTGCAAATAAATTGCTTCACTTGGGCAGAGTGTAAGTATATTTTATCTGTTTTAAAAATTGATTATTGTTCTAAAGCCTGTTTTTACTTTTATCAAACGTTCAACCATACCTCGTTGGAGTGGCCTTCTGATAATAATAATAATAATAATAATAATAATAATAATAATAATTGCATGTTTAGAGATGAAACATCAATATAAGTATATCAATTTAGATATGTTTGTTATTATTATGCTTGTATAAAGCATAAACAAAGTCATTTATAAACAATACATATCAAGCAAAGAAAGAGAATTGTAAAATTCTGATAATATTATCATCCCCCAGTGGTGAAAAAATTTGTTCTAATAATTTTCTAAGTACTGTTTTATTTATATCAAAATTTTAACACACCGCTAGAGAAAATGTTTTAATCGTTGCATGAATAAATTATACTTCACTTAACGTTACAATTCATTGTTTATAACTATAACAGGAGGTGGAGTGGTACTTTTACTAAAAATTATTTTTGCAGTAACATATCTTAAAAAAGTTACAATTTTTTAATTTCTGCCAATAAAATGTTCCCCCTGATTTTAAGCAAAAAATAATCACAATTTATTGTACATTCATGCTTTGAAAAAAAAATTAAGCTAATTGATTTATTATTTATAAATACCAAAGTTTCTTTTGCTACATATACCCAGTTATTGCATTAATTCCGATACAGTGCATCTTTAAAAACACTGAAGAAATGGTATGTTTTGATTAGCTCTGTATATGATGTAATAAAGTAAATAACAATAACAACTAATAGATGCCAATTTCGCATCAAGAGCTAATAATATAATATCCTAGTTATTATATTGTATCCTCTTCATTATTTCGAAAGTTATAATAGTACACAGTGGCAGCAGCTCTATAACATTGACGTCTCCGCTTGTTTAGTCATTCCGTCCTCTTATAGGCGGTACCCTTGTCAATTATTTCTAATATATTAGTTACTTACAGACAAATCTTCCCTTATATAAGAGTTTATAGCCGAATAAGCTTTACAAAGTCATTCACGCCCCAGTTCACATGCTTGCGAGTTTTGTGCTAATTAGTGATTATTAAGTGAATACTAATTAACATTTTCCTAATAAATTAACGCATCAATCTTACTTTTTTCTCTTCAGAGAAATAATAACGTTTCTAGATATACTACTGCTAGTTAAAATGATGAAAGATGTGTGAGAAATTTAATCTTTTATGATGAATTTGTTTTTCTTGGTATGCTGTAAATCAAATGGTTTATTTCGTTTTGAGATTATTTCAAAAGTCAAAGATTCCTTATATGTTATTACTACGTCACTGTGAGCTATTATAAAGTCAGCTCTTGAATGAATCCACATAGTACAGTGTTATTTCAAAAATTTGGTTTGTGGTGACAAAAATATTTCAACTATGTTCTTTATAGAAGACAAATTTTCATTTTGGTGTTTGAATACTGGAAACTGATATTAGATCTTTCTCTAGACAATGTGGAACAAATATATATGAACTTTAAACGTGTGTCTTATTAGTTGTCAAGGATTCTTCTGCTATGATCCTTAGTATCCTCCTATTTATCTTAGATCATCTACTGCCTGACAACCAGTTTGCAAACAAACTTTATTATTTACCAGAGTTATTCATTCATTCCTTACAAACGACAAAATTTTATTATGACGTTTAGACTATGGAACAAAGATATAAAATATGATGATTTATTTCAAGAAATCAACAAATATATAAGAATTTTTCAAACACCTTTGATTTTTTTTTGAGGACCAGTCCGATTGATTGGTACCTATTTTGTATAGGAGAAACCTTAAGTCGTTGCTTTGTAAAACTGGTATTATCCCGTATTAGCAGGAATCCTTCTGCCATGTTCCTTACAAAAGAGAAAATTTTATTTTGGTTCTTATATAGGAAAACAGAGACATAAAATAATTTATTTGAAGCAACGGACAAATAGAGAATAAAACAACTTCGAATTTTTTGTAAATATCTGTCCAATTGTCTGTTAGCCAGTTTGTAAACAGGCATTCTTAAGTGTGACGTGTGAACCTTGTTAGAATATTTGCAAGAATAAATTTTTATTTTGATGTTTTGACAGTGAATTAAAGATATAAGACCTCTCCAAATATAATATTTTCAAGTCAAAATAAAACCATCGGTGAAAACCGCGTTATCTAGTTCTTAAGATACACCGAGCCACGCCCCTTATTAAAAGCAAAGATTTCATGTAGGTTTTAAAATATTTAAACACAAATGTGCGTTTGTAAAGTATTTTAAAAATAAATATTGATACTTTCATGCGACTTTTACGCGTTCGTTATATTTTTTCTTGTGTGGGTATATATTGTGCAGGTGTATATTTTCGTTCGAGTTTTTATTCTATTTATAATAAGGTTTGCTACATAACAAAACCAACAAAAGTATTTCATCGAAACGAGATAAAAACGATAAGATAAGCAATAGAATGTAACCTGTAAACAAAGAAAACCTATATTCCCTGTACACCTATGACAAATTGCTATTTTGGATAAGAGATAATATTTTATTATTTTAAGTAAATAATCCTCTATTTATATGTGACGTATATAAACGGTTGCAGCAACGACAATATACAGTGCGTGCCAAAAGTAAAAACAAAATTAACATTTCTTCTCATTCGGTATAAAATAAAACGCATAAACGGGACGATTGGTACTTATATGAAAATTTATATTTTTCTTTACTATTTCTAGTTTTTGCACCATCTTTGCCGTCATCGATATTTGTTTTTAATTGGAGTGTATTCTTTCATATTTAAGATAAAAAATTGACAATGTTTCATCACTCTGCTATATACAATTTGTATCAATTCTATCTCATAGCATTTGAAAGGATAAGATAACAACTGAAAATCTGCTTGCCGTACCTTTTTGATTCTACAAGGCTACAAAAAAAATACGATTTTCGAGAGTCTGTATATAGTATATAGTTGATTGCTAGGAATTAAAAAACATTCTTTGTTGAGTTGAAAAAAATTTAGCTAACTCTTTCTTCTTGACCTATAAATATATTTTCATAAAGTAAAACATAAAACAACATTTATATATTTTGTCGTTTTTGGCCTCAAATTATATTTCAATTTCTTATTTCTTTAGCATTTTTATTTTTCTGCCTTTGCTTTTTACGCACCTGTCGTAGCTCAGGAAACTTTCCTTTATGTACTTTTATATATGTCTCTGTTATTTCCGCTTAAATATCTTGACCTCAAATTTGACGCAAATGGCAGACAATAAAGCGCCTGTAACTCTTTCAAGTCATAAACAGCGGACAATGTTGGAAGTCGTAATGTAAGGTGGCGAGTGTGTTTGAACAAGCCGTTTGTTTACTCCCTTAATGCAAGCCTGGAGCTCGCTGGTCATCATCTCATATTCCTTCCGATTTTCAGATCAATTCTCCAAGGATATTTTCCCCCAAGGATAGTATCGCATCCTCTAATTCTACAGTCAGGGCCGTCGCTGCCGTGAGATGAAAACCATAGAGAAATTGAATTAGGAAACTTTAACAAATTTTACGGACTAGTACACATGAGAAATACCTATTTTTCTTGCAGCAATCACATAAGTTTTCGTTAAGATCGTTTATTTGTTTTGGTAACTCGAAACGAGTATTTGATTTGATTTGCAGAATGATAAAGGTTCAATATTGATAACTTCGAGAATTAATTAATTATTAAAATTGAAAATATGTAATACTTAAGAATTTTCGAAAACATTTCTTGCTTAAGAAGGAAAATTTCTTCTTATATACTGGGTATGCATTGGGTTCAAGCATTTTTCCGCTACAAGTGTGGTAAATTAGAAAAAAATCGTTTATAAGTTCTGAAATTAATTTAAGTAAGAATAAGAATGAAGACTAAAATATTACTGTCAAATAGTTCATTGAAAGTGCTTTATATTTAGGTTTAAAAATAGGAATAGTAGCAGTAATACAAAATTTTGTTGTAATTTACTGAACCCTAACTCAGAAAACTGTAAAGAAAAACCACACAATAGTTTATGTTATCTTCACAATTGGGCAAATTTTCATTACCTCCAGCTGTTCATCTGTCGCTTTATTTATAATTAAGTGTGTTATATCGCATAATCTTCTAAATATTTTTAGTAGTATTATTTAGAATTTATTGGTCTATTTTCTATGATATATTTTTGCATAAACATCAGTTAAGTACTACATCACTGTCAATATTTTTCCGTAGATGCTAAATCGTACAAAACTCTATTGCTTCACAGCAGTCAGTTCGTCAATGTTTAGTCCCAGCAGAAAATGTCGCGCATTCATCGGTGCTTGTGTATATCGAAATATTTCACTCGAATTCAATTTTATTCGCGTCACTGTTAGGTGGTAGAATAATTGCCGAACGACCCTTTTATATCTGTGTTATAAAGTGGATTTTATCGAAAATTATATCTGCAACATCAACTCAAGTACCAATATTGAGTCAGCTCAGCAAGAAGCAGACGCTCTCATTGAAGAGGTCTCCTTTATCAATCTCTCCAGTCGTTGTAACGAGGCAACGGGCCGTTCTCGACTATTACGTACTTCCCCCGACTCTAATGGCTTCGTTGTTTTAGTCTGTAACCCCTGTGTCGCCCCATGTTCTGTATTTCCTACTATATCTTAATACTTCCCTTCCTCTTCCATTCCTTCTCATTAAGTCCTCTGCTGTGTCGCTGTAGGTTTTAGCTTAGGTTTAGGCAGGACAGTAACAGGATCATTTCGGAACGCGATAAAATATTTACTCGTTCAATAACGCCCTAATAACATGCTCAAAAGACTCAAATGAAATTTGGAACCGGTTTAGGAATAATTAGGGTTGATGGGGCACTTTTAAATAAATTATCCGTACTTTATCAATTTTGTTTGAAATTCTAAAGCAGGAAAGAATGTCGTAAAGCACTCAGCCCAAATTGAAGTTATTATGGATGATATTGTTAAATAAATTTATATTATTATAATAATTATTCTTTCTACATTTTATGTAAGAATTATTTATAAATGGTTAATAGATGAGAGCCATGATAAAAATTAAATATGCCGCTGATGCTAATACTAATGAAATTCACTAAAGTCACTATAAACATGTAAAAAATTGACAAACTATGAAATGACGCAATGCAGCAATTCAAATCGCTGTGCTAAAAAAATATATGTAAATACAAGGTGTCCAAAATTAATGGACCAAAAAGCAACTGGAGATACTAGACATCAAAATAGACCGTTTGAGCCAAATATGCCTTTGCAAAATGTTACTTGTTAGAGAAATGCAGGGTGATTAAGGTGATTCTTTTTTTTTTGAAAAATTGCAATAATTTAAACACGGTTGACTATATTAGATTCAAAACTGACAGAATTAGGTTCTTGATGATAAGAAAAAGAATTTGTTAATAGTTTTAAGATCCCTTCTAGAGGGAGGTAGTTATACATTCCAGGTTGAATACATCCACGAATTTTTGTTTTACCTGCAATATTTTGCCTTAATATTGTGAAAGGGGCACTAATTTTGAGTGAGAAGCTTTCTGAGGATATACTCATATATTAACATCTCATCAATATTTTAAATTATTCATAAAATCATGTATTTGATGAGGCTACAGAATATTGAAATTATACTGATCTCTTTGTAGAAGATTTGTACTTATTGATTGTTAGTTTACTTCAAATTTATTGGTAGTTTAGGTTTCAGATTCTTATCTTAAGATTTTATTTTTATTAAATAGATATTATGGTTTCCATAAAAAAGTTTTATTAGACGTAGAGAGTTTATATTATTATGTTGATTTAAAATAGACCAGCATTGTTTGGTTTTATTTTTTTTTAAGAAACACGACGAAACGTAAAAATTGGACACTACATACGATTTTTATCATTTACGTAATTTCTCCATTCTTAACGTTTATCCACTGTCATTTGCTCATTTATATTAATACTTTGTGATACTGTGTATTATCTACCGACCCTATAATACCAAAAAACATTGTTTCCGAATTTGACCCGAAAAGGAGAGTAATTCTCTAAGAAACCTCAAATTTATTTACTTAAATAAATCAAGTTTACATATAGCATTCCGTTAAACACAGCCATTCGCTTACAAGAATTATTTGCAGTAATAAATTTCAGCCATCTTAAATACAAAAAGCAACCGAGGACACTGTTTGGTCATATCTGAGTTTGCCTCTGCGATGATCTTATAAATTCTAAGATAATTTTTTAAATAATTTATTAAATTATGCATGTAATATATAAGATTAATTAGGTCAAGTAATTCTATAACGAAGTATTTTAAAATTTATTAGAAAAACTAGCATCGTTCAGATTTATTATAGAAGATGGATGATAAAATAGCCAATACTTTCATATACAGGGTGTTTCGGTAGGAAAGGGACCTTTTTTAAGGACGCATTCTAGAAGTCGAAATAAGAAAAAACTTCCTATATATATATGAGTCTAAAAATGCCTCCTTTTCGAGATACATTACAATAATTAAAAATATGCTTTTCTGAAAGCACATAACTAAACCTGTGGACAAGTGAAACACTTTTTTTATTTTGACCTCTAGAATACCTACGTTCATAAGTTCTCTTTCCTCCTGAATCGAAAACTGTTCTCTCAAATAATCTGTCTAACCTTAAAAATTAGCTTAAGAACAAATAGATAACATATAAGTGATATATTTTTTAAATTATTTAATGAAATTTTCCTAATTTTTGCCTGCAAGTCCGCATTCTTTTACTTTCGAAAGATTTATGCAGACTTTCGCTTTCGCTTTTTTTCTTTTTCTGATCTTTCTCTTTTCACCATTCAATAAGAATCAGCAATCATATTTTCATCCCACCTCCCTTGATATCGGCATTCCAATTTTTCCATTATCTTAATGAAATTATTTTACTTGGTCCTCACTATTGTTCCTAAGACTTTCTGAAAAAATAATCGAGATATAAATACAGAAAATGTGTTTTCAGATTCATCAACTAAATTTTCTTATTTTCAACAATTTTAGGGACTATCTTCTTATAATTTTGACATCTGTGATTTCCCAAGAAATTTTCGCCATTTTTAATATGTTAAAAATTGAGCCCTGCTGTTTTTTCAATATCATCCATTTTAGTAAAGAAAATTTTATCCCTTAACATACTTATATAAAAAGTGGGATTTTGAGAGATTTTTTTAAATTTTTTTAAGTAAAAAATCTGACATTAAATTCATCGAATCAAAATAATAAGGACATGATAGTTCTGACATTTATTTTTATTTTGTATGCCTGCTGGATGCTATGAGAAAAGTACGTTTTGCACATTCGGCAAATTCTTTTTAATTATATTATCATATTAAATCATCGTTGAGATGTAGAATTACAAACAACAGGATTGAAAAAATATATTAATCACTAGTCGACGCTTTTGTTTTTTCTGGGACGCTAGTAAAATAATTCTACAGAAACTTCCAAAAGTTTGAAAACTAACGCGTGAAAAAGCCCACTGATATTTTAATTTCTCTGGAAAAGACCTACTAGACTTGCTCTAGGGATGATTCGACACAGTATGATAGTTATGAACCTTAAAGTAACTGTCTAAATTAACGGCTTTGTGCAATCACCACATCCTTACAACAAATTACTCCGAGTATCAATCAGCTAAATCTGCAAATCAAATCACTTTCCTTTTAGGTTGCATGGATGTTGGATGCTTCACTTAATATTTTATGGGATTTAATTTTTATCACAACTTTCAAGCAGTGTCTGTTTCAGTGGTGAAAAATTTACGCCTTGGCAATAAATAATATTTCAGCAAAATAACTTAGAGCAATAAATTCTATTTCGTACGACATCAGGTTTTCTTTAAATCGGAAATTCTTAGCGTCTCAATGTTCCTTTACTCGATTTTATTTATTTAATATTACGGTATTGATTCTGAGATCCTTTCAAAATTAATAACGATACCAAGAGGGAAGGTTTCTGTTTGTTGAACCGGTAATTTATTATGGAAATTGAATTTCAATTAAACAACGATAAATAAGCAAAGAATTCATTTGCCTTAATAAAAAGAGAAGTGAACTTTCCCGTTAGTAGGCATTCGACGCAATATATTAATTATTACTCGTTTTATTTCAGAATTTATAATTTGTATTTGACCTTGGTTACTCATGAAATTGCAAGCCCACACGTCAAATTTGAGATAAATAAGCTAAGAGGTTCGAAACTCAATACAGAGGAGGGGGCTATAATTACTGGGTAAAGGTATCCCTTTGAGTTTTTAATTTATGGGAAAATGTATGACGTTTACTTTTGAAACACTGTATAATTTAATTATGTGTAAGAAAATAAATTTGATACAACTTTTTGTGTGAACTGTTCAGTGTTCAGTCAGGAATACGACACAGATGTCTAGTTTAGAATTTTATACAAATAGGAACATTTACGTACCTAAATCAATAAATTTATTTAAATTGTCGTTCCTGAATACACCCGCTAATTCCATAATAATTTCAATGTGCTTCTGTTATCTATCCTCTACGCAAGAAATTAGCCCTTGACTATGAAGATATGAGCTTAAGGGAACTCTCGAACGAGCAAAAAATTAACTGTTGCAACTTATGCAATAAATAAAAAAATTTCGAAACATATTAGGCGCTCATTTTTGCTTTTAGAAAATGGAATTAAATTTTAATACTTTTTTGCAAATTTGTATGACTTTATTTCAATAGACCTAATTCTGAAACAGCCTGAATAAAGGTCCACAAAAATCTGGTGTAGAATAATACAGAATAATGCAAATTTGCTTCATACTATCTTGAAATCAGCAAGAAACAAAAATTCAGTACAATTAGGGAAAGTTGTAGTAATGAATGATCAGAAATACGCAGCTTAGAAATGAAAAAGATCTTTGTTTTTATTTTTTCTGTTATTGAAGACGCCGTTATGTTGGCGTATTTTGTTTTCTATTGTTACTCTTTCTTACTTTGCTGGGGTTGTTTGCATTTTACTACCTACAAACAGTCCCTGCCAGCTTTGTAACACTTTTTTAAACAGAATCTCGGGCGCCAGTTCCTTATTTTATAGTGCAAGAAACAGCTCTTTCTCTTTTGGCGGTTTCCCAGAAAAACGAAGGTAGTCTGCAGTGAAGAAAACGGTCGTGTCCAGGGGTCTGTTGGCTTATTGTCGATTTTTAGTGGGCTGGACAATTTACCATACGGGTCTAATTAATTAATAATAATAATAATATACAAAATATTTATTTACTGGAACCGTTGAAATCAGGGTTACTTTGACACATTTTTGGTGCTTTCCAACATATTAACGCTTATTACTACAGTTTTCGTGAATGTAAAAATTTTATATAAATTGTATACGTTACTTGATAGCCACTAAAGACATCAATACTGGTATAATTGCATGTTTTTTGAAAATTGAACAAGATTTTGTACTTTGAAATTTGGGACAAAGTTATCCCTATAATCAGGGTTTCTTTGAACCACATGATATTTCGCCTGCAATTACAATGTAACACCTCAGATGGGTAAAAATATACTGACTTCTTTTGATTGACAAATCTCCCTGATATCACACCACTTATAAAATAGTATGTCCTTCTGTTTAGGCCATATCCAAGACTTGCTTCATTTTTTCATACAATCGACAGTTGCCCCATTTTCATCAGTTGTAATAACTTTTCCGGGATATTCCACCGTCACCCTCGTAAACTACCATAACAAAAGTTTCTGATTTCAACTGCTCCAAAATTAAACTTAATTTTTGTTTTTCAACCATAGCACTTGTTGAAGGAATCGGTTCTTGAATTTGGTCTATAAAATTCTCAAGTGAATCCATGTTGACCATTCTGTCTAGGGAACCATATCATTCTAGGCTGTGTCCAGAAGAGGCAATAATAAAATTATCGTCTTCGTTTGATGATGAAGAATCAGAAGGATCGGCTGTTTGCTTTGACCTCCCTCTCTTACGAGACAGTTTCGGCGCTTGTTCGCAGGAACTTTCAATTGCAATTACTTTGACCAATATACTTTCCTGAGTGGGCCAAAGATGTCCACATTTGCAAAATAGGTTAAATCTAAAAAACTAGTCTTAAAAATTGTTACTACTTATTCTTCTGAAAGGTATATATGTGCAAATTCCTACTTACCAGATTTTAGATGCAACAGGAAAGTCTCACAGGAATGTAAATTTGTCAACAAAGAAAAAGGCGTCAGAAACATGAAGAGAATTTGCGTAGAGTGACATCTATCGACCGACAGAAAAAAGTAAATACGTGGCACTAAGTATTCACAATGGTTCCACCTAATCAGAATTTCACAAATACAGATTCCTATTTCGCTTATAGAAAAATTTATGCAGAGTGGGCCTAAATTACACCCTAGGGGACAAAGTTAACCTGTATATGACAAAATTAAAATTAAAATTATATGCCGTAGCTAGGTAGAAAGGCATCTTAAAAAAAAGTGCTGGCAAACAAGTGGTTTTGGTACTGGTTTCGGTGCGAAATTTGCTACCCCGGCTGTATTTTGTTCTCAAAACGTGGTGTTCAGACAGGACACGGAATTGGAGATTTTCGTTTTTACTCACGTAGAGTCAAAGATCCACAGGGCGGTTACGATAATTATTATCAAAGCGTATTATCACCTCGAGGTAGAGGTACTACAGAGGTAGTCCATCGTGAAACAAATGTCCCTAACCAATGACGTATACTTCGAGAACATTATATCCCCTTAACGAGTGAAGAATTCCAATAGCGTATAATAGCTTGTTACATCAACATTAATCCGGATTCTGTAACCTCTGGTATGATTAGATATCACACATTATTGTTATTTCCAAAATGATAAATTCTAGGATATCTTGCTTCGATGGACGGGCAGCGAGGAATAAATCTCTTAATCTTTACCAGTGCACGTTTTTGATGTGTGTTCGAAAAGGTGACGGCGGCTCGGTACGCGTGATTTGGAAGAATTTTGTGTCGAAGATTCCTCGGCTGAAGATCCTTTCTTGTGTGCTCCCGGCGAATTTATTACAAATCCTCTCTGACGTATCCTCCGGTCGCAGTGCTACAGGATTCGGTTCCTGCTCAGTATTTCTTGCGCTTTCGGGTTGCCGATTGAACTTAGGCAAGTACCTCGGATTATATATGTTTCCTACTAAGCCCCAGCGCGTTGCATAATTTACAACTTTACTCGGTATATCTGAAAACGGAAATAGGTTATTCACAATATTTAAACTATATTGTCAAAAAACTGGATAAAACGGACGCAGATTGATGTTTTAACAATTTTTTGTAACGAATTCTTTTTACTACCGACTTGATTACTGAGTTAAATATTATTTTTAATACATCGCGGATTTCAGCTATACCGGGGATGATACGAAAATACTGAACTATAATCAAAATTAATCAACTAATTTACTTCTTGTTTACCAGCGTCTTTTACAATTCAAATTAAATAATTCAGAATTTAAACACTAACAGAGGCAACAGGGTGTACCAAAGTGAGGGAAATATTTTAATCAACAGAAAATCCTTAACGAAAATAGTACATTATACTATAAGGGAGAGAAATGCGTTATTTTGGCAGAGGTGCAATTTGAAGCCCGAGGGCTACAATGCGCCGAGGACAAAATAGCATCTCTCCCGAATGGTATATACTATTTTTTCCACGGTCTCATTAACTTAAAAACACATATTTTGTCATTATGAAGTAAGTAGCACCAGAATTATTGTATTTGGATTTGAGCATTCATTTAGTAGTCGTTGAGTTATTGTCATAACTACAAAATAAACAAACAAAAAGAATTGTCAAATTAAGGTGCTAGTTTGGTTTAGTTTAAAGTTTGTTTAGTGCACAATGAATAATTGTGAGTCGGAAGAGATTGTGGAGGCTGCAAATATTGCAATAAGCAATTTGCTGCCTACGAAGTCAAGATCTTTATACGATATAGCCTACAATCGGTTCAAAAAGTGGTGCGCCGAGAAAAATGTTCAAGTATACAGCGAGAATGTTTTGTTGGCATACTTCAGTGAAAATGCAAAGAATTATAAGTCTTCCACATTATGGGCGCAATATTCTATGGTTAAGTCATGCTTGATAATTTACGACAACATAGATATAAGCAAATTCCCCAAACTGATCGCATTTTTGAAAAGAACCGGTGACGGATATTAAGCGAAAAAATCGAAAATATTGACAAAGGGAGAAATCGACCGTTTTCTATCAAGTGCAGGTGACAAAGAATTCTTAATGATTAAGGTAAGATTACTTTTGTTGTTAGGTATTTCAATTATTAAGTATTTTGATTTTTTATAGGTTGGAATAATTCTGGGGATTGCCGGAGCTTGTCGAACTGATGAACTAGTCAATTTAACTGTAGATGATATTGAGGATGTAGGCTCTTCCTTGATTGTAAAAATTCCAAACACTAAGACAAAGATTCCACGAACCTTTGTGGTTACCGATGTGGGAAATATGCTTGAATTGTTTCGAAAATACCTGTCCCTTCGTCCTCCCCACGTCAAGCATAAGCGCCTTTTTTTGTATTACAAAGCAGGAAAATGTAGTTCGCAGCCAGTTGGCAAGAATACCATGGGAAAAATTCCTAGTGTAGTAGCTTCGTATTTAAAATTACCTGATGTTGCATGTTATACTGGTCACTGCTTACGAAGATCTTCAGCGACATTACTGGCAGATGCTGGTGTGGATATCACGACAATAAAGCGTCATGCTGGTTGGAAATCAACGACAGTCGCTGAGGGTTATGTCGAGAACTCCATTGCAAATAAGACCAAAATTGCTAATCAGGTTTTAGTAGGTACCACCACTAGCGCAATCACAAAAACTGTAAATGTAAGCGAAAGTAATATTCCTTCTAATATTAATTTTGAAAATTGTACGAATGTAACATTTAATTTAAATGTCAATAAATAATTTCAATGTTATCTTTTTTTTTTTTCATGAAAACCGTTCTCCATAATGTAAACTCCCTTGGGAGCATTATACTCCCTTGGGAATAATCGACTATTTCTGTTTTAATTTTGATGTCATAGAAACTGATTTCTACTCCCGGCCGTGGAAAAAAATTATTTCATTATACTATAAGGCGGTAAAAAATGTTTTATAAGTCATCTCGTCTTTTCGCGTCCACCATCAAAAGTCCATTATTTTAAATATGGAATTGAAAACGGGAATAAACCGTTTTTTTTAAATATCGAGAAAGACGACAGAAATTTTTTATTTCTCAGATCAACAAATTATACATTATACAACCCGTAGTTTTAGCAAAATTATGTATTTTAGCGTTTCCGAGTTCCTTGTAGTGAATTTATATAACCGTGTATAATAACATGAAATACACTCAGTTCCATAAAAAGTGACGCACTCGATTTTTCGGGTAATTTTAAAGTTCTTTAGTTCTTAAACCGGTGGACCAATTTGAACATTTTTTTCCTCAGTTTATAGCAAAATTCATTCTCTATGAGCCGGATTGGAAGCAATGGTGAATTCTTCCATATTTCATTGAAATTAATGGAGAATTTTAAACCTAAGTTTTTTCACAGGTTTTCAAAACACCCTGTGGATTATTCTCGCATTCATGGAAAAATTGTTCATTCTGCATTCGATGAACCATTTTTTAATAAACATTTTGTTTTTTTATTCATTGATTTATCTCTAAAATTGTCCGAATTACAGCTTTTTTGCTGAAACCTTGCGTATTACCAACTTTCTGAATTTACCGAGTTTTATAAACTGATAAGAATTTAAAAAAACATTTTTATTAAACACAAAATTATAAACTTGTTCAGAATTTATTTGAGGCATTTTGTGTAATTTTAGTCTCTAAAACTTCTTTAATGACACAACAACAAAGTATGGAGGCATACAACAAATTAATTGCTATGGCAATGGCAATAATTGCTTTTTCAAAAGCAATGTAATCCTACAATGAAATAAATTTCCGCCTCTTTATTTTTTGAAAGACAAAGGAATTACCTGCCAATAAATAAAAAAAAAATTTTAAATCTGTCCACTGGTTTAAAAAAAATAGAAAAAAAGTTAGGTCAAAAATCAAATGCGTCACTTTTTTGGAACTGAGTGTATTTAAAAACCTTGACAATTTCTATTGGTTTATATGCTATACAATTCTGCAGTGAGTATGACCACTCATCATGTGCATCATTTCTCAATACACGAAAAAGCAGGGTTCACGTAAAAACGTTATATCTCGGAAAGTACCAGCGATAAAACAGTGAACAAAAAAACAAAATGTTTATTAAAAAATGGTTCATCGAATGCAGAATGAATAATTTCTCCATGAATGCGAGAATAATCCACAGGGTGTTTTGAAAACCTGTGAAAAAACGGTTTAAAATTCTCCATTAATTTCCATGAAATATGGAAGAACTTACCATTGCTTCCAATCAGGCTCATAGAGAATTAATTTTGCTATAAACTGAGAAAAAAAATGTTCAAATCGGTCCACCGGTTTAAGAACTAAAGAACTTTAAAATTACCCGAAAAATCGAGTGCGTCACTTTTTATGGAACTGAGTGTATTATAGTTTGGAATTTTACCACCCCCACTGACCTCGCGCTAGCGTTTGAATAACTTTGTACTTAGTACTTGTACTATGCAACTATCAGGTTTAATCTAAAAAGTTATTATGGCAGACAATCCGGTGGACAGGTATTTTTTAAAATATATGTTTTGAAGTTATAAAAGTAACTAGGTACTGCAAACTTGGTCTGAGATAAGTCACGGGCGCATATACGAAACTTCATAAAAATATTTGAAGATATTATCAAGTATTTAGACAGACAAACAGGGATATTCAGTGGAATCGAATACATATACTAATTTCGTTAAAATATTGATACCTAACAGTTTTTTCCACTATAACAATCTTCCCTTGAAATTTGATTCTAGGGATGTAAAGGCGAAATTCAAAAATTTCAAAAATATCCCTTGCACCAAGACGAACATGAATTACTGAAATAGTAAAAAGATATTTAATGTTAACTTTAACTTTTCACAGAAACTAATCAAATTGTTAAGGCTGAAAAAATTCTGAATGTGAATCAATTTTTTTAAATATTCGTTTAGCTGTTGAGCAGCTAACTTGAACTTGTAAATAACGTTTTTGATGATAACGTGATTGATTAATTTGCGCCGTCTTTAGTATAGGCCATAAAAAGTTCTACACAAACACTCTAATGTTAAAACTCGATTAGGAGCAACTTTTAATAAAGAAAACCTGACTCTAATCACTTTTTTCGTGTTAAGTATAACGTTGCAGGCTGAATAATTTATAGTGCTGTTCACAGAACCTAATTGCACTTGAATTTCTCTCATTAGCAGACAGCTGTTGTTGGGTTTCGAGTTTTAATTATCTTTTTTCCCGACTAGACAATTTTCAGAAAAAACTGGTATAATTATGTCGGGAAATCCGAATCAAATTGCGTCACAGCTTGGTTCTGAGTGATTATTACCAACCAACATGGCCCTTACATACAACCTGATGTATCTTTAATTATAACGAGTCGAAATGAAATATCATGACACAGCCCAGCCTATAAAGCTTATCCGTATCATCTGGCGTTGCCATCACTTATAAAAACATCAGTTTTTTCCGCTTCCATTTCCAATATTTTTATGTTCCTCTCTCAAATATTTCCTCTAATCTAATAAATTTCGCGCGTGTGATAGGGAGGACACGCCAAATGATATATTTTCAAATATAAAATGATAAATTAATAATCTTTCAGGCCTTAATTGAATCAATATTTCAGTAAGGAAAATGGTGGTAGAGATAAGCGTTATGTATTATCACGTATTAATATGTCAAATTATTTACAGCCTGACAAATATATTATTAGTCGACAAGCGCCCGGAATCCATCTCTTTAATTTACTTACTGCGACACCGGATTGTAAAAAACAGTATTAAGCCTCTGCTCTGTAGCTGTTACATAATTTTGTAATATTTTATCTTTTTTATATCGTTTAAAATACAATGATTTTAATAAAATATTTCATTTGTGGGGGTGCCTCAAAGATCCAACTTGAGACTACTTTCAAAAATTTTACAATAATGAAGGCATATTTTAGAGAATGTGATACTTTTCCTTACTAACGATCACAATGTACTTAATAATACTAATAATCTAGCGGATTATAAGTTATAAAATGTAAGGATATGATATGCAGACGTGAAATTGCCCAAACTGAATATTGTTACACTTATAATTATTTTCATTTGTGGATCCTTAGGATTCACGCTCATGTAATTAAATATAGAACTATTCTTTATTTTCTGAGTAGGTTCTCTATAAAATAGTTCCCTGATGATGGTTATTAAAACCAAATCGAAGGAAAATAAAAAATTGCTTTTTATTTAATTAAATGACGGAGATTTCATCACCGAGAATCCTAGGAATCTACACAAATTCTACACATCAAAGAGGTCAAACAATTGAACACTTTGGACTACTATTTTATTCTTAGTCAAATTTTGTTGAACTCTTTAGTTGTACAACGAACTCGGCATTAGAGATAGCGATATTATTTTATAATAATAATTTTCCGGTATCAATGATTTAAAAAAAATGTGTTTTTCATTCACTCGCCCAAAAATTTCATTTGGTGCGATAATTTGGAAAACAACTTATGATATTGGTTCACAATCGTTTGGAATGATTCAATGTTAGCCCATAAATTAATTCTCAAGATATTTTTCTTGTGAAAAAATTTTATTTCATGCATCGATTTTAACTTTCCCTTAACAAGCACCGCAAGATACTAGAGTGCAAATGAATTGAGAAATTGTCTTTCTATCTTCATGCATAAAAAGTTACAGTATGGTGGTAATCTCTTAGCCTCAACTGCGTGAAAAAAAAACACGTAAGGCCTACCTACACTCTGTAAAGATAAGTTTATTAAATCTGCCTGTGCCACAAACAGAAGCGTAACCCACACATTTTCACTTGACGCTAGCTGTTATTTTTAAAATGATTGCGCCATATTATTTGAAACAATTGCCTAAAAAGGCCTGCCATAAAGCAAATGTTCTCTTAACATTCAAATTAATGGTTAAACTGTACCCGTGGTAGCTTTGTTAATTAGAAAATCTTGTAATTCTCAGTGTCTTGATATAATTTATTTATCGTAAAATGTATCTCATTTAGAAGGAAAGGATACAGAGTTTAACGGATTTACTACGTTAACTCGTTTTACCCCTAGTGCTTTCAGACATTAATGGGCTACGTGTCGGAATTGTGTGCCCCGTCAGTTTTTCTTTCTCGCCTTAAGCCCGACGGGCTCTGTTAGACTTTGGTCATCGCCACACTGCTCCCAACTCATTATTTAAGCTATCTCCCTAACATTCACTAAGACTTTCTCAATCATCCCGGGTTAAAATTGTCCTGACGAAGGATATCTGTGTAGAAAGTTCATCCGAGTTTCTGCCAAATGGGTATAAGCCGAATCCATGTCACATGTATTAGTATTTTAAATAAAATAAAACATAACTCTAATGAACTGATTTTTTTTCGTTCCTGTACTTTTAGCTCTTAAAGAAATATATTCTGACGTTATGACACTATTTATCGGCCTTCATGTGTCATCTGTTTAATCCCTTAGAGTGTGAGTAAGTAAGAAACAGCAGTAGTCAAATTTTATTGATCAGCAACTGTTTTTGATATCGAGGCAGATAACAATATTTTTTTTACAAATGTAGTTACTACTTTAGTAGTGGAGCTACCAGAAGATATAGTCTTCTGGTTTATTATTGTAATAACCCTTCATATTGATATGCAAGAAAAAACATTTACTCCTATAAAATTGGAACTGAGGTTCAAAATTTATAGAAAATCGATTAGAGTTAAGTTTGTGTTATTTTTGAATGTTTAAACTGAAAAATGACTGAAGAGTAAAGTAAACAAAAGCGATAAGTGTTACAACAGGGATACAACAAACATTAAACTAATGGACTAGGAAATTTTAATTTAATGAGACCTCTATCTACCACTAATCCATATAAAAGTAAACAAAATAGTAATAGTGAAGTTTTTGGGAAAATAACAAATTCAAATATTATTTACATACTGCAGATTTATTTGTAGCGTGTCTGGAGGTGTTTACACGTTTGTAAACTTTTTGTTTTCTCTGAAGTTTTTATGGATTATTTTGTGATGTTGTTAACAATGATTAAATAAGTAAAGTTTAATATTTGCAGAAATGAACAAAACGTTATATTTTTTTGTTAGAAAATCTGCGAAATAGTATTCGTTAACTGTTTGAAATTAAATTCAATGATTTTGGTCTCACATAAACTTTTTAAAAAAGACGATAACCTTTAAGATTTTTATCATTTTTCGGTTGACGAAATATGTGATCTAATTCAAACTGTCTAAATTTAAAACCGTAATAATTAAATTACTTTTCTACGTTTATTATAGTAGGAGATGAGCCCTCGACCAAAATTTCCAGTTATCACGACACAGATAATTTCATAAAAAATTCACAGTCCTTCGCAAAAGATGCAACCGGAGGAGACATTGGAAATGACGAAGTAGAACGCAAATCTTGTGATATTTCGGATGTGATAAAAATTAAAATTTGTTGCAAAGTAGTAAATAGTTATTTCATTAACACAAAACATTTTCAAAAATTTAAATCTTATTATCAGTAGTTTTATTTAGAAATTAAAATAAAAAGTTATTTTATTAACAAAAACATTCTCATAATGAAAACTAAAAGGGTATTATACAAATTTTTTTCACTAACAAAAATTTTTAATGGTAAAACTAAAATAATTTAAAATAATTTCGTGGAGATGAAAAGTGATTCCTAACAATTACAAATACCGATATAGATTAATCGCAAACTATTAAACGCAGCTAATAGTACAGAAAAAGTGTCCAAACTGAACAAGAACATAGTGAATTCGTTGAAACTTGACATATACGTTTAAAAATAAATACCTATGTTTCAAGAAACTTAAGAGTCCCGAACCGTAAGGGGTACCTACTCCATTTTAAAAACGCTTCATAAGTTCGCATATACCTTGCTTTGGATTTCTTGGGGTAAAACAAGGCACAAGCAATATTCCCATTTATATCGCCATAAAACATATGTATTTGTTTACCAGAAATTAAAATGTGTAATATTTGGTTGCCATGGAAAAAATGTTCACAGGCAGCCTCCTAAACTGTAAAATTTATTAAAAACGTCAATTAATTTCATAAAATAATTAGTTTGAAATTAGTAAATCACATAATTTTTTTCGGTATAGTAGAAAAATTATAATACACTTCACGATGCGAAAGCCCTTTTAAGTATTCGGTATTTTTTTAAAGGTCTCGGCTTCGCCTCGACCAATCAAAAATCACCTCACGCCTTAAAGTAACCTTTCGCATCTAGTAATGTAAGTAACTATTTTTATACGTTCTTGTCATTTCTGGATTTCTGACGAAGAAAGACTTTTTCATATAATTTTTCCTGTTCCTGGCCTAATGAAAAATATATCTTTTATTTCTGGAGTTAAAGCGATTAATAGAACAAGGAGATCAACGTCCTCATCAACTAAGTACAAATGTTCGTCTATTATTTAATATTTCAATTGCTATTTTAACAATAGGTGAATCTACATCATCTACAGCTTGTTTTACGTCATTTTGCCATGAAACTGATTTTCGACCCCCTACTAGGAAACTAAAAACATTTGTTTAATCCTGCTCTTGAAACATGCAGTTTCTTACTTGGATACAATACTCGATACAATTAAATGTCAAAGTGAAGGAAAAGCACTATCGGAAAACAGAAACTTGTTTCGGGGTCCTGAAGTCGTCCCGAGTCCGAAACTGTAATCGGTTCCGTCCTAGGACCGATATTAAGAAATCATAAAATTTCGCTGGATCGACTATAAGGTGTAATCTATCGGACGCACTATGGATTTTTTGGCGAATTTTGCGAAAACACGAAAATTTCAAACCTTATTTCTAAACGAAAACAGGCCGCCGGGCCGCCGTTCTGGCAATAAATCCAAGCTCGAAAGTCCAACTTGAAAGTACATCGTGAATTGTGCGGTTCAGCTGCAATTTTGAGGTCAGCAGATCCTAACTAAAAAGTGACATTTGTGACGTTAACGAAAAATTTTAAAGTTTTGACAAGTCCTGCACGCGCATAAAATTTGGAGGGCTCTGCGCGCGCAATCGGCCTTTTTAATTTCGCAAAATTTACAAAACTCTTCGACATGGGGTATTGAAACGCTAATAACTTTTTAAATATTTAAAGAATCGCAACGAGATATAGCCATTGAGATTTTCTCGACAAGAAGACGCCTATAGAAAAATAATAACATGACTGCCGGTACCACGCGATTTAGACAACCAATCAAAAATTGGTCACTCTGTTGTCGCCACTGTTTCTATAAGTCATGCTTCATAATATGCATCATGAAACTGATTTTCAACCCCCTATACGAAAACAAAAACATTTCCAATGTTAAAACCTTTAGTTCAAATCAAAAGAAATAAGCTTTTTTATGGAAAACAGTCCCAGGATGTTGCGGAAATGGTGAAAAAAAGTTTTTGCTTCAGGAAATTTGCAAATTTTAAGCCAACCTCAAAATTTTTGTCAAAACGACAAAATTCCACTTTTTCGTTCGCTCCTACTGCCTCGATAATCGCAGCGAGACGTACCATTTACGATGTAGTTCTAAGTTGGACCCTCTGTCTTGAATTTCTTACCAGAACGGCGGCCCGGGGGCAATTTTTCGTTTTAAAACAGCGTTTCAATATTTCGTGTTTTCGCAATTTTTTCAATTTTTTAATTTTCTCCAAACACGTGTCCGGGCCGAACTTAATAACTCGAGCCTCCTTCAGGATGGAACGGCGGTGTATTTTTTCTTGAAAACTAAGTGTAATTTAGAAAATTCTCGGGTTTAACCGTTTTTCCCGATTTTGCATCCTAAGAAAGTTATGAATTTTTTAAAAGAGGCGATTTTGTCGGATTTTAGGGATTTTTAAACATGGACTCTTTAGAAACAGCGTTTCCCTTTGGATCTAGAGGATCCGGACATGGACGGCGGGCAATAAGAAGGACTCTTTCTTTAGGTCCATCTCCGGTATTAGCCTAGATATGAATTTTTTAAAAAGGTCGATTTTGCCGAAAAACTGTACTTTTTTGGGGGCCGGAGAATTTTTTCGACCGAACTTCAGGAGAGCTAGAACCAACCTTCCTCTTGGATCGGAAAATTTTGTTGATTTGAAACAGTAAACTATTTTTCTAGTTAAATTCAATCTTAATTTTTATTTACTTTTTGATTTTTTACTTAGTTCAGATTTCAATATAATCGACCTCTTTGCTCTTGTGTTAATCTATTTACATATAATACGACAGACGGACAGACAGACAAACAAGCGGAAACTTCGTTAATATTACCAATTCTCTAGCAGACCAAAGAAAAATCTAATCTTATGCACTTAGCTCAATTTCTTCAGTTTATTTTGAAGGTTTAACGAATTTTTACCAACGTTGTCACTTCATAAAAAATTATAATAACCTCCAATTTCAAGAACTTTTTTAAACTGGTAGGAGAGAATGACTGTGAGATATCGGTCCGCGCGCCGTTTCAAAATTACCTTTTAATATTTTTCCAACTGCCGCATACGCATGAAATATTGACAAATTATACGACTTAATTTAAACCGCGTAAAATCGTAAAATATAGTCTCCTGGGAGACGGAAAAACGTCTGCAATATCGCTTAACGTATTAAAAAAGTTTGAGACACTCAATCTTTAGTAGCAGCCGAACTACGTCAGCGCTGCTACAGCGATATTAGATGAACTGAACGTCCAGTTCTCGGTTTAACTTTCCAAATGAAATCTTTTATGATTGATAGACAGAGGTCTCCGAGTCCTTGATTCGTCTTCTTATAGTCTTTGCTGATATATCCAAAATCCCAACTAACCATGCTGCTTTACATCGGTATATTATTTCGATTCATTGATAACTATCTGATAAATTTGGTTATATATTTTATTTCCCTTATTTCTTTCCTTTTTCTTTCTGCAATATGAGAAAATTTATAGGAATAAGGGAAATATTTAGGGAAGTAATATAAAAAGATTGGATGAATCGAATTTCCTGGAAAAATAGTGAAGTTTTTATTAGAAAAGGCAGCAAATTTTATTTCTTTCTCCACGAAAATAATGACATGCTTGGCAGTAAATTCTTTGAGAGAACCGTATATCTTTATAAAGAATGTATAAGTTAAATTGATTTCTAAATTGCGGCTGATACATATTATTTATCTTGGTTTTCCCGCTCAATTACACATAATAAATTTCAATAAAGAATCATTTAAGCTATTGATTTAGGAAACGCCTGCGGGAAAATGCATGAAATGAAAATAAATGTAATGAAATATTTATTTTGTATTTTAATGTGTTACACACTTATCAAAATCATATCATATTTACTTGCTACAGAAACTAATATATCATTTACCAATAAAATTAGTGAATTTAATCGAATTAGTTTCTATTGAACAGAACAGGCTTAAAATAAACTGCTGAACAATCAGCACGTAAAGTTAGAAAACATAATTCAAATTCTAAACCTCTAAACTGTCCAAATGATTTAACAAGTAATCAATACATTGTCTAGAGTTTTGTTTTGTTAGCAATTGAGCCAGTGTTGCTGTTTATCATTGTCTAGAATAAAATTACTACTGCTGCTTTGCTTTGCTGGACAGTGGAAAAGTCATTGATTGTATCATGAACTTCGATGCAAATTACACTAACTTGGATTCGAATGTGATTCCATTAATTTGAGATAAAGTCGAGGAGATTAAAGAGGGTGGTGTTTAAATTATCAAGAACTGGCCAAAAACAAGCCCTATCGAAGTTCCACAGGGATCTATACTGAGACTAGTGCCTTTCATTTTATTCATGACCTATAAATTCCAATAAGAAACGACAAACATCAACGCTACGCAGGTAACAATGAATTGTCTCTTTCATCTGGTCCAGCAGATGTAAACACTGTAATAAATCTTAAGGAAGAAGTTATTGTAAACCTCTAAACCGTCCAAATTATTTACCAGTTAATCAATATATTTCCAGTTTCTAGGGTTTGTTTTGTTAGTAATTGAGGCAATGTTAAATGTTCATAATTAACTTGTCTAAAATTACCATTGCTGCTGTGCTGGACTATAAAAAAGCCATTGATTGCCTCCAATATGAACTTCTATGTAAATTAAGCTCTCTTGTCTTTGAACGTCAATCCGTTTTAAAGTCCGGAAGATTAAAGCAAGCAGTGTTTAAAGTCACATTAACCGGTTAAAAGGAATCTTTTTAGTCTTCCACAAGGATTCATTCTGGGGCCAATCCCTCTCGATTTATTTTGAGCCACCTACATATCATATAATGACACTTAATTGTATCTTTCGTTTAATTTGAACGAACGTACACATTATAATAAAACTTTTGGTATGCCAAAATGTTTCCAAGTCTGTTGCTATTAATTTCATATCAGCTTTTATTAGATTCTCAAATGTATATTGGAATATTTTGGCCTTAATAGGCCGAATATTTTTCGTTGTATAAATAATAGGGATCCTACTTGTTAAATAATAATAATAGTGAGCAATTTGGCACAGTCCTTAATTATATAATATACTCTATTGTATATTTATATAAAATTTTGAAGCATCTCTCAAGGGCCCCAACAGCTTTATTACAACACAATTAACGTTGTATTTTAAATTAAAAATTTTAACTTCATTCTAAATATGAAAAAATGAGAAAGGTTTAATACGTCTGTTTTCCGTGGATTAAAGGCCCTTTAATACACTAGTGGATTAAAATTCAAAATACCACACTTCTATTTTTTTGCTCAAAATCAAAAGATTCTTAGTCAAAATAAACTTGTCAAATCTGGCGTTTCTCAAAATCAGAATTTTTCACCTGCTCTCATACAGCTTTCACGCTCCTAATTTGGCCGTGGTCGTGGATAAAACGGTGAATTACATTCGGGGATTAACAGCCTTCAATTCACTCAAAAAAATTGTGACTCCCGGCTACTTCTCGAGTGCACATTTTTTCTCGTAGATTAAAAGCTTGTTAGTTCCCTTATATAATTAATACCTAACTATTATGATTTATTTAATTTTAAAACTTTTATAATAAAATGGTTCGATCTTAAAAAGCAAAAATTAATTACGAATACGATTTATTTCAGTTAAAATTAAAACTAGAAAATGCACTTTGTTTTAATTCCAATTAATTTCCAACAAATACAAATTTAGTACCCTTTAATTTAATTTAAAATTATAAAATTCCCAATGCATGGTATTGGCTATTAGCAGCATATTGGAAATAATACGAAATTCTTTAATTTAACTTCAATTTGTAAATTCCATATCCTGCTTTTAAGCTCCGAATTAATAGATTTTAATTATTCATCCCTTAATCCATTTATTTCTATTTTATTCATTGCCAAGAGAGAGTCAACGCTGGATTCCAAATTTAATACCCCTCTGAACAATTTTAGTACTTATTCAATTACATTTGTGCATATTTAACAAATTTTATATATGAAACGTATCAGTCATAAAATCGAAAATTAATTTTTTATTTATCGGAATTTAGTTAAAATTTCATCTCTTTCCTACTGCTGCAATTTTTACGTGCCCCCATATATCCCTGCTTAGGATTTATTGAAAATGTTCTCTTGCAAATATTCTGTCTAAGTTGATCGGTGCAACAGACTGTGAGGAAGGGTAACGAAGTAAGCAATAGGTCTCGATACTGAGAGGGCGCAGTTCTAGCAAAGAGCCCGATCGATGTTTTAGCTGGACCACGACTGATACCATGCATAATGCGACAAATAGCTGGTGTACCCAGCTATATTTCGGGTAAAAATTAAGATTTATCCAGGGGAAATCCGACACAAATGCCAGGAATCAATACCCGGAGAGGTAACAAAGATAAGTAAATAAATCGTTATCCACTTTAACTACTTGAGTGTAAATACATCTAACGGTAGTTGAATTACCATCCGGAAAAGTATCGAGTAAATAATTTATAAACCGTTTAAGTACTAAAAAAAATATGTGGGGTATATACATAATAAGGATAAATATACCGAGCAAGTGCATTTCTTTGCATAGTCATCTATTTAATGCCTTTAAAATTGCTATTGATTTGATTGCACATTGTGAAATGTACATTACTGATTTAATGCAATAAGAATTCAATATTATTTACAAATTGTTTGAAGCAGTACATATTATTTTACTTTCAAAGGTACCAATAAAATTTCCGATTTTGTTTTGGATAAGGAAACAAACTAAACTTCTGGCATATTGACAGGTCCCTCTTCATCTAAATTCAAACCCAATCACAAATAAAGGTTTAATTTGTCATATATAAAGTACTAGAATAATCGATATTAAGTATCAACGCATTTACCCAGTCGGTACCGTGTCCGTGATTTAGTATGAGGTGAAAACGATGAACCCGATTTTGTATTATTTTATTTAGTTTATGGTTTGAATTTCCTTATACATTAAAAATTCCAAGCATAGATATTTTAGTATTGTTTTTTTTGCCAGTTACTACATGGTTTTCATCAATTCTTAGTGCTATGAAAAGGTATTTGCAATGTGGCTGCATAGCCTTTAAAATTGAAGACAATTCATGAAGATATTGGTAAAAAAATAAAGCACCAAAATCTCGATACCTTGAGAGTTGCTCCACTTTATTATTTTTTACTCAATGGTTTTAGATAAATTGATTTAAATATCGTTTGACTGTCTCTCTGTAACTTTGGGTAAATCGGATTTGAGTTGATACAATTTAATTTTGAAGTTTAAGGATCAGTAACAGTGCTTAACCCCTAAGGCGGCGTGTACACGGAAAGTACTTTTATGGGCAAGACTGCGCAGGAAAGTGATGTATTAGAGGTCATATTGTTAATACTGCGAGAAAACAAAGTGAGCCCTGAAATAGATCCTTGCGTCAGGCAGAGTGCATGACTGAGCTTGCAAGCTAAACCGCGGTACTCTGTCAACACGCAGGTAACTTAGGATGTAAAGAGATCTTCTGTTGATTAAATATTGCACTATACTGGCTATCAACGATAACACTAGCACAGTTTTTTGCCCCTGGTCTTTAAAGATATTAAAATGAAACTCGGCATAGTTAATATAGATCTAAAATGCCACATTTTGACGTGTTTCAAGATTTTTTAGGACTTCTGGATTAGTCGATAGCGACACCAATTCTTGATTTTTAAACGGAACACCCTGTATATTATTGCGTTTTCAGAATGCTGGAAAAATTCTGAATAGGTGTGAACTATTTTGGTGAGTTTCTACATCGACTTGATTTTTTTAAAGCCAAATTTTCTATTGAATCTAGAGTTTTAACCAACAAATTTAATATCTATAGGAGCATTCTAATCTTTCGAAATTAGTTTCTTGGAAAAAAGTCTTTTTTTTTTAATCGAACCACCCTGCGGCACCCCCTCAGTTAAATATATTGAAAAAGTACGCAGGGTAGTGCCATTTAAAAAAGAGACTTGTTTGCAAGAATTAATTAAGATTAGAATGGGTCTGGTTATTAAATTTGTTGATTAAAAGTCAAATTTGTATTTTTCCATTATCTCCTATGTCATTTATGATGATTTAAAGTTAATCGCAGCTCTCTAGAATCAAAACAAACCTGGCTCTAAAAAAATCAAGTCGGCATAAAAACTAACTAAAATAGAACAAACCTATTCAAAATTTTCGCAAAATTCTGAAAATAAAATGTTCCATTTAAAAATATAGAATTGGTGTCACTTGCGGAAAACCCGGAAATCAATTAATTAACTATACAGAGTTTTATTTTGATACCTGGAAAACCAAGGGGCAAAACAAGGGTGCTAGGAGATTGTCACAATATTTTTCGAAAGTTGGAAAGATGGTGAGGCAATGTAATGAAAATATTTGGATCCATTTTTCTTATTTATAAAATATACATTTGGAGAACGTTCGTATACTCGGGTAATCCATATTCTCGCAAATTTCGTTCGACGTTCACCTAAATAAGTGCTGAATTTGTCACTAAAATTCAAATCATTTAACTGAAAAGAAGTACATCATATTACGACTTCTTGAACAGAGGCAGACTTCCAATAACAGAAACGAATTTTTGCATTCTTATTTACGTAACATTAAACACAATATGTAACTCCAGACAATGGGGGTAAATGCTAAAGTTTTCTAATGTGTTGTCAATCTATCGTCACTTTATGTTCTTCTGTGCGGCTCATTTTTCATGTCGTGTAAGAGTCTGCTTATTTTTATTCTTCACAAAACGTTGTAGCGGTGTTTTTTGTGGAAAAGGGCTTTGTGAATACTCGACTACTTTAATCTAAAAAGTGCTTTGCTTTCAAAAGCTCAGATATAGTAAACAAAGGATGTCAATCTATTAATATCTGTAAAGCTTTTAATTTGTTAGTAGATATTGTGTTTTTGTGGCTGAAAGCAACATATTACACGATACTGAACACGAAATTTTATTAAGAGCCTTTACAAATATTTGCTCCATTTTCTTTTATACTCGGATTTAATTGGGAAACTAATTGGATTGAAAAAGTTTCCTTAAGAGTTCGTTGTCAGCTAACAATCACGTGAAAAATCTATAATTTATTAAACTTTAAGTATAAAATTCAAATACTCAAGGAGCAGGATAAAATGGAAATGTTCCAGGAAATAATTTAAAAATGCACTTAATAAAGATACAGGGTGGGTTAAAACATTAGAACATTATTTCATTTTCCTAATTTTGCATTGAACACTTTACGACAAACCTGATTCGTCACATGGGTGGTTTAAGAGTATCGAAAATCAAAGAAAATGTGATTGGGCAACGAATTTATAGTTTTGTTGTTATAGTAAAAATTACGTCAGTTAAGGTGATCCGGAGCTTCATAGCGAAGGACCAAACTACTGTGCTCTGTATAGTAACAAAACTTGATCATAAAAGCTTCGGCTACGCAACTTATATATAAATAGGTATATTATTAGTAGAAAAGACATTACGATGATATTTAAAAAATATATTGGCAGTGTTTGGTCTCTGAATATTATTATATTTCATGAAAGACTGACAAAGCTGCTCACAGGATTTGTTATATCCGAGTTGGTGAAGAGCATCTTTGATGATACTGATATTGATAATAAAAAAGTAAAGAGTATTTACGGGAAAGTTATTGCAAGTAAGTTACGAACGAAATATGTAATATAAATCTATCAGAAACGTTTGGATTTGTGGTTAGATGTGACAGAGACAGCGCGTGCTTTTTAACCACAAATGTTAAGAAAGGTCACCTTTGTCGTGCACTAATGAAACGACTTCTCTTTCTCTGCTTACTTTATGAACTTATATTCAACAGCGCTTGTATTGTATTTTACCTTTTAAGAAAACTGATTCATACTCTTTGTGCACGTCACCAATAAGACATTACTTATTAATCATAATCAATACAAGAAAACAAAATTAGGAGTAAATTTAAATTATTGGTGCTCTACATGGTTAAAATACAGAGGCTTTAGTGGGGATATAGGTGTTGTGCAAATGACTGCAAAAGTAAGAAATGGGAAATGAGTTTGCCTCCAGACTGATCGAGGAGACCCACGGAAAGAAAAAATATGTTATATGGGCCCTTTATTAAGCCCAAAGAGTCCCATGAATGCTCATTTTATTCTCGAATCCTTCTCCTATATGCTCTCTCTTGTAATTAATTAATATGACTGTGGCGACGTCAAAATAGTACTATTGATCATCTGGTCAAATACATATTTTAAATTATTATTTTTATTAAACTAGATTTGTTTAACTTAATTAATAACGCAAAATGAAAGTTTCCTTGTGGCCTATTAATAGGTTTATAATTTACTTAATTGGTAATTCTTTTAATAATTAATCAAAAGCCTATCTTGCGGTACATTGATTCAATGATAAGAATACATCACATCCGCCATAAAACTCACTGACTTTGAAATAATTATATATAATTAATGACATTCAAAGCCGGCACGAGGGACTGGACCATAGATTACGTTAAATGTGGAGGTTGGACAAATAAATGCCCCTTTAATAAGTAAATGGAAACACGTTTTCCATGATAATTCGCAAAATAATAAATTATCGAATTTATTTAATCACCTGTGTGCGCAACTCCATTAGGCAGGTCATTTTAGTTAGTCATTCCAGGCCAACAGCAGTTAATATAATATGCCTATCGAATTATTGATATTCCATAGAAGTTATCTATGGGGCAATTTAGTACCTATGCAATAATGTGCTGATAATAGAGTAAATATCTGTGGAAGCAGCTATAATTACTAATAATTGCTTAAATCTTGTTACTTTGCCACAACATTACGGTACATGCCAACGGAATTTGTGTTAGTGTTAATTTACATTTATGACTTTTTTGGCACGTGGAGGTTAATTACAAGTGTTCACAACAATTAAAGTATGTAGAACAGTGTTGTAGTTTAAAAATATCAACATATTCACGTTCAAAAATATATTTTTGGTTATATATCTTAAATTATTTAGTTTCATGAGAAATATATTGAGATTTTGGAAAAGGAACGGACAAAAATGTGAGTTTCAGTCTCAATTCTCTGAAAATGACCTATTGTTCAAATTTACAATAAAAATGGATGGGGTATCGTAAAATAGTCTAATGTAATTTAGAAGAATCTGTATGCCTAATTTTAGAATCGTTATTTTATTTTGTAAGCAACTGTGCTCAAATCAGGAAATGTGAAGGAACTTCCTGTCGAACTATCAGTATTATTGATAAATTTGTACGAAAAATTTGTCTTAGATTGTCTTAGATCTACGATTCAATACCGATTTAATTTGTTTGTCTTTTGACAACACTCGTAAAATTTAGTACCGCCATTTTATAAAATAAGTAGTTTACATATTAAATTTATCATCTGAAGACCGTATTAATGTAAGATATATTAGGTTGTTCATTAAAAATTACTATTCTATGAAAATCATCTGGAGTTTTCCTCTTTAAAGTCAATTATCATAGTTCTTATCTTCTTATCTCTATAATAATTGCCATTTTTGAGAATTATATTATTATTAAGAATAAAGCAAATAAAAGCTTTTCTACATTTTATAGCGATTAGCCCAGCAATACCTACAAATAAATGATTAGAAAGATGTCCTTATTGTTTGTGTTGCAGAAATTGTCTAGTAAAAAAGTAACAAATACAGTAAATTTGTTATTTGTTTTTTGTTTTAGTTTTTATGACTAAGGCTTTTGTTAACAGAATAATATAAAATGGTACATTCCTTCCTGGAAACCTGCCAAGTTATTTGCCTATTCTCAAAAGTTATTTGGGAAAATGAATCTTGCAAAATATTACGTTCATATCCTTGGCCCAGATATGAAATAACATTGCAGAACAATTCTCTATAAAGCGGGCAAAATTCACGAGGGTTGCAGATATTCTTTGAATTACATGGAATTAATTTATGCAAATTGCAAGTAAATACTATATGAGAGAATCATGTAAAGGAGCAAAAAGAGGTTTATTTGGGCAGTTTTCATCTCATATGCAGACACACAAACTATTATTTTTTTTGTTCTTACTGGAAATACTTTTGCCATAAGAAAATATCCCCTTTTTTACATGAGTTAATCGCTGAGTTCCTTCAGATATAACTTATGGGTTGGGTCCGATATCGTCTTCATTACAGATCCTAACAGTAGATACAATAACAGTTGCAACAGAAGTAGGTATTTTACTTCTTTCTAAATAAATTGAAATATTTATATCATGTTGTGGCACACGAGCAGAAATCTGTAAATTACAGTGACCTGCATGTAGAGGAGGAGGCACAGCAGTCTAAGAATTTTCAGTTCATTCGTGATTGCTCAAGAGGGGACTAGGTTAATCACGTTTTTTTTTTAAACTTAGAGCTTACATTTTTATTCCAATTATATAATCGAGAAAGTGTATGTAGGATCATAAGCGAATCGATAATGATATAGTACAGTTGGTCCTTTTGTCCTAACTCGACAATTATTACTCATTAAAATTTATAATCTATTCTCTATCCTAGGAATTATAAATAAATGGTACTAGGAATTTTGATTTGACATTTTTAATAGCTTTATGTTATTCGTAAATATCAGGTTACACTATTTGCTTTAACGATTTTAAAGATATAAATGAAAAAAAATATTATTGATCCTTTGTCACATCTTAAATAATCGAACATTATGCCAGCAATCGGTTTCACACAGCATCTAAACTATTGCGGTTTCTTAAATAAACCCAGACCTACATAATTACCCTTCTGTTGCTCTCGCAATCACTGTCTGGAAGAGCTTGGAAATTAATTGATTTGATTTCCCATTTTCCCCGTTTCATTCATTTCGGAGTAATTTCCAGTAAAGACTGTACCTTCTTACACCAAGAGATTAAAGCAAATTGCACACATGAAATTTAGCATTGCAGGAATACTCTTGAAATGATCTGTTTATTATGGAATAGGTGACGAGTTGGTCCATAGAAAATAATTTTTACTCAATCCAATTGTTCTGAATATAGGACCATCCATACAAAGCTTCCTCAAACTGTAGGTATACTGTATATAATCATTTTTAATCTTGATGGGATTTTATTTTCTCTTCTAGGTCTTTTCAGTCTTTACTCTTCTTTCTTTTCAACCAATATTTCTCCCCCCCTCTCCTGAATTTACTTTATTCTAATCTATTTTGACAATTCATCAGAAATTATTATAAGAGTTCTGTAAACATAAATGTCACTAAAAACATTGAAATCATTTGATAAAAATAATTATTATATACAGGGCGTACTAAGTATAAGTACCCTTAGTTTAATAGGTCTAAATGAAACAAATGAGTCTTATACAGTATGCGTCAAAAATGGAACGGTTTTCCCAAAGAAATAATGTAACTTTGATTTTCGAAAATTAATTACATTTAAAATAATAGAAAATAAGTTAAGAAAATTTAAGAAAAGGTGCAGGTCGAACATGCAAATAGAAAATTGTATTGGGAAATTTTCGTCCGGTGAAGGATTTTGGTGAAATAATTTTAGTGTAAGTTAATACATTTTTAAAGAGCGCACTTTAAAAAAAATGTATTTAACCAAAACCCCCCACCGGACAAAAAATTCGTATTGCAATTTTCTATTTGCATTTTCGACCTGCACCTTCTCTTAAATTTTCTTAACTTATTTTCTATTATTTTCCATGTAATTAACTTTCAAAAATCAAAAGTACATTTTCTTTTAGAAAACCGTTCAACTTTCGACACATTATGTATAAGACTTTTTTGTACCTTTTAGGCCAATGTATCACCTGTTAAAGTAAGGGTACTCATACTTAATACACCCTGTATTATAAACTGTTCTATTTTTAAGTTGCATTTCTTTGATAATTCACGGATTAGTCTTACGATTTTATGCCATCTTAATACAATAATGTTTTAAAAAAGTGTGAATTATTTATTTGATAAATATGTATGGGAAACCCCAACCTTATTTGCAGGGAAATTTTCATTCTGCAGATGTGAATCGTTGAATAAAAATCCACATTGTACACATGCTTTATTTAATCTCAAAAATCGAGTTTCAAACACGCAATTAGATATCTGAAAATCGGGAAATCGTTGGTACGTGATTTAGACGCGTCTATCAGAATAAAACATTCATGGAGGTTGAGCAGTCGAACATCGCAGGCTCTGTTTCGAGAAGATTAGATTTAGTGACGTCGACTTGATACATCGTCAGAAAGGCCAAAATGGAGATGCGGTACGTTGGTTTCGGCTCCTGTTACATTCCAACATCCTAACTCCATCAGCCTCCTACATAGTTCAAGTGGTGGACTTGAAAAACTGGAAACCATTACAATAAAAAACGTACTTAAAATGTACTAATAATTTCTCCTCTCGGTTCATACATTCTTAAAAGCTGTTTATTACCTCTGGGCATTTTTTGCTTTCCCTTTGTTTAATCTCGGTAAAGTACAGAAGAAAAATTATTAAACAAAACGAATCTTTTATTTCTTTAATATAAAAATCTTTATACCAGTTCGCATTAAAGGCAGAAATACTCTAAATATATAAACAGCTTCATTGTATGCGCATAGAGTGGAACTTCAAATATACCAATTAAGACGTAAAAAAGTGAAAATCTCAGAAATATTTAAGAAATAACCTGTTTAATTATTTACATATTATGGGAGCGTGTTGTGCTATTATTACGAACTACACAATCTCCACTCAAATTACAACTTACCACAACAGAAACATCTGAATGTCTTCCTAATTCCAGTTCAGTAAATAATAATATTTATTGTTAAGAGTAAAGTCCTTCCAAACACATCCTGTATAAACATGAGCGAACAATATATAGTTATCTTTATAAGTACAGGGTTGAACCCTCCTTAATTTTTTATTTTTAGTTTTAAAAAAATATGTCAATTTAAGTAAAGCTGAACTACCGACAAAATGTAAGACCATTAATATATTTAAGAATAATGAGGAAATAAAATCATAAAATTAGAAGTTTTAAAAAATTCTAGTACTTAGTAGTCTTCAGTACGGCCCTGTGCGTTCGACGAACGTGGCCATGGGATCGCAAAACAATTCACGTTTCCCCTTTAATTCTCACCTCCTGTATCGGAACTGGCCATAATATCCTCAATTTATATTTGCTGTAAACCCAATCAGCTATGCGGCATAACTCCAAATATTTTCCAAGTTTATACCCGATGACTACAGAGCCTGATAAATGTTGTGGCCGAGGAAGTACGTCTGTTCTGATGTCGCGATAGCACGCCTCATTTACCCTCGATGACCACACTTTATTACTGCCGTACAGTAATTACTGCAGTAATCGGCTCACTCAGACTACAATGGCTCCATTGCTCTCTCAAATAAGTCCTATCTTAGATCGACCGATACGTGTTGATTAGTTTCCACAAACTTGCTTAATTCCCCTGATTTAATTCAACCACTAAATGTTTACTTTAATCCCATTCTCAACAAAAAGTAAAGCTGATAATTGCCTGGATCATTTTATAAAGCAATTAAGGCTTCTGTGTAATGTAACTTAGAATTATGCAAAATTGAGCAAGCACATTTGAGATTAGAGACCCATGTGGGAAATATTTGTTTTTTCTAATAATATAGTTCATGCTATTAACGATTCGTCTATACTAATATTCTTCAAATATTTGTCAGTTATTTTTTATAGTTATGCAAATATAATATATTACTGTCTTTAGTAAAATGATCTACTATTATAGAGGATAGGATTTCATTTAAAACCACCAAATTTGAAATATAATAGGTTGAAAAAATGGTATATTTCATATTTTGCTATTTCTAAGCGTTCAGCGTTTATATTATGTCAACTGTTACAAAAACTAATTTCAAAGTACTACTAACTATCCTATGGTTACCTTAAACTAATGGTGGGTCAAACAAGATTTATCAGTTACTCCATAATGTCTTAAATGAGCCCATGTTCCCTTAAACCTGATTTCAATTGACGTCTTGTTTGTCCAACGTTCAGTTACTCCTTCAAGTTACTACTATATCGATATCATATTATAAATTTGTTATCATTTGGACATTTCCCTTTCAATATAAAAGGTGGAGAATTTCACATACACATGCACATACTTTTCCCAATTATTTTAACAACCAACGGGGTAGATATATTTTTTCTTTGTCAAACTTTTTCTTGTTGCCAGGGAAACTTAATAGCCAATAAGCTGGAAAATAATATGCGAAGGAAATATATTGGAACACAACATGAATATTTATTTACATTAGTTATACGACAGAAAAATATTATTGTAACCTCTTGGAGATTAAAAAAAGATATATTTATTGTAACGTTCATTGTCAGTATACAGCTAGACGTAAAAAACCAGAACAGCTTAAATTTACATAAAAAAATCAAAGTAATCACTCAAACTTGAAGGGGCTTCTTTACACCGAAATACGTATAAGGGAGTCCTAAATAAGCAAATTCATAAATTTTTTACGATATTTACATTTCATCATATCACCAATTCCAAATAATTTATTATTTACATATTTATATGATCTATTTTTGAAATATTCTTGTCATGCACACGCACGAACTCGCCCTTGGATGTTTATTGTATCAATTCCACCAAAACCCTCTTGGTCATGTTGACACTGGCGTGCCTCTTCCATTTGAAATGGACCATTTCATAGTGAATTGGTCTCAATATGTCGGGGCGCGGAACGACCAAATTAGATTAACAGGAAAACAATTCGTTAATTTATTTAAAAGCTTGGATACAATAACTGATTGATACAAAACAACATTATGTATTGATATTTTAATGCCTCTGAGTAAAGCGAACTGATTTAGTGGAAATTATACATGTAGAGCTGACTCAATATTTTATAATGCAATTCTTATGTATTACGGCATATTTTTCTAAAAATTTTTCTCTGACGTCATCATTTTTCCTTCGGTGATAAATTAATGAATGCCAGAGTCATACTGAGTTAGCGTTATGAAAATTTTGATCAAATTACCAATATGTAAGCATACCAATTGATTATTTGTTAAGGTGTTTTTTATTGCGTTTTAGAAGTGACAGATTCTGCTGCATTATCAATGTCTACTTTCTCTTTGGAGGAATCAGGAATCAGAAGACCATCAGTTATATAGTTAAATGAAGGCTTAAAATTTCTTAAAATTTTGGATGTTAAGAGTATTGAAAGAAAATAAAAATTTATTTCGAAGTATGAAAACTTGGTGAAGAGTTGAACTTGGAAGGATAAAATGTTAAATAAAAATGGTCCTATTAATTAATTTTAAAATCAATACACTCTTTTTTGTACTCGTTATTGAAGAGGCTAAAGGCTATAGAGATCAAGTAGCTCGAACGCTCGTGGAAGATGTCTGATTTTTCATTAAAATCATCATTTAAAATTGAAGGAAGGAAATTCACAATAACCCCCAAAAATATTGATGGTTTAATATTTCAGTATCATAAATTTATTATTATCTTAGTCGTCGCCATACAATCACTAGTTGGCTTACAAAGATAACCAATGCACGACAATAGTAAAAAATAACTGTATTTGTTCAGGAACAAACATTTAGATATAAATTGGCATGTAACTGGATACGCCCCAAATATTTTCGAAAATAAAAGAAAAATGATCATAAAAATTCAATGAGGAAAAGAGCTTGAAGAATGAGGAATCATATTACAATTCAGCCATCATCAATTTGTAATTTGTATCTTTAAAATTTTTCGTTAACAAATGAGGTAATTAGGTTACTGTGTAAACCAAAAATTGTAAAAAAGAATAAATTCTATTATTATCATTCTAGTTTACCCTTAATCAAACGGCAGTATTTTTAAACAGTATCAAGGAAGATTTAAGAGGACTAATATGACAAAAGTGTTTTATTCTAATTCAATTCACAGACAACGAAACAGTAATTTTGACGATATCGACATTATCTTATACCAAACTGTGATATGTTCTACATTGTAATCGATAACGTATTTTAAAATTGTTTACAACCAGCTAAAATATCCGTTCCTTCAAACGGACTATAGTATCCGTCTGTTACCCTAATGGGGACGGGTGCTTTATGAAAATTTGCTCAACGTTACCTTCATAAGTGTTCCATAAGCGACACCCGGCCAGATCTTAGCTTTATACCTACGTTGGAAATGGGAGGAATATACGAGTCAATGAATGCTTTCACGTTTACACCTATGCGAGACTGCCGTCTCCCACTTATTGTTTTTACTGTTAAAACCATTGTATATTACTTTACAGTTTTATTCAAGTGGGCGAAATATAGAATTATAAACGGTTTAGGTCCCAAAATATTTTTACATTTACAATTAAATTCAAACAGTTTTAGATAAAAAGGAGGAAACAAAATGTGATAAGGGAAGCAGAAAATCATGCACAAAACCTCACAAAAACGCAGAATTTAAATTTAAAAAAAAACTTCGTTTGCAAGAGCCAATTTTATTTTAAATTATGTATTTGCATTCATCAGTGTAGAACGTCTATTGCTGGTGAATAGCCAGAATCCAGTCCATGCGGATGGTGTTTTGTAATCCATTGACATGGGAATTTGTAAAATTAGAAATAATCATACTGCAGGCTTGTTGTATTCAAAAGAATCAAACTTGTATAATATGTTTATTTCGACTATTCCCTTTAAATATTTATAAACATTTAATCTGCATCTGCAATCACTTATTACTTCCTCACCATAAGTAAGGAAGGTATGTATTTGTGATTTTTGAAAATTTTTATTGCATTTTTGGACGAATCTAAACGAATTATGACGATACACAAAATTTCAGACAAACAAAATTCTGTTATGAGTTTTTTTATTAGTTTAGAATAAATCCACTTCGATCTAAAACGTTTATCTTTAATACAATAAATTAGTGATTTTTTTCTTGTCTTAAGTCATTCTTTAAATATTTTTCTAAAAATCGCAAATACACAAAACTCTTTAAGCAAACATCCAACGACTGGTCGATATCATTTCGAACCTAAACCACAAAAATTCACTGACCATTATTCCCCTCTCACAGTTTTATCTACGCCTCTGGCAGCAACTAAGCCACGTCGTCTACTACCCTGTAGACTAGCGTGGGCATTTCCCAAATGAGAGCGGATGAGAAGAACGTCAGAAATGTATTGAGGTTTATGGATATACGGGATGATGGTTGATATCCCAGGGTATTGACGCCCTGCTGGTGTGCCCTTTCGTACCCACGTGCCGTGCAGTCAAATTGGAAATTGAACAGATACCGCTTGTACATAATGGAAATACATTTTTCTCGATGCTTAAGCTATAGACAAGGTGTTCACGATGTTAAATATCCGGTGCAATCTATAATAATCGTGAATTATCAATTAGTTTCATTTATATGAATAGTAATAGTAATAATACCGATAGCACAACTCCTTGTATCCATAAACTAACTTTTTGAAGGAGGAAGGATACATCTGAAGACAACGGACACATACCCAACATTCATGTATAGTGAAAGTTTTTCCAGAGTCAACTACACTGTTAATTGGGAATCGAACCCGGAACTTTATTATGAAACAGTTAATAAGGATACAATTGATATATTTAATTTTTAATTTTATTCATCAAAAACTTATGAATCGGCAAAAATGTTGACAGAAGGAAGTTTATAAACGAGTTAGGCTTTCTAATGAAATTTTATCACGCTCAAAGACTTCTTTGAAAACCATCAAGGTCCGTTTATTCATCCCCTTAAGGGTAAACGAACTGAATTAAAATATTATCACAGAAACGTACAAACTCCTTATCAAATTTTACTCTATCTGAATTGAAGCAATTTGAAGAAAAAATACCAAAATAAGAGAAAATGGCCTTTTAAAAGAATTATCATCTAAAATTCATTTTTGATTACTAATCGTATCAATATTCAAACTCGTCGCACTTGCAACTCGATTTTAATGTGGTTTTCAGTTTTTCTAGCTTATTGACTTTGCAGAATGGAAGCAAATTATATGCAATTAACGATCGACGAAAAACAATAAATGATTTGTAGAGAGATTTAAAATTCTTTACCATCCTTTCAAATGA
This sequence comes from Rhagium mordax, assembly GCA_963680705.1. NCBI lineage: Eukaryota > Metazoa > Arthropoda > Insecta > Coleoptera > Cerambycidae > Rhagium > Rhagium mordax. Next base: position 14,245,764 of record OY796660.1, on the reverse strand, counting down.
ACTTGCTACGCTGAATTAACAAACAAAACGTGCCGGAAATTGAAAATTTGCTGTTTGCTCAGATACCCACTTCTGCCTTTTAAACCGCAAAACGACGTAATTAAATTCTTGCGATTTCGCGTGTAACCAGTTGGCAAGTGACCCTAAATGTGGGAACACTTTTGTTTGCGTTTTCCGCCCTTTGTTTCTGTACTCAACAGTTTGATTTGATAATTATCTACTTTTTAATTACTAAAAGGTAGATAACAACATTGTTGATGTTTTAATTATAAAGCACAGTGTATATGGTGTTTAAGACTTAATTATTTCTCCGTAGCGTAGCTGGGAAAAGCAAAGGCTAATATACATAAATATGCAGTGCGTTTGATAATTATATAACTAATTAAGCTCAGAATGTTCAAAGTCCACATTTTAAATTTTCTATTTTATTTCTCAAATCCCAAAAAAATTCCAAAATAGTTTTTTTAGACTTTGCAATTATGATAATTCAAGATTTTACAGTGGAATTTAAACACTTAAATTCATTTTCGCATTTTCTGAAGAGTAATAACTAAAATGTCCTTTGTACATGAATACCAAGTAAACGCTGATCCGACTCGTCCAAGAAATACAATATCTGAATATTTAGCATCTATCTTTACCCAGTGTTTTTCTTCCAAATGCATTAGTTTGCTTATTATTTATGATCCAACTTTGTTGTTATGTTTTTGAGCATTAGTGGAATTCTAATTCTTCTTCAATAATTGGAAGTCCTTTTGTCCATGCAGAGTTTCTTTAGTCGATCCAAAATAATAAAGTGAACCAAAAAAGAGAATGGTCCGAAAGATAAGATGATTTGTAATTTGCCATTATTGCTGGTGCACACCACAGGGTGTTATGGTATTCAACAATAAATGAATTTTACCGTAACCTATTAGTAGACACCAACATTCCTGAAGAACCAATTTATCATGCAAAAAAGGATCATTCAAATGGAACAAATGATTCGAAAGAAAAAATAACAATAAACTTATGCAAAATGTCTGGTGATACAATAATTCTTGTATGGTGTGTAGAATACCATAAGGTGCAAGATTATATGTCAACTGTGGATGCATAAAGGTATTGGCTTTTCAGTCTATTTTTGACTAAATTACTTCCATTCAAGAGGTATGGATACAATGTTATCTTCAAGGATCTTATTGCTCCTCTTCTTCTTGACGAAATTTAGTTGTGCATGCAAAACTATAGTTCCCTCTTGCACTCCTGCACTCTGTTTCAATAATCCATCAGTCATTAGTTTATCTTCGTTAAGTTAAGAATAGGATCTGGTTTAGCCAGCCTTAGCGAGATGTAGGAAGATAGCATGAGTTCGTTTCGGTTGAAACCTATTTAAATATGAATCCAAAACTGCAAAGAACCATTGACTTAGTTTTTTTGAATAAACTCAATTTTCATTTATTGTTACATAACCATATTATGTATAAATATTGCATTTTTTTGTTTATAGCGTCTACCACTTCCTGAAAACTACTACCTTAAATTGATATAAGTGTGTCATCATCAAAGAGATTTATAAATGGTTGTTTTAAAGCATCAAACATATCATTTACGTAAGCTATAAACATAAGTGGACTCAAAACACTACCTTGAGGGCTCCACGGCACTTAGCATCTCTCTATTTATTTTAAAATTTTAAGTAATAAAATACGTAAGTTTCATCAATACCATGATTAATAATTTGTAATTAAATGTAATTATATTTTAATTAAGATCCTAAGTACTAAGTAATATGGCAAATACTGGAATAATTAATGTAATGTGTATTGGCTCCATTGAAAAAATGATATAGGCACTGCTACTATAATGGACTTCGTAATTATAACAAACGTTAACTGGATTTAATGAAATATACATCATTTTTAAGAAAACTTGAATCAAGCTCAATTTTCTATCTATCTCATTTTTAAGCGTCATAGCTGCTGGATTGAATTAATTTACTAAGTAATTTGTTCAATTGTCAATTATGGGAATTCATACAGCTAAATATAAACGCAATTACTCACACTGCCATTTTTGCAACTCTAAATTTACCAATGTAAATATAAAGTACTGACAGAAGTATCATTTCTGGCTATTTTAATTAATCATAGGATCAAATAAATAAGTCATGACGATTGAAGAAACCTTATCTAATCTTTTATTTCTACATCCTTAATAGGAAATTTTATAATAGTTGAATATATGAAAAACCTTATTTATATATATTCTGTTATCTGCGATATTTATATAGCATTTTTATCAAATCTGTACAGGGTGTCCCTTTTAAGAGAACGAAATCTTTAACTTTAATAATAGCTTTATATAACAGAAGATGGGAACTACCTCAGAAGCAATAATTCCTGGAAATATAATTTCTGTTAACATCGTCTAAACAGCTTTTGTAGCCAAGGGTCATATATTTTGTTACCAATTGTCTATTCCTATATTTCCCATTTATAAAAATTTTAAATTAAAAGTACATACATACATACATGAAAAAGTTGTTTATTAGTGATTCCAACGACTTAGTTTTTTTATTTGGTTCAAGTACTTTTCAGGAGTTTGAAGTTTTCATTAGGTGTAATAGGTGTAATAGGTGTAGTATTAGGGAATACTACACAAAAACTATATAAATTGACTTTAAAGTGTTTTTATTTTAAAATATTTCAATAGCAGAGAACAAATTTCTGGTACCAGTATGTTGAAATTGAGTTGATAGAATATAATATCAATGATCTAAGCGATTAAACTAATTGTTACGAATAAATTAAACAATGTGGAAAGATTTCTTATTTTTAATTTTTTTTGTTTCAAAAAACGTAAGAGCTAGTTCATTGTAAAACTCTTGACACCCTTTAACCAAATGTATAATACCTCATTTAACTTAAGAAACTTTATTACCTAGCCAAAGCAGGACACCATTTGATTTTTTATTTTTTAACTAAAATTAGTCTTTGATCTATGAGTTATACAATAATGGGACTAACAAGAAGTAAGCAGACACCCCATGGATGTATACATTTTCGGCGATATACATAATTTATTTTATAGTTACTAAACTCGCGAAATATTGAATATTTGCAATGCAGCAAAAAATGTGTATAACTGCCACTTGAAATAAAATTTGAGCGAGCCTGTGTTTTATAGCTTTTATAGGAGTAGCAGATTCACATCTACATATAATATTGTGCCTTTTATGGCACTTAGATGTAACTCTCTACATAATATTCTATGGATCAATATTTCTCAGAAGGTTCACAGTTTTTTCGGATAAAAATAAATTTGATGTAAAAATTGTTTTACACCATACTGTTAGAAATGTAAAATTGGCTTCTCTGTTTTATGTTATGCCTTATTTATTCATGAGATAACCAGAGTAGGGAGGAATAATCATACAAATAGATGGGGTGAAAAGCGAAATTTGCTTTGATGGCTACTAGTGTTTTTTTCATTTCTTTTTACATTACTTTGTGAAATGTTATAATAAAAAATTCAAACCGGGAGTTACCTAAGGAAAAATTAACGCCAGGGTAATAAATGAAGAACAGAACATCAAATATAATTTTTGATAAAAGAAACGGAATTTTTACACAGAGTAAATTTGTACATGGTATAATTAGGCTTATCATAATAAATTTTATATTTGTTTGAACATTTATGACCAATATAATATCCTACTATTATTAGACAATTGTGTTCGTAAAGTCTCAAATGATAAAAGAAAATATTAATAAAAAGCAATTATTAGGAATATGACGTAAAGAATAATTTGGTAAGGATGAAATTTAAAATGTTTCAGGATTTGGTGAATAGTCGTTTGACCTTGTCTGTTCCTTTTCTCTTTCTTTTCCCTTCCCTTCCTCCTGTCCTTTTCTTTTCTTTCCTGTCATTTCCCTCCTCCTCCTTCCCTTCGCAAAATACTAATTGTAAACCATTTTAATCATTAATCTATTAGGGGATAATTACTCTAATTACTTTTTTTGTAAGAAAATTGAATCTATTATAGTTTCCAGGATATGATAAATTTACCTTGAGATATGTATAAACTTTGCATAATAAAAGTACTACAGAACTGTTGTACTATAGTTACATTGAATATTGCTCACGTACCTAACCTATTTATTCTGTTTTGCACAAAAATTTACTCTAATTTAATTTTTCAGATGATTGGAGCCTGTATATTCGCTCTCTGTCTGTGGCTAAGATTTGAGCCCGGTATACAAGAATGGCTACAGAAATTGGATGCAACACAATTTTACATCGGGGTTTATGTCCTTATCGTCGCTTCAGTGATCATCATGATTGTGTCCTTTGTAGGTTGCCTCAGTGCTTTGCAAGAAAGTGCATTTGCTCTACTTATTGTAAGTATGGTTTATTCTAGTCATGTGTAACGTTTGAGAGCTTAGGTTCAGTTTAGTTTTATATATCTTTAAGACTTTAAGTGTAGCTAAATAAATTTGTGTGGAATCAAAATTATTTGGATTCTCGTTGAAACTTAAATTGTATAGAAACATCTGATCCATAACTTTCAAGTAGAATACTATAAACAAAGGAGACGCAACTTCTACCTGCTTCACTTTTATCGTATAGCCGTTTCGGAAATCATAATCTCATCAAGGTTACAACATCAATACTCAAAGTATCGTTGGAAATTAAAATGCAGTTACTATATTTTTCTATATTCTCTCTCATATTTTTATTTTTAAATACATTGCTGTGGATGTGAGGCGGTAGATTATATGAAAACAACATGCATCTCCTTTACGTACATTATTGCCAGTCGATTTTATATTCTTACGGGGTATGGGGTATCAATAACACTAGCTAAAAGATATTGGGGATAATCTAATTGAAAATACACATATAATACTAGCAAGTGTGTCAGCATTCCAATGCTATCCTCACAGATTACGGTGCTCAAATTTATGGATTGTTAGAATTCCGGACACTGTCGACATCTAATTAATCGATGATTAATTCAACGGATATACAATGTTAAGAAAACTGGTAAAAATTTAATCATAATAATTATTTGTGATAAAAGACGAAAACTGTTTTAATAACTATCATAATGAAGGATTTAAATAATAACCAAGATATGATTGCTAAAAAAAAGAATAAGAATAGTTGAGAACACTCGACGTTTAATATAGTAGGTAACAATTTGTGAACAGGATTAAATTGAAGTCCAAAGAAGAACGAGAAACAAAATAAAGGCAAAATTACTATTTGCATAAGACTAAAATCAAATTAATTTTCATCTTATGACTTCCAATAATACAACCCAATTCCATATCGAAGAACCATAACCACTATATTAATACTACGTCCCCTACACCCTGAAGATACTTTGAGAAATTTTTTCTCCATTGCTGCTAATGGAAACCTCCTCAAAGTAAAAGTCACGTATCTCGACATTTGAGATCTGGAATCAGCTGCAATTTTTGAAGGAATGCTTTTCACGCCTCATAATACACTTCGCACATAAATTATGGAATATGTAAAAAAATGAGTCAAGTTTATACATTCATATTTTTGTTAATATTGAAGCAATCTTAATAATTTTTTTATTGCGGATAGGTCATTTCTTCTGCAGTTTAATACCGTATGTTCGATTTAACTCCGAGTTTTGTTATACAGGGAAACGCGAAAAGTATGAGGGCATGTAAATACCCTAAAATTTCAATTTGATCTGTGGCAATTAGGAGCCTATGAAAATTTATTTTTATAAGTGTATCAGTTACGGCCTATCCTATTGTACTCACTGCGCCAAGCAATTTGCCATACGGTTCTTGATAAATAAAAAATTGGCAATTCTTTGAAAATTGTTCTGTTGCCAATAACTGTTAAAAAACAATAATTTTAGTGGATTTTCTTCCATTTTCCTCCCACTAAAGAGTTATGAAACCAATATCGAGGTTAATAATACAAGTTGGAATAAAAATAACTTAATAAATTTGTTTAACAGGAAAAAGAACGATAACAATAACAAAAAACTAAGCAATAATGCAAACTAATAACAGGTATTACCTTCCCTGGCATTTACTACAGTTTGGCATAGATTGAACATACTTAAAATTAAATCTCGAATGAACATTTGATCCACATTTTGTCAGGCTTCCAACAAAATAGTCTTAACAGGCAACAGAAAAATTTTCAAAGAATTGCCAATTTTTTATTTACCAAGAACCGTAGGGCAAATTGCTTGGTGCAGTGAGTACAATGGGAGAGGCCGTAACCGAAACACTTATAAAAATAAATTTTCATAGGCTCCTAATTGCCACAGATCAAATTGAAATTTTATGGAATTTACATGCCCTCATACTTTTCGCGTTTCCCTGTATAACAAAACTCGTAGTTAAATCGAACATACGGTATTAAACTGCAGAAGAAATGACCGATCCGCAATAAAAAAATTATTGAAATTGCTTTAATATTAACAAAAATATGAATGTATAAACTTGACTCATTTTTTTACCTATTCCATAATTTATGTGCGAAGTGTATATATGGAAGTACGTACTACTAGAATGTGATTGCACCCTTAAACGTATCTGTCAATTGTATGCAACATGTTATTATGTGAATAGGTGCAAAAGACTAACAAGAAGCCAACTCCCTTAGTATTCTTTCTGCTGAATTACGTCGCGCGCGACATAATTTTAACAAGACTTCGTTATGCATTATCTGCCTTTAATATGCGCCTGCACGTGGAATATAAACTGACGAGATGTATTTTGTGTGCTCTATTGCGTCCAGAAGAAATCTCATTTCGCATAAAGAGAGCAGTCAAGCGACGCCAACTAAGACGTTTGTCTTGTTTGTTCTATCCGGTGGGTACAAAGTTTTCTTACGTTGTTTTGTGTTCTTAAGTTCGCTTTGTCAAGATAAGAATCCTCCAGCAATTTACAATATTTCTGTTCGTCTACCAGAAATTCAGTGGTATATCTCCGTGTTTTCCACAAACTCAGCCACTAGAGAGGTTAGAGACAGCTATTACATCCGTGCGTGACAGTGGCGTAAACACGCCCTTTTCCCATTTGTTTTTAGAGGTTATACTGAGAAAATTATTTAAAAATGAATTTCTCATCATTATATAAAAATAAGGACAAACTGAAATGCGAAAACTTATATAAGATTATTGAGAAACCGAGCAGGATCACACATCACCAGCAAGACATGTCTTATCACATAGAAGAGGTCACAAATGAAACGGCTACTTGTTAGAAAATCTATGGTGTCATGTCTATCTTTATAGACGATACAAACAGTAAAATATTCATAGCTCATGTTACTGACAGACTTATTCCAAATTATTTCTATTCCATTTATGAGATTTTAATATTATTTATCTTGAAATGTTTCAATAGACATAAACGTAATATACTAATTACCCTCGGGATACAAGATGAACAATTAGGGATGAAATATATTTTTATGAGAGTATTTTGCGCCACATTTTTATTTTGCTTGTTCTGTTCTCCCACCAGGCCCGTCAAAAAGCGATGTAGGCGTAATTTTGCTCATCGAGGGTGCTGTGTAAGGATAAAGTACGTGGAATAGAATGTTTGGAATTCATATTTTAAATATGTTTTAATCTTCTTCAGAAAGTTTATTAAATTTCCTGATATTTTACACGTTTCAATTAGGTTGAGTGTAATATTTCACTAATGTACTCACGTGGAATCTTAATCTTAAATATTTGAATGTTTTGATGCAGCAAATAATAATAATAAATTCTAGCAGATTTTTTGTCACAGGAGAGTATGTAGTGTCTTTATTTGTCATTTCCGTATCACCATCATGTTTTACATTTGACATCTTTACATAAAATAAAGGATAGCAAATATCAGATCAAAATTGAGCTAAGGCAATGACACTTATTTGGAAACTGGGGTTGCAAAACCAAATAATGTTACTAGACTTATGATTTCTATTGCTCAACATACTCTTAAGAAACAACCACAAGAATAAACCGAGGCTCATGCACAATTAATTGATTATCTTTCCCCATAAATTCTTACTAGATTTTGACATGATTTTAGATTGCTGTTTTAACTTAAATATCATACGCTTTCACTAAAAAGTGTACTTGATTCGCTTCTTGATCTAGTACATCCAATACCACTAACTTTAACACGCCACTGGTTTTCTGTTGTCGCAGTCAAATTATTTTCACGCCTCTTTTATTATTTGCATCTGGAACAAAATAGGAGCGTTTAACGCAGTGCGTTCTGCCGAGTTCGAGCCTTTCCTTGGCAAATTTCCTTCATAAAATAGCTGAGAAGTCCCATAAAACAGCAGTTAGTTTGCGGAAACAGCCATATTCGGCGCCATTTTCTCATAATATTGTTTTTCTGAAATAACTTACTCATATTATTAAGTTGTTTGAGGTTTATTAAAATCTGAACTCTAACAAATAAAATATTATTCGAATGAGACGACTCTCTCGAAATGTCTGACAAGCGCCTTCAAATTTAATTTAGTTCATCTGATATACAATTCTAGTTTCCTCTCGATTAGTTTTATGCTTTGAATAAGTTTAAATTAAGCGAAGTAGAGTACATTTTACACAATTATGAAGTTTTATGTACTGTAATAATTACATTTTTGCGTTTTATTACATTGTTTAATTTGGGAATTAAAAGTTGCTACCAAGAGCATCCAATTTAACATAACATGAAACATTCCGCATAAATCAGACCAGACTTTAATGCAAAACCAAGAATAAGCGGAAGAGGGTTACATATTTAAAAACAAACAGACACGTCATATCCACCAACATTGTCAGTGCCTGAGCTGGAAATCGAACTCACTCCAGGATAAACAGTGACCTGACTCTTCAGCTCGGTTTGCTTATGAGTTAGTATAGTTAGCAGACAATATTGGTGTTGTTGAAGTTGATCTGAAACTGGCGACATTCAAGCTTGAGATGTGTCTGTAACAATAACAAAAGTCTAAATTTCTTGTTATAGTATCAAAATTTTGTTTGGTATCAAAGAGGCGAACAAATTGACCCAAATAATTTCGCTCTACAAATATTTAGTTAAAATTTAAATGAATTCACATGGTCTAGATAAAGTTGGCTTGATGAAGTGTATTCAGATATCCGGAGCTCTAAAGCACAATTTTAGTTCGACAACAGTGTCTGCATACAGTTACGGTTCGAGTGGTTTCACACCACGTTCATTAAAGGAGTTTATTCTGAGGAAGAAATTAAAATATTTGATCAATAACCGGGAAATGATAATTTAGAGGCTTTTATGGATTTTAAGAAACCCATGTAATATTTTTAAATCATATTTATTGATCACAAGCAGGTATTTCAACAGGGAATTTCAACGAAAAACGTTTTTGTGGTTAACATGATTGATTTCAAAATTAGAAATTTATATCTATGTAACTATAGATGAATTGTTAATATCTGCCTTATCGACATAACTTTGAAAAGTGAGATTCTTCTGAAGCGAAATCATACTCATACTCATGTTATTATTTTCACACTACAATTTCCTTCCAATAATGCTTAATATTATGATAAAGAATTTCCATATAAATAAAGTACCTATATTTTTCCAATTCATAACAATCAACGATATTGTTGCGAAAATCACGTTGACATTGCTGGCTTGGTTTGCAATCTGTTATGGGCCGAATATATATGGAAATAAAGCTGGTTTGTATATAAATAACTAGAAATAATAAATAATAAATGGAAAAACTTTATTGTAGCGAAAATTGCTATCCACAACAAGCGGATTTAATGAATTGTAGAGGATGTCATGTATTATGCCGTACAAACAATTTTACTGTACGTAACGATGATCTATAGCCACGACAGAACAAACATTCTGCCTGTGACATACACTAATTATTATTTGATAACGTACATATGACATGAATTGTATTTCAAATTTAAATGGCGTAACTTCTCCTCCAATTTTCAAAATTGGTATTTATTTTAATGTTTATTTTAAATACATAAGCTATAAATAATATAAACGTAGTTAAAAATTTAAATCAGTGACAGTTGTGTTTTACGCTGATCCATAACATGAACTCAAATATTTCATAATTAGAATAGAAACACGTCATAAAATTAAGTGTAGGAAATTGAAAGTTTCCTATATGATGTTAGTTTAGTCAGTTTAGTCTGTTTTTCTATGGCTGCGTCGAGAAGATTGAATCATGAATTAACATTGTCCGGAAGGTGATCTTCTTGAATCCCTTTCCAAATTAAAAAAAAAAAAAATCCGTTATAGGTATATAAAAAATATTCACCTACGCTTATTTCTTTCACAAAATATTGAAAATATTACCATTTGTTATCAAATAGTCCTATATTTTCAGTTTATACTCTTTGTTACATAATAATATGTGTATATTATTTAAATCAGACCTCATTTGTTTCAATGGATAATTATTATAATACGCATATGACCAAGGAACAATACAAACATATATATACCCCAAATAATATGGCCGCTATTATCCTTCTTTCATTGTTTAGTATACGGCCAAATTTACCTATGAATATTCTGGTGGTATTCGTACTCATAAAGCCATACACCATTTAATTTGCAAACCGCACCGTACGTAACGTGCGTAAAATAATTTATATGTAAACATTCGCTTGTGATTCCATAGGTTATCTGCACTGTCAAACACAATACTAGTGCCATTATTTAACAGAACCGGAATGTTAGATTTACTGTCTGCAATTTGTTAGGAGTCGTTGTTATTATTAATTATTCCAATTTGACATATTGACAATGAGTAATAGTTATCTGCTTAACGTGTTTATTTCAATCAATTATTTCGCTGTGTTTGGTAACAATTAAATAATAAGAATAAAAAATAGGTATTGGCGAAAATTAATAAAATGACTCTAGACTGAACCACAGAAATTGTTATTAATTCTGTGACTGAACTAAGAGTTTAGTTCCTCTTAATTTTGTTAATGAATACAGGTAATGGAAATAAAAATAGAAGCTAAATAAAATAATTTTACTTTATGGAAATCAGACTTAAATAGCCATAACCTCCATCAAGGAAAATTGTTAAAATGGGTAGAAGAAAAATATGATGATAACAAACTTCATGTATGAACCTTAAACCTTGTTGTTTATGACTTGTTCGTGCAACTACAGGTTACCGGTAGACATGTTAGTTAAAACTAACAAGTAGCTAACCAAAAGTGCTGCCCATTTTTTCTGACCTAAGTCGTATTAGGAGTTGCTTTAAACCTTATTAAATCATACTTAACAGGCAGATTACAATACCTACGTCCAAATTGAAAGCGGGTTGAATCGAATAATATACAATTTGATGTTTCTCGGGGTACCGTACCTGGACCTATATTTTTCTTGATTTATATGGATTGATTAGTCTAGAAAGTACCTATGGGAAAATAGTCCTTATTTGCCGATGACACAGTAATTAGCATCCTGATTTGATGACATGAATTTGGCCATTAATTTTGAAAGAATCAAATACATACTATTTAGAAGCACAACACTGGAGAAAACAAATAATAATTCCCGAGGAAAGCAGTATTTGGGAGAAAAAATGGATAGATATTTGAAGAACTTGGAGAGATTGGGTTTTTGTGAAAAATAGTTCAAACGAAAGTTGTCGAACTCGCCCATGCGGATAGGACCATGACCTTGAAGTTGACCATGAGGTCAGTATTCAAGGTCTTTTCAAGTTCAACTTTTTTAAGTAGGAACCCCAATTTATTACTCCGGATTCGAAAAGAGGAGGAAATTTCACGTTCAGACACGAGGCCATAATGACCTTGACGTAGACGTCAAACTTGAGTCTATGGGATAACTTGGAGGAATTGAGTTTTCGTGAAAAATGTTCGAACAACAAAGGTCAACTTTAAGGTCATGGTCCAATTCACATGGGCGAGTTCGACAACTTTCGTTTGAACATTTTTCACGAAAACTCGATCCCACCAAGATATCCGATTTTGACCTCGAAACTGGCATCAAGGTCATCATGACCTCGTGTCTGAACGTGAAATTTCCCCCTTTTGTCGAAAACGGAGTAAAAATAGGGGTACTCATTTGAAAATTTAAAGTTGACCTCCAAATGATCTTGAGCACTGATCTCAAGGCGAGTTCGACAACTTTCGTTTGAACTATTTTTTCACAAAAGCCCAATCCCACCAAATTATTCAGAGATATCCATACTTCTTCCTAATCCAATATATAATTTTATTCTTTAGTAGTAAACCATATTAAGATCCGCCTGGCAAAAAAATTCAAGTGAGCTAAAATTTTGCATACACCTTTACTTTGACCTTAGAAGCATCCTCTCAAAAGTCCCCATCGATATTGGGCTTGCGTCTTCAGTATTATGATTTAAGCTGGAATTCACTTTATTAGGTAAGTTTCGTGCACCAAACTACCGAGCAGTCATTTCCTATATTTAGGAAATGATATTCGGATAATAAAAACCAAGTTTTTGGATCAGGAAGCCTTGCTGGCCACAATGGCCCATCTGAAAAGTTCATTTTAACAATTCAATTTAAATAGTCAAAGATTGTGCCTTTGTGATTGTGATTTTTTTTTTTTTTTTAGTAAATTTTTAATAATAGACCAGGTGTTATGGGCGCAGTCGTTTTCAAAATAAATTCGGACTGAATCTTTTACTGGAATTAGTTCAAGAGACATACAGTAGCGATTATGAAAATCCATTTAAACCAGACGGTAACCTGGTCTGATATTGTTTAAAACAATTTTTTTCATAACAAAAAGAAAATTAAAATTTTTTAACTCAAACTATTTTTTTATTATTTTTTGACCGATTTTCAACAATACATTAACAACAGAAATACCACGAAACAACAACACAGTACTTGGAGAGAATTAGGACTGCTGGTATATACGCGCGGGTAAAAGCAAAGAATTTTTACACATAAAAACTTAAAAATCGTCAATTCTTTTTTTGGAAGTTTATATGCAAAGTTCACAGATATTATTAAAAAAATTTGAATTGTAAAAAAATATTTTTTCTATTATACTTTTATAGCGTCAGAAACCAAGAAATTGGCGTTCCTTCAATTTTAAAAAATTAATAACTTTGAAAACATCAACTTTACGAAAAAAAAGTTATTGAATATTGTTGGAAATCGGTTAAAAAATATTAAAAAAATTAGTATGAGTGAAAAAAATATTGCTTTTTCTTTGTTATAAAAAAAATATTTTAAACAATATCAGATCAGGTTACCGCTTGTAACATGGATTTTCATAATCGGCACTGTCTCCTGAACTGATTCCAGCAAAAAATTCAATAAAAATTTAGTTCGAAACGACTGCGCCCATAATGATACCACCTGATCTATAATTAATTTAATTGAAGAAGTCAATTATTATTGTATGTATTACAAAAAAAGAAAGATTTACGTATCACATTATTTATTTTGATTAAGTAATACAGTGTTGCAATATACTTAATTGAAATTCTGATATCAATCAAAACTTCGTGCCATTTCTAAGGCACTGTATCTATTCCCATGCTATAAATTTCGGTTCACTGAATGGTTGAGGAAGCTATTGTTACCAAACGACCAATTTCTTTTCACAACAAATTAGCTGACAATCTATGAGCAATAATGTTGACCAATATAAATCGTTCCGATCGTTTTTATATTCTTCTAGTACATTTACCGAAATCAAAACAAATTTTATGTGAAAAACGAAATATTTATATATAGGCGACGTAAATGTCGAACAGTAACTTAAATCGTGTTTTCTATTACCAACTACTATTCTGCAGAACTAGCGAATAAAAGGAAATTATGTAGTGTAAAGAGTATGATCCCATTTAGTTACGTCGTACTTGATGTAGTATCTTAAAAATTGTATTATGATCATGGACCCTTAAAAAATGCATCTTGCAATCACAAATTCTCATGATGCACTAAATAAATACTTATTTGTTTAGTCCTAACGAGGACTGAGCCCAGCTAACATTTTTATTATGTTACAAAACGAAATCGATGCAAAAAATGTATTAATGTGCATGGTTTACGGCAGCCTCCAAATGGCAAAGAAATTGTCTACATTTTCCAAGTTGTAGAACCAAATACTGTGATGTTTGTTTCAGGGCCATTGAGGCAGAGCTTGTTTGAAACGAACTAGTTTTGGATAAATTAATTCTGAAAAATATCACTAAAGAAATCTCTGTTAAAGATAGTTTTATGCCATTAGCAAACAACTTAATAGTATCCATAATTAAGTTGGGAAAATTGTTAAAGCAGATTATAAAAAATGTAAGGCCAAGCACCAATCCCTGTGGTACACATGTTTCACTTTTAATTTGTTTAATTTATATAAATCCAAAAGGGACTACGTGCAACGTTACACACCACAGTAATCAAATTTGAAATATCTAAATAGAGTCAAATTAATTAAAAATTATCTCCACAAACTGCAGACATGTTTGGTAGAGGGTGGCAAACATTCATTATTGATTTTATATATTTCAGTTGCCCCAGTAGTAAGTAACTCTAATTGAATAAAAGAGGAACTCTGTTATAAAATGCATTTAGGGAAAACTTTTATATTAAATTGTTAAGGGTCTATTAAAATCTAAGAGACAGAGGGCGATTACAGTGTACCCGGGGATTTGTTATGAAGCCTGGTGCGGCCGGAGCTGAGTGAAGAACGCTGTATCAGAAGGAAGCCTTTTCCCGCAACTACAGAACAATACACTTTTGTCGACAACTTTCTGAACTGGATCTTTCTAAATCTTTTTAGTAAACCGCCCTCGACCGAACTCTGTTAACTAAGAGCTCGATTAATTAGGAACTGTTCCTGCTTTAATGATAAACTGTAACTCTTGATGTTAATTACTTCCAACAAATTGCATAGCTATAAATTTTGCATTATTCAACTCCTAATAAATAATTGGTCACAGGGACTGCTTTATTAGTCCCGGTAATTTATAGCAACAAAGTAACCGACGTATTTATTTACTCACAAATTAATCAGGCTTCTAGCAAACGAGAATCGTATTTAACCCCTTATTAGTGGTATATGAAAGTAATTATCGTGACCTTTCAACTAAGAGGTTTTATTTGATTAAGTTAAATTTTGTTATTTCTATTCTAAAAAGTTGCAATTGAAGCAAATGATTTTTTTTTTAATAAGGAATGTATTATTTCGTTACGTGAACGAAACTAAATTCATTACATCTCAAATCAGAACTTTTTTTATTGTTCACCATGATGCTGATCATGAAAATTATTGAATCAAATTTATCGTGTTCCTAATTACTTATGTCTCTTTATTATTCAATTGGTCGGATTGCTGGTATATTAAGTAGGCAGTTGAGCAATCTGTGTAAAAATCCAAAGCAACTAGTAAATTCAGGCAAGTGTTTCGTAGTCACAATAAGTTTTTGGGTAACTTATACTTTATGGTAAAATAAGATTTTGTTTTGTAAGTTCTGTAGAGCTATGGCTTTTCACTGTTTCTGACGTTTATACACTTTATTGATAGTCATTCCTTTTTTATGATATAGTACTCATAAAATTTATAGAAACTATAATTCTAGTTTTTACCGTAATCCTTATATTCTGTTTAAATATGGCGCAATCAAATATTACTACTTGACCTTTACGTTTTCAGAAAGATATGTCAAATACTATCGTAGAATGCGGCAAGGAACAGGTTTATTGATTTTTAATTTTATAAGTTCTTGAACCTGTCGCAACTCTCGAAAACTAACCTAAGCAAAGTTGAGTAACATCTTAGCCCATCGTCAACGTTAAATTTATACTAAATTGATACTGGACCCCAGGGAATCCAGCCATGGATATTTCCAAGCAAATCAAAGCGAAGAGCAGAATTGCATGTATATGATTTTCTAGTTGGGAAATTTTTACCCAATAGTGTTTCTAATATTGATATAATTAATAAATTACGAATATGGAATCTACATAATTCGGATTTTTTGTCTCTAGTTGGAATCAATAAATTAAATTAATTGGTGAAGTCTTCTTAATTTATTGTCCCTTAGTTCTTAGGCAATTTGTCACATTTGAAAGAAATAGTAAGAAACGATAAAAAAATCAAAGTCTTCTATGTCGTCACTCATGTACCTAGTAATAAACAGTTTTATGAAAATGCATAATTTAAATAAAGAATAATCATGTAAGGGTTTGCATAAATAATGCACATAATAAGATCATGCAAATAAGATTTCATAAATTATACTTATAAATTACAGGATATAAAAAGGTCCATTTTCCAGCTAAAGTTTCTACCTCAGAGCACAATTTAAATTATCTTCTATAAAAAGTAGCGGTTAAAATTAAGGCCATTTAGACATAACGACCAAGTAATTAATAAGAATAAGGGACGTGAAATAATTAAGATAATACACAACGATGATATATATTAAGTTGTTGCTCTGAAAGAAATTGTAATATAAAATTATAATATAGCTGATAAAGCAAAAATAAAACCGGAGCTTTTTTGGGTCATGTTACGAGAAGACTGTGTTATGAGGTTTAAATTCCTCTTTGTAAATTAAAATATATGATAACAAATGTGTTTCATTTCCCTGCCTTTTTAGTGAAACACGTTTGCAGGAGTGACATCTTAATTTTTTTTATACGGGCTCTTTATGGAAATGATATTATAAAACGTAATTTTCTGTTTAGTTAATTAAATTTGATCTAAAACAAATTCTACATTTTATTGAAAATTAAGCAGTTAGTTATTCTTAATTACTTGCTGTTATTATTAATACGATGGATATCTAGAAAATTTAAAGTCACGAAAATAATAATATGGAAAATGGTGAAGAATTTTTTTCCACTGCTCAATTGCTACAATAAGATTTCTCTACAGAATGTAACGTAACGTACAAAGTGTTTTTGGACAATTTAGACATACAGTGTAGAAATTAATTTGCCATTATTTGTCTTTGACGTAGCTAACCCACAAAAGCTTTGTAGATTTAGAAATTAAATTCCTAAATATTACTGCTGTAAAGGTGAACTCTATGGTATTTAACACAGCATTAATATCAATTAAATACGCAGTGCAAGTCAAATTATGTCGAATAGCTACTTCACAGGCTTTTGTAGTTACACTAATATTACTTTTTAGTTTAAATTATGAACTAAATATATATGGAGCATGCCATTCGTATTCCCTAACGGAGTATGCAATGCTTGCTCAACTGTTATATACATATATTTCATTTATAATTGAAGTTATTTTACACGTTTTGAATCAGCGGAATATTCATAACGGTACTTGCTTGTGAAAGTCATTTTAATCATATTATAAATGTATGCAGATGAAAGGCCGGAAAAATGTACCTAAAGATTTTATTAAGAATTGAGGCATAATGAAAATTATTTTATAACATTATATGATATAATATCCTTCTGCGTTGTATACTACAATAAAAATAACACAAATAGTTAAATAGCATTAAAAGAATTATTTTGGATATTAAATTTTTATTTATCTGACAAGCCATGCAGAAAACATTGAAAGTCTGTTTTAACGTTTATATATGTTTGAACACAAATTTACCGAAATAAATTCCCAGGTCCCGGTTTTGGATAATGCTATACTTACATATAAACAATAAATAATAAAGTTATAAATACATTAGAACATTATAAAATATTCGGATACAAAACAACGTAAATATTTCATAAGCTTAAAACTTCTGAAATTTAAATAATAAATCTGATGATATATAATAAATATGAAGTTCAGATTTCAGAGAATAATAATACTCGTAAGTTTGAAATTGCTGGTGAGAGAAGTTTAAGTGGCGAGGCGTCAAGAGAAATCGATTAAGCCGAAATGTTTTTCACTTTGAAGTTTGGAAGGCTTTGAAAACGGCGGTTGCAATTAAATGCTTGGAGTTGTGACTGGTGGAAAGGAAAGCTTCTGGTTCTAGAGGGTTCGGGCCCCCCTTCCATGCCTGCTTGGATCCCCACAGCTCTTCGAAATTACTATAATCGCCTTTACCGATTTAATCATTTTAATGCCTTTAATTATAATTTTGGGATTAAAGATGGATTCAAACCTATATTTCGGATCAAGAGCCAAACTTTAACAACATATAATGAGAAACTTAGGAGTAATTGGTTTCGAGCTAATCCAAGTGTTAACGTCTACAACATGCTTTGCTCGTATATTCTTCAAGAAGCTTAATGTGATGTGCGGTTGGGGTCCGCTATATTTCAAACCGTGGTTTACACTTTGCTGAAAAATGTAAATGAGCAGCGAGATTTTCGGAACACTCAAGACTTTAAAATATTTCCACTGCTGATGTCAAAGTTTCAGCTTTAGATTAAACACATTTTAAAGCTTGCAAAAGCAGTAAAGTACGTAACAACGGTGAGATATTTTAAGAATCAAAAGTAAGGCGGAGGTAGACAAATTTGATTTCAGCATTTATCGCAAGTTAAATTAAAATGGTAAATAACAATGTGATATACAATTACAAGGACTGACAAGGAGCAAATGATTTTTTTGAATTACCATTAAAAACTGTCACATGTTTTAACCATTAGTAAAGAGAAGTAAATTTTCAATATTTTTGACAAATCAGGCAACGCTAGTAAAAATGATAAAATAATAAGGGGCATATTTTTAGATAATAAAATAGGAACTTTCCAGATTTTTTCTTGAGTAGACACAAAATATATATAGACAAACGTCTTTAATTTTTGTTTTTTTTAGAAATAAATTAGCCATGAGACCATTAGATAGGCACTTTTGTTACTGATAATTCTGATATGGTATAAGCTAAAATTACAAACACTGAACTTTTATCCGAAACCTCTACCATCACTTAGCACCCTTCAAATATGCAAATGAAACATATATGCTTGTTATTGGAAATTTACTACTACCCCTGCTAATCCAGAAACTTTTACTACCACTTAACACCCTTATAACACCCTACAAATACGTGAAAGGATAGAAATCCTAAATGTTTTACCAAAGCCATTAACAATTTTATAATATAGAGTCAAGATATTTTGAGTCGGTTACTGAAACAAATCCTTGTATACATAAATATTCATTGTCTGTTTACCACATCCTTTTCATGAATAGACTTCCACACTTTGTATTGAAAGTAATGAATATTTAATAGCAAAAACTGACTAGACACTTCCTACAATGCCTATCAGGTGAGATAAGCCATATATGTCAAAGAGTTTTCAGTACGTAAAAGCCTCATGGTGGTCACTGAGACCAGGATCCAATTACTCTAAGATGTTGACATTACCCAGGGGACTATGCCTGCACTTTCTTGGTCACGCGAGTGGCGACAGTGGCGTGCCGCAAAAGTTAGTTTCGTAAAATACATATTTGCAAATTATTGGTACTTATTTTGAATATTTTGGCGTTATTTATTAACTCTTATATGTCGCATTTTTAAATAGTTACTATATTATTAATTTTACAATATTTTTGAAAAAACGGAAACTTTACCTCTTCCGAACTCTTTAACCCTTAATAGCAATTTTCCTGAATTTATAGAAATAACAGAATTGTGAATAACAAGGCATACAGTTCCTTTTTAAAATAAAAGATAGAAACAACGTTAATACCCATTTACATCTCACACATAGTGTTGCTAATTTTATTCTTTTCTACCTCGTCGAGCTGGTTCTCTAAATCACATTCGCCAATAGTGTGTATTATTACATTGTATAAAGAAGTAAAACATAAGAAATAATCTTCATCTGGCTTGTAATGTAATATGGTGGGACATAAGTTAGACCTTTCACTTGCCCAACATCCTGGTTAATTTGTAACTTGGAAGTTTTAATTAAAAAATACTAACATCACTCGTCTCTTCTGCGGTAACAGAAACTCTACAACCCTTACATGTCAGTAATCCCTGGCTACTTCGATAGCAAACGTCTGGTGCGCCTATGTAGACCTGCTTATCCTTGTCGCAAAAGTTAGCTGTCATTTCAATACTCTGTAACTACAGTGAATATTGTTTTCCTGCACTGGAATCCCCTTAAGTAATTAATTTATTCCATTTAAATAGAAATAGTAGTCCTTTTTACAATGAATAATTTATTGACCTTTGTCACGAACAAAACGCAGTTTACAAAAGTTATGTTACGCTTTCGCCAGTTTGGTCTGGGCACTCATTATTTAATTATATAATACAAGGTGGTCCTTGTAAGTTAAAGAAAATGCAGGAGATAATCCCTTGGCTTATTTTAATTTAATTTCATTCCGGGTTATATCTACTTACGAATTCCAATTTTCTCGAATTTATTTAAATGTGTAAATTATCTTTTCATATTTGTCGTTGTGACTTATTTCCACAAAGCAATATTTTCTGGATTTATTTATCAGTAGAATATTTATAAATTTAATGATAATTTATTTTAAGACTTGTCAACATTGTCAAAACTGAAAAAATAGAAATGAACTGGGCACCACCTGCATAATAGTGGGAATCACAATTGTTTAATTAAGACGATATAAGTGTAGATAATAAATAACAAGAGACTCAATATATATCCTTGTGGAACTCTTTTCTGGGTTGATTATTTTTAATGCTTGACGTTCAACCATCTTTACTTTAGACTCCAAATAATAAAAAAGGACGAAAACCAAGAATCTGTTGAGAATTACCAGGTGTCAAATATAAATCTATTCCATTTCCTTAAAAAACAATAAACAAAAAAATTTCAACATCAACCAATGAGGTTTATGGATGCTTCTAATTTTCTTTTGGTATCCTCTATTTTCCATAAGCCCTGTTCGTTTTCTTCTTAAAACCCTGAATTTAAGTCTATTTTCTGATAGAGCGTAGTATATTTGCAAAACATTTCACTAGTTGATGTTCAGGTGTATTCTAAAGGCCAATAAAAGGAAACTATTCTTATCTAACTTTGAAATGCTGATTGGAAATATTAATATTTATAATATATTCACATTAATTAGACATGTCAAATAAGCTAGAAGAAGACAATGTGGTATCAGTTTTCATTAATTAAAAAAGTTTCATTAAAAAAATTAAATAATGCAATGCTATAATTTCTACACAAAATATACGCCAGCCACTGAGCAGTATATAATTACAGTAATATTGTTAAACTGCATAACTTTTTTATCACTAATTCATATAAATCACGTATGCCATCCAACTTTGTAGTACGGCAAATTCTGTGAGGTATTAATTATAGAGTACAAAAATCTAAATTGATAGATATCATAGTCATTATTTCATACGTTTGACAATAAGCTGCAGTGAAAACAAGGCAAACTTTATTCTATATATTCGCTAATTGCATTCATAAAGCATTTTTTATTGTTCACTATCCTTTTATGCCCATTCGTCATTCCACATTTGTTGCAAAATCGTAATGAAAATTAAATTACTCCACTCTCAGAAATAAAAAATTCACTGTATCCGGTGATATTCGTTGGTTAAAATAAAAACAAAGCGTTTTGTTTTCTTTTAAAACGCCCACCACAATTGAACCTTACTAACGTAAGATTAATTCAAAGTGCTTGCTGAAGTTTTAACAGTTCATAAATTCATGAAAAAATGAGGAGCTCTGAAAATAATTAAAAATTCTTTAAAAGCATGAATTTGCATCATCGTAAACCTCTTTTACTGCTACTATAAAATTTCTTATATAGGTAGATGGCATCTAACAATGTCACATCGATCCTGTATAAACGGAAACTTCGGTCTGCTACTACAGCACTAATTACATAATAAACTTACTTTATTTTCTCTTTAATTAAACCCAGGGTGATATGTCATGGCGCGCCCTGATGTAGGTGTGGTTTAATCCTTCGGCTGCATTTTGAACATGTGCTCTTTGCTTGTTTGTTCAACGACTTCGTCACTATTATACATAGGGGTTTCTAGCTGGATAAATGTTACCTGTGTATTTAGCTTGCACAATTTTGCACGTCACGCAGTAAATTAGTTCGTTTACCCTTTTTAAGGACCGTTAAAGGACACGATATATTAGGAAGCAATTTAAATATTTAATTAAAAGTAACGTTAAATAAAAAAAAAACCTTCTATTTTCAGATCTTCTAATTTTTGTATAGGATATATTCAACATACGGAGAAGTAGCCTGGTAGACAGTCATCATTTATTTTGGTACTACTTGAAGATCTAATAATGTATTCCTGTTAGCGCGTAGCACAACAGAAATTTGTAAAATTGAGAGAGTAAATGATAAAAGACTGAAACATTTAAGATGTAAAATATGAAAGTAATTGTAGACCAAGCAAACAGTAAAATTCTTTACCTCACGTCATATTTGTATGAGTCTATATTGTTTCCATATTAAGATATCCTAGAGAGTACTGGTTCTTATGTTTTGAGTTAAATCATCTTTTGAAAATATGTAAAGAAATAGTTAAGGCAGGAACAAGGGCAAATGCAAAGACTGTTTCATTTGACATGTTGATGACTTGGGGTGGGACTCTTAACTTAAATTAATTCCATCTGGTTGGAAATAACATTAAAATCAAGTTGATTATTAAGCAGATTTGAATATTTCTCTCTAGTTAAAGTTCCACAAAAAAATTATAGATCAATAATTATTCTCTTAATTAATGACACACCAACTTTTTGGTTTTTGGATAAGGTGAGGTTCGACGTAAATGTGCTTTGGTATCTCAGCACTCAAAATTCTCTTATTTTGAGAATTTACATGACCACTGATATGGATTCTGCCTTCGTTGGACAAGAAGGTTTTGGCTATGAGTTCATCATCAAAATTATTCAATATTCCTACTACAATATTATTATTGCTGTTGCTGTTTCAAAGGCACGGGCCAATTGACACTCCAGTTATCAGAACGAAAGCACCCACAAACCCACAAAATTGCTAGTGGTATTTTCAGTAGTTATTCAGTTTTTTGACTTAACACTACCTTCTTTGTGTTTTATAAAGTGTGCCTCACAAATGAGTTTAACGGAATTATTCAGAGTATATCCGAATGTATTGTCATCCAAATATTGCCATTATCCATGGCTCATTGCCAAAGTAAAGTTCGTGCATGAAATCTTTGTACACATTAATGAATAATTTTTATTTCCCCATGTAATACACAGATTGCACCGACAAACTACGAGTGTAATCATGAGATCCCATGTCTAAAAATAAGAAAATTTTACTATCGCAATTACAACGAAAAAATGCGCCATTGCAGAAATATAGTCCTTCAAAGATGAGAGTTAATAACATTCTCATTTCCTCGGAACTCCTGAAACTTTTGTAATGAAACTCAGTATATTTGTATCCCATATTAAGTTATAGCAAGCTGTGCACATATGAGAGAAGAGGGAATGCTGTGTTTTTTGTGAATTCCCAATTGAAGTTGTAGAAGTATAACTAATAAGGAAATTAGAAACTAAATCTCTTATCCCTGTACAAGGAAAATGAGACCAAGAAAATTTAAGTTTCCAATTTGTCATTTAATGGTGTCTGGACATTTTCAGTTAACAAATAAACAAATAAATATAGGGGTAACATCGATTGTATTGCTCTGAAGCATACTGAGCTTCATGAGAAAGAATAAGGATTTTACCCATTATCGTAGATTTTTAATTTGCATGTGTATGAGCAGTATTTTTATACTTTGACCCTGTTCTGTATATTTACACTAATATTATGATAACTTAAATTCTGCGGGCTTTTTGTTATTATACATTAAACAATTGCAACGCATATTAATAATTTCTATGTGTTATGAAATATTTTAACATCAAATTATTTTTCTTCGATTACTCTAAAACAGTTTTTAAAACATACCCTGTATATTTTGTATGAAACCAAAAACGATTCTATACATATTTCGGTCCATTAAAATAATATGCAGTTGAAAGAGCGGATAGAAGTAGGTATTAAAGATAAATTATGTTTAAGCACGCAAAGAATTATTATAGTCTTTTACAGAACAATATAAAAATTAGAGCGAGTGCCTGTGAACTTTACGATTCATGAAATTACTAGGTAATAAAATATTTTTATTGAATATGTTTTTCGGTAGTAAACCTGTATTTATGTCTATTTTAAAAGGTTTTATTATTTATGTAACACACTTTTTTTTTATCTGATAAAAATTACTAATTAATCATATACACATATATGAACTTCTGAAACCCTCATTTGTTTATTTTGTTATCATTCTGATACGTTCGTTAGATAAACATGCAAGGTTTGTAGGAAACTATACAGAACAGTTTTAATAAAGGCTAAATACGCTTTCTTATGAATATTTGATTAACATTTTTCAATTTTGTATATTAAATTAATATATCACTTTCTTACTAAGTGTTTGCAACGTTTAACAAAGTTATCACCTAAATGTAAACATTTTGTTTTTAGCAGAAGCCAAATATTTACATATAAAATATGTCCAAGTGGAAATGGCTTCCGTATATCTTGAAATGTCCATCTGGCAACAACAGAAATATTCAGGACCTAGAAAGTACTTTGTCACTATGTTGGTACAATTTGAATATTCATCAACTTCCGTTTCCATTTTGTTCTAGTGCACGAAAAAGAATACAAAATTATTCTTTCGGTGTCGCGTTTCAATGAGTCATTTTCAGATATGGACTAGTTTAGTCCATATCTTGACGTTTGTGAAATATTTACATTCGCCGAGTCGATGGACAGAAGAAATAAACTCATATTAAAAGAGATGTGGAGTTTGTTTTCCTTTGTCTAGTTGCCAAGTTTTCATTTAATCAAAAGTGTATAATAAATAATCACAATACAAAACAAAAAAATTCAATTTTCTACAAATCATTATTTCTGGAGGGCATGTACATTTATTTACATGATTCTTCCAAATAAAGTGATATAGATTGTATCCAATTAAAGATAAACATTGGCTTAAAGTGTATTTATTCCTCCATTTAATTGATTTGCATTCGATTGTATGCAGTCCGTTTAAGTCCAGGAACAAAGATAGAATTGCAGTGCACAGAGATCGGTTTATTTAGAAATAAATTAGGGTAAACATTTATCGCAACCGAGTCTGCATGCATATGGGATGGTATAGGGGCGTGCGGTGCCATGTCTATCCCGGGGCTGTTCCTGACAATCCCGTATAAATGTGCCTTTAGAGATGGATGGTTGTTTGACCCATCTATCATTTTGATCAGTCTGGACCTGATCGGAACGTGTTTACTGCCTTAGGCGTATATTATACTGACCCCGTATGATTTATTTGGCTTTATATAAAAAAAAACTATTTATAAATATCAAAGCATACACCTCATAGGAATTTTAGAAAAGAGCGTGGAATACTTTATTTAGGTTTCACTTTGTGCATACCTCAAAGTGCTGTTAGGTCGAAAATGTTATTCCGGAAATTGTTACAATTTTAAATCCTGTTTAACTGAAATAACTAGCAATTTCCATTAACCGAATACAATTTTATTGCTAGCGTAGTTGGAAATGTTTACACTACATGTACCTACAATATATTTAATGTAAACATTACCCTTTTATAAATAAAACTATAAATATTAGAAATATTATGAGCAAGTTGCTGGTCCAAAGTTTATTTTGGCTTCTGAATAGTAAGCTCAATGTTAGACTAACGAACCAAACCAGAATAGTCACGTTCCAGTTGTTTAACATAGTTTTAAAATTAAAAAAAACACGATATTCCCATTCAGCATGTAGCTACCATATGGAATCCTCGTCTAATGTCTGGTGCTTCAAATCAATTATCACAATATTTGGATTGCCTGGCGTATTACCCATTGTATATTTCAGAGGAGGTTCGTTTAAACTAATCCCTACAGGTACATTGGATCGAACAATATCCATGAGTAGAGTATCCCTTGCATTAGTATGCCATGTATTTCCTGGCTGAAAAATTGGTCTTTCTACGTGCTGAATATAAGGAAGGGCAGAGGCTTCTCGGACTAAATCAATCTGGCTGTAAATCGCGGATCTGCTTCCATCACTGATAGTATCCCACACGATAACCCACGCAGTAAAGGTGCATAAACAGAATAGTTTAATTTGCAGCGCTCACCACTTTGTCTTCTGACCCTTAGTCCCTGCCTTCCGTCATGCGACCAGAGGCAAAATCTAAATTAATTGCCAAAAACGACTTGACTCCATTCCTCATTCTAATCTGACTTCGTTAGCATAATAATTTCTTGTAAGGGATGATCATTAATGTGATAAAGATAACTGGTTCGGCCCTAGAGTTATGTGAATATTGATGCCGTTTTTTTCTGATCTTGGAAACACCAATTATTTCACATAACTTGAAATCTAATGTAGATTTAATTTTTACTATCTGTATTGAAGAATTAAATATCCAAATTCAAGGCTGCTTTATTAAGAGTGATACTACTATCGAAAAAACATAGCAGAGCAATGAATTTTATACTACCTTCTGCCTTTTGTTGCGGATATCTGATAAAGGGAGAGCAGCAAAATTGCCCGTTATTATGTCCATTCAAGCAACTCCTGAGATCCTTACAAATGTACAGTTCCGGATTAGAAACATTACAATAACTATTCACTGAAAGCCCATAATAATTTTGTACTTGGTTTGGTTATTTTACTACTCGCAAGGAACAGGTTTCAATTAATAATTACAGGGCTCCTAATAGGACAATTCCTTGTTAGCAGAAAATATTGTGGTAACCTAGACTGTAAAATTCACAGAAATAAACTAGAGATAGTGTACCGTGTTGTATTCAAATGCAAGTAATTAGTTCACAGGAGGTATAGTATTTATGGTTAATTCCAAACAGAACCAAACAATATAAGAACTCCTCCAGTCACTTTATCGGAGGCACTTAAATGAGTAAGATAAGTTTAGATAGTTTTTTGCATAAAGGCAGGCTAGAGTGCCCTCACAAATTTACAGACGAGTCCTAAGAAGGAAACAAGGATATAGTCTGACGTTAGCATTAAACCTTCTATGGGAATGCTATGGAGGATCAGTTAACATCTTATTTGGCCCAGAATCTAGGCTAGGAATTTCCTAATCTTAAGCTAGCGTATGAACTGCTCCCAAGTAATAGGTTTCCGTTAAAAATAACAACAGTACTCCTCAAAGATATATTTTTTTAAAGAAAATACTAAATGAAAAAAATATGATGATTGCCTAGATTGCAAATATTGCAAAAATAAACTACAAAACGGTGCGAGGTGCGAGGCATTATCTCGTAAGTTAAATAATGTTTACAGTGAAACAAAAACAAAATCAAAAAGTATAAAGACTCATCCATTGCCATCGTTTTGGACACAATGTAGAATGCGTTAGTTTATGGTTCCATTTTTACTAGAAGCAGTATCAATCTACGATCTTTCTGGTGTTAACTCTATTGCTAAATTTCCGCTAGGCGGGTCGATAACAGTATAATTCAAACAACAACGTCTTTCATTAGGGTACACAGCTACGAAAGAGGATAATACGTATTCTAATGTGGGATTCTTTTAAGTCTGTTATGGGAATTTGGCAGAACTTAAAATTTTGGATGAGCAGAATAAGATATTATGGAATATTAGGCAACGAGAAAGCTGACTTACTAGATACAGCAAACAGCATTCTTGGCCCAAATTCATCTCTGGAAATTCCAATAACACAGTCAAATAGCATTCAAAGTCTGAGTCAAAGAGAGGCATTCCAGGAAACCAACATGAAAAACCATGCACTAAACTAACGAAAGAACTGCTCACACGGAATAAGTTCTAGTTAAGGACTACTAACACTTTTTCGTTAAGAAGACCTGAACCGAATTTGAAAATAAGGAAATATGAGATTTGACCTTGTGAAGACACCACAAACGCAGCAGATTCACATATCAATACGAACAGACCCAGAAAATATCAAAACCATAGTGATAGTTCTGTATTACTTATCCAGAGATACTGAAGTGGAGAAATGGGCGGAGTAATTGCAAGCGGGGAGGCTGGGGTAGCCTCAAAATTTACACAAACCATGAAGTTTGACAACAGCACCTTTTGGAATGCATTTTAATATATTAGAATTTGATATTGCATCGATGGTTATGGAAATATTTTTCAGTTAACATTGGACAACTATGAACTTCAATAGATGGAATCGGCGAGGTACAATCATGAAGGTAGTCAGTACGTTCATTCTATCATTAGTTTCGTATGTCATTGGTGAGGTAATCAGATCTAAGGTACACCAGCTTCATTCTATAGCTTTTATTTTGAATGATCTAGTTATCCAGTCCTTTCCTCTATCTCCTTAGAAGGCATTCCTGCTTTCAATGGCAGCTACGTACGTACCGATGATTGCATTTGAAAGCAGGAATATTAGAATCCTCTAGAGAAATAGAAGACGTAAAAGACGAGGTGACTAGTTTGTTACTAAATATTTAGTTCTATAGGATCTTTCGAAAGGTACCAATTTTAGAATTAGCATATTCTCCAAATTTTATTACCGAACTAATCGATCTGTCTCAATCATCGTGTAGTTTATGAATCGAGTTCCTATAATTATAGCTGCAATTTTAACCATCTCCAGGATATGTTAACTTGGATGGCGAAACGCAACGAGTAAAGTTGTGGTTATATTATTTTATAGTTAAAATTATGTTGAAAAGTATTTATAATTATTATTCTTAGATTATCTCCTACTTTAATTCAATATAAATTAACATGTCTCATTTATTCTTAAAAGATAATAAGAGCGTTTATAATAGTTATTATCGTTTATATTGGCGTTAATGATTTATGTACTAAGCATGTAACAAGACAGTTACTGTTAAGGAAAAAAAAGGGTAGATTGTTAAATCCGGTGATAGGAAGGAAATTTCTTTGAAGGAAGTAAACGAACGGTTCGATAGTAACTTATGTAATTATTTGAGTGAAAATTGCTAGAGCACGGACACTTCCATTCTTTCAGCGGAGAGGCAAAGGCATTATTTTCCAGTCGAGTAAACTGAAGAGGTTTCCATTAGGCTGCAGTTTTCACATTTTGCTATAACTATGGAGCTGGTTAGTTGTAGAATGTTATTACCTCGGTCGGTAACGATGTTACCTCCCATATCGCCCGTCTCGTGACCCGCTGCATTAAGTTCTCAATGCAGCAGTCCACTCTCCTTCGTATTATTGTTATTTGAGAATCCCTGTTGCTTCACAGATAGCCCACAATTATGCGGAAGTAAATGTTATTGCCATTTGCTATCGTGAATAACGAGATTTTGATGACGGCAATTAGGACACACGAGAACGTATCTTCTTGTTTTATTTTATGCTCCCAAGGGAGCATATTAACCCATTATTGTATAGCACTTTTACAAAAGTTGCGTTTTTATGACTGCAGACTTCAACGATCCGATAATGTAATGCGTAACTTTTCCTTATTTTGTCATTAGGAAACATGAAACGGTAGTAAAGGGGAATCAACCGTATTAATTATTTACATGCGAATCGGATTAAAAGTTTTCTAGTTCTACCTTGTTGTTTCAGCTTCATGTTGGGTGGAACGTGGGATAAAAAATGCGTCAGTGTTTTATACAGCTCCAGTGCTACTGAAGATTCAAATTATTATGGATTTTCGTGATTATTACTTTTATTTCAGAACTCGTCTTCTCTTTTATTTGATTCACTTAGAAGAGAAAATCTTCATTTCGTCAAATATAAAATTTTTTGCATTGGACAATAAAAGACTTGAAGAGCTGATGTGACGCTTACTGAATTGGTTGAACCTAACTTAAAATTAACGAAAAATTTATGAGCAAAAAAAACTAATTACTTACTTAATAACAAAAAAGCGAAACTTATTTTTACCAAACCACACCCTGTATGTTATAATGGTAGACGTAATTCAAACGTAATTTTCCATTAATAAATTAACGTCTTTTTGACAATTGAGACGCATTACTGGCGTAGTACAATTATTTAAGCGCTGACCTAAATGTCAGGGTGTGTTTTTCGTTGTTCGTATTGGGTATGCGTGTTAGTTCCTCAGTTACGCAAGGAATCTCGGCTAAAGGCACGTAACTGTTGTAGTTGCTATGCTATTATGCCTATATAATTCACATCATTAATTTAATTATAATTATTGATGTCGGAGTTAAGCTAGGGAGTGTCGTAGCTCTTCTATCTCGGTTAATTCAGCATTCTGATGATAATCCAATTTTTGCCTGCTAAAGGGGTCTTGTTATACCAAAGCAATTGTGAGTATACGGAGTGTTCCTAAACAACTAATATAATTGTTCCGATCCTGATAATGTGGCTCTGTTTCTAAAGTAGTTTCCACTGGACATCAAAATACTGAATGTTTAACACTAGACGTTCTTTTGAAACCAAGTTGGGACAATCGTCAGATGGTTAACATTAAACATATTAGAATGCAAGCCATTCATTCCAATTTAATCAATATAATATGTGCCATTGGCCCAGTTTTAAATATTCATGCGGGTGAACTGCAAATTATTATTTCTTGTTAAGCAAAATTGAGGATAATCGTATGAAAGAAAATTGCAATACAACTTATAGCAAATAATAATAGGAAGAGTTGTGAGGATCTTTGTGCTATGTTTTAAAGAGTCGCTACGGAGCATAAAGATATCTACATAGATATTTATTCATACACGCTCTCTACATCTTTATGTTCTAGTTAGAGCTTGGCTTTACATGTATTTTTACTACCATTTTCGGTTTCAGCGTGTCTAGTAAATCACGATGCATTTGGTTCAGATGATCTTTTATGTTATAAATGCACTGATATCGGAACGTTGAGTGAAGGAATCGTGTTGGAATTAAATTTGCTTCCCCTTGTAGTCTTGAATTTATTAGATAATGCATTAAGCGTTACGCCAAGTGCGAATGATGTATTTTTCAAAACAACGCTATTAAATTGAAATTAAAATTTAACGGTTTACTCATAAATATTCATTTTTTGTTAATTTTGCTTTAAATTTGTATGTTATAAATCCGGGTAGATTTGTGATCATATTTATCATGATTGCTGGTGAGGCAGATTGAATGCCCAATTGATTCCTTCATAACCTGCATACAAAAGTGCTCTTTATATGCATACAAGTCGTCATTAATTATTTATTGAAGAAATATAGACCTGCAAATATGACAAATATATACATTTACTGAATTTTAAACTAAACAGTCGTAGAGTTACATGTTTAGTAATTTGGATATGAAGCAGAATTACAAATTAATTTTAAAATCCTCGTCCTAGAAAAGTATTTCTTCTAACTTGAACCCATGACAAGTAATTCTATTTTAAACAAAAAATATAATACAGAAAATTACTAGAAAACGAAAATGGTACAAAAAAATGACAGAACAGTCTAACCACAAAGTCGTAACTCTTCTAAAATATGCTTGAAAATCTAAGCAATTTTTTTGCATTGGAAAATACCTTGTTTTTTAACCTTTCTTGTATGCGAATAAAATTATCAGAATTTACCTGAAATTTTACCAACTAAGTTCCTGACCTTCTACCCTCTCTGGGTAATATGGAAATACCAAATACCCCCTTTAATGAAAGTGCATCGGAACAGTATAATTTCAGTTTATACGTTTATCGCGGTGAGTCAAGGAAAGGTACAGGATGTAGCGTAGACCACATATCTAAGTCCTCGAAATCCCTAGGGATTGCCTCTGTAGGTGTAAACTTCGGCGGGCTGGTGTGATCCCAGGTGCGTCAGAGATACCTTAAAGTGGAACGAACCAACTGATCCATTACGAAACAAATTATCGCTGAAGTTTGTAGATAATGGAGACAGTGCATTTTCTTACAGGTTATAAATAAATGCAAGTACGTACCCGGATATCTTATGTAGCGCTACCGCTATATTATCCTAAGAATAAATGCAGTACGTCGCATAAATATGTAATATAAGAATAATGAAATATCATGTAAATGTTGAACTACCCGTTGATATTTATTTATTATCGAAATTCCGATTTTACAAAGAGATATGACTTTTTATAATCTAAACTAAAAGCATTTTTTCATACACGTACAGGGATCACCCTCATTTATATTTTTACCCCCCCCCCGTAACTTTGTTATTTTTGGAAAAAGAAAAAAGTGTATAGACAAAAGTTTTAGTTATTTTTACGTAGATTTTAAATACAATATCAGAAAAACAATTGAAAAAGTTATAATACAAACTTGTGCTTTTTGTTTGATAACGCTGTATGTTTTTGCGGGACATGAAAGAGCATGAAAATAGCTTTTTAAAAATATGCAACACTGTATATTTATCTTTTGCGGTTTTTGAACTATTTACTTTTCGATTCAGCGTCTTACTATAGGTATACAAAAAACAGAAGTTTGTATTATATGTGCTTTTAGTGTTACTCAATTGTTTTTCTGGTATCGAACGAAAACTTCTGTCTTTACACTTTTTTCTTTTTCCAAAAATAACAAAGAAGGGGGGGTGTAAAAATATAAATGAACACACTGTATATTATGTAATAATCACAATTTCTTTAAATAAGTTAGTAAAGTGAAAAATAACAGTTGGTTACTTGAGGTTAATTTTAAGGTTAACAGATACATTTTCTTAAATTTTTTAATTCAGAATCGCTAAACAAACATTTTTTTTTGCTTTTACGTACTCTCGGTATATGAATTAAAATTTAAATAGGGGCAGCGAGCGGAGGACTGACTTCACTCACTTCATAGCGATATTAGGAGTAAAGCAACATTTACCGCGTGTAGTACATGGATGGGGACTATCCACGGAAAGACGCGGTCTCGCTTCCCTACTTCTAGCGGCTTGTATATCAGCTATATCGCAGAAGCAATACAACTGTAGGCGAGAGGTGTATTGAGGATATACCATCCTTCGGAGGGGATGTAAAGCAGTCGGTCCCTTGTCTATTAAATGTTAGGCAAGTAAAAAATCCCTACTCTTAGTAAGATAAGAGGTACGGCAAAATTTCCAGGTTGGGGGTTGCTCGTCTCCTGGCGTCGGTGATTGGCCTCCGTAGCGGAAATAGGCCGACGTTAAATAAGTGATTAAAAAAAAAAAAAAAAAAATTTAAATAGTAGATATTGCCTTTTTAGTAGTATATACTAGGTGGGGCATTTAAGCTGACAATTGGGTATAACTTTAAAATAAAGCATTTTAGCGAAAAATGTTTCAGACAGAAGTTTAATCATTTCAGAAACGAGCTATAACTTTTTTTCATTTGATAAGGGATTTCAAGGCTATTTGAAAGTAAACTTTGTGTTTTTTAATATAAATCCCAATTTTTTTTCCAGATTCATATTTCGCGCAAAAAAATAAACAACTTTTATTTTTAGCATTTTTCTAGTTTGCGAGTAATTAGGCAATGAAAAATATAGTTTTATATTAAAAAAAATCGAAGTTAACCTGCAAATGGCCTTGAAGTTCTCCACCATATTAAAAAAAAATATAGCCATTAGATCCCGCTTTTGAAATGATGAAACTTCTGTCTAAAACATTTTTCTCTAATCGCAATTGTCAACATAAATGCCCCACTCTATATTTTTGGGAAAATTTTAGTATTTGCCTCAACTGAAAATGTCACAATGAGCATAAACGTTAGCATTTGTATTGAGCTAATATCCAGAAACTAAAAGCAAAAACATGCAAACGGAAATAAAATAATAGTGTGAATATTATAATTATTATATTAACTAAACGAGGATTAAAACTAGTCATATTATAAGTAATAATGAATAATATGTAATTAAATATTCCCAATCCTGAAAATAGTTATTAACAGTATTGAAATAATTTTAATTGAATCATATTTAATTAAATCAGTAATAAATATTATATGAATTTGCACAATTTTATTTAAATGATAATGGATAATGGGGATCTGTTTAAAAAAATAAATCAAAGGATGGAAAATTGCTAAACTGATAGAAAGTATCTTCTTAAGTATAAATAAAAAATAATAAATTGCGAAAGATCCTCTCTTTATTTAAATGTTTGAAAAATAATGTAAACAGTCGTACAATTTCATACAATTAATTTCGTAAAAATCAATAAGCCGGAATTTTACCTGGTAATGGTCTGAACAACCAGCATGAAAAGGGCAGGACGTGACATTTTGAATTATTTAAACGTCGTTATTGGATTCACAAAATGCAGAAGTTAATTAATATAAGGGAAATTAAACTTCCGTTTGTAACTGATAAATTAATAGATTTCATGAATTTTAATTGAAAAAACTATTTATTATCACGAAAGAAATCATAAGTGGTAACACAGAAATATGCACGCGTTTAGTGCACTATAGATTTCGTACATATGAAATACATGTCAGAAATAATTTAGTACTATAAAGACTTGCCAGGAAAAGGTTATGAAACACGAGCAAGGATTAATTGCCCTTTCAATGCAACCCCTACAATGGAAACAAATAATGAGTTGCAGTTTGTTATGTAGCTAGTAGGTCACACTGTGTAGCCAATAATCACATAACAAAGTGCGGAATAAACCTAAATATATGATTTGGATGTTGGACATAAATCATCCAATGTATGTATTTCTGATAGTGTTCCGCAGGGGTCAACTTTAGGCCCATTTGTTATAATCCACAGATCAGAATTTAGTCGTGCAAATAATTGTAGATTTGGTGATGTGAGCGTGCTTGGTTGCACTGTCTAACGTGAACTAAGTTCGATCTCTAGCTCCAATACATAAATTTCCGCCTCCAGGGTAGACTTGAGACATGAAACATTAATTAAACTTGACGTTCGGTTATTAGAACTTGTTTCCCTTGGGATAGTGCAAATTAGGTCTTAAGTAGCTTACCAAAATGAAAATAAATAAATGAGAGGAAATTTATTACAGTAGAACAAAATAAATAAAATAAAAATGCGTTCTTTTACTGTACTTTAATTCAGTTTCTCTCTTTATCTGGCCCAAAAATACTTTAAAGGTCTAAGTAAACACAACGTGAAATCTGCTGGCGTAATGTATCTGTTTATGTGTGATCATGGGGCGTGGTTCATTCAGGTGACGTGGCGTGGCCATGGTGAATCGTCAGTAAAGGATCTAGCCTGTCTTCTTAAATTTTTTTAGATTTTTGTAGTTAGTGTGTGCTTTTTCCATATCTTCAAATTTTTTTGAATGAGCAGCAGCTGCAACTTTTATGATTATTTTGTGTGACTCATGTGTTCATTAAGCCTGGCGAGTACATGTCTTTCATTATTCCTAACCTAAATTAGTCACTGAATGAACTGGGAATACTATAAAGTTCTGACGAATCGGGTTCTTGAAGTGACCTTGAATTTGATATTTGAAAAATTGGTCAATTTTCCCATTCGGTTTCAATTTTTTATCATCTTTTCTAGCACTTTTCCAATTTTAGTAGAACCGTTCATCAATTAATGAAATTTAACTGTGGTTTCCAATTTGTTGATTTTTTTGTATCTAAAGCAAAAATTTGAGAATTCCTGCTGCAACTCAGAAAAACTGGCAAATCATACCACAAATGTATTTTACAAATAAAGGAATGGAATAACCTCTACTACGTTTTAAACAGTAATTTATTCATTGTATCATCAATTTCAAATCAAATCAAATTTTCCTCCAGCAACTCAATTTTTGAAATTCGAATGTTGACCATTGAATTGAAGCTCTCTTTATTGTTGTTTTCAAAATACTCCTACGGCCTGTGAAGTTGATTGTCATGTGTTTTTGAATTACTGAAAAGGAAATATATTTAATAAATGAAAATAAAAATGGTTTTAAATATTTAGTTTCAGCATATTTACCAAAGACTTAGGTTTTCATGATTGGGAACTGAAATTTAAAATGAACAAGTACGGCATGTTTCTATATTTCACTACCATGAAAAAGATTTATAATGCTTTCTCACCCTACTTGGAAATGGCGTAAATTAATTATACTGAAAAGGGTTTTTCTACATTGCAATATCACCACAAAGTATGCACGTCCGTTTCACTTCCTTAGGAATGAAAGAACCTCAGTCAAAATGTGCGACATCCGTAACTAAGTAGACGCTCATATACTCTTCGTGTCTACTTATTTCGCGGAAAATATATGAGTTCTTTATTCTCCAAATAACTAGACGTCCTTTGCATACAAACGAAACAAGCTTTGATAAATTAACCCTCTAACTTTTATAAAATCCACACAGCCTTTTGCAATGGTATAATTAGATAAATTAATTTAATTACGTTTGGATAGATAGGTCGAATAGATGCCCGCTAACATGTAATTAAGCGGACTAAAATAGTATCCAATAATTTACTAGAGGTATTTGATTCCTCTTTAATTTAACAATTTGGGAACCAGACCAGAACCTTTGATGAGATACTGAAACTAGGAAACTGAAGTAGTCTCCACGCCTACCAAAACAAAACACCGTAGATACAAGACGCGTATTTCGTCAATTACACAGGCATCATCGTGAGGTTAATACGTAGTTTTAACGCACAACCAGTATCACTTGGTGTACAGACGTTTGATAACATTGACAATAATTAATTAAAATTAAATTTTTTTGGAAAAACGGGTTTTGGTTTTCTCCTCTCACAATTCTCTGAATGTTGTATAACTTGATGCGTTGACATAGTGCAGACTAATAAAAGAAATGAAAAAAAATAATATGAAAAGACTAATTTTACTAAAGTTTCGGTGTTTTTATAAAATATTTTCATGGAATTTAATTTGCATCCCAATAATTTTTTAAGCTTTCCTTCCTGTCAAAAGTCTTTGCCTTTGTGCTCCAAAATACTAATTAGTACCCTATTCGCATTGAAATTAGTTATTAAGTATTAAAGCGGGGGATAAGGGTCAGTATTAATGGTGTTGGTGTTCGATTTATCGTCGTTACAAGAAAAATCCTAGGATTTTGCGTTGGTTGTAAGGGTTCAGAAAGGTCTACTGAGGATACAAACCTGCAATAATCTTTGAATATTTGTTGGAATTTAATTAGATTAAAGTATAGTACTTGCGCTCGCGCGCTTTAGGTAATGATGAAACAAACAAAAGGCATATCTGAACTTTCGCCTAATTTAACAGTATTTCTGACAGCTGATTATTGTTATAAAATTTTCTTACAAACTCCAGCTCTGGGGTTGCGTTGCTCTCATATGCATTAAAGTGTTAAAAACAGAGTTTAGAAACGTCACGTGTTGTTAACTTCTTACATTTACCAAACTCGTTAAAATTAGCTTTGTTAAAACGTGGAGAAAATGAGCATTATGCGCCTTGAAATTTAGCTCCAACTCTAACTTTCTTACTTGAATGAATAATACATTTTGAGGTGAAAATTTACTTAAAAGTGGGTATTGGAGCATTGAAAAGTACAGAGCTCGGTTTACTAAAGTTGGCGAAACTAATTTAAAACAATTCTCCAATATTTATTTAATTAAAAGTTATCATTCTTTAAGCACTGGTTAATTATATCATTGAATCTTTTATGCTGGTTTCGTGTTCATGTAAGTTTTATTTTATATAAATGAAATATAAATAGGAAACATTAGTTAAAGATATGTCACCAATAATAAATTTAAATCTTATTGACACATAATTTGGTATAAACTTAATGCCTATTTTTCTTTCCGATTTTTTATATAAATAAGGATTTTCGAAAATTTTAAAAATATTTAAAAAAATGTTCGTATTTCTGTATTTGTGAAAGTAACCGAAGGTTATAATGCTTTGAGTAATAATTAAACGATAGCTGCCCATGAACATTTATGAGTCCATGTATTTTATGTATAGTTGGGCGGTCACAATTTACTATAAAAATATTGCAGAAAACGAATGGAAAACCATAATATACTATTGTAACCTCCCATGGCAATGACTCGTATATCAAAGTAATTCCCTAAAAGGAGAAACAAAATAATCCAAATATACAATTTACCAAAATAGAATCCATTCTGATCCGTATAAATTTTAATAATAAAACTGTAAAACTCACGAATTTTATCTCTTTTACAGTACATCGGAACCCAAGTGCTTGGTTTTATATGCGGTTTAGCTGGTGCAGCTGTGCTCCTGGATAACAGCGCAAGAGATTCCAGCTTTCAGCCCAGGATTCGGGAAAGTATGCGTCGTCTTATCATGAATTCCCATCATGAGGAATCCAGGCAGACACTAGCCATGATTCAAGAAAACGTAAGTACCTAAGTATTAATAAACTTTTTTATATTTAATAAATAGGTATTTGCATACATAAATTTGTATCACATAGAATACTGACATAAACTATTTAATCACTCTTGTCGAAAGAATCTAAAGTATTTTTCATGATTCGAATTGTTTAATATAAAAATATGATTTAATAATAGCTTCTAGCCCTCAAATTTATTGCAATTGGATATAAATCTGGGATGTTATGCAACTATTCTTGCCTAATAATAAAATTTGGGTAGTGTAGCTCTAAGGGCGTTGTTAATTCTGCCTTATGAGAAAATTTAGTTTTTCCATATTAGTTGAAAAAATTTTGTTTAGAGATTAAACTAATTATTATTAATATTATTGAGTGTTGAAAACAATGACGCAAGAGAGTTTTTAAATTTTAAGTGATATTCTTTGATTTACGCTTTTTCAATAGCGAAATTTGATGCAGCCCTGGTAACATATGCGATATAATCCAAATATGGGATTCGGGTCAAGTAAAAACGCTTGTGCGGCTTTACGAGAATGCTGGTGTCAATTTGTTGAAAGGAAACTCCAAGTAGGAGATTATAGTAGAGTATTGCATATTGAAAAAAGTTTCAAGTAATATGATCTCTAATAAAATGACAAAAGCCGAGGAAAGTGTTCGCCGAGCACTAGTTTTGTGGAAAAATAAAATTGTAATATATTAATGTTTTCACCATTATTTTCCCGTGTAAATGCATATGAATAATATAACGGACACACCATTCACAGCCTTCAGTGTCATACGAAAATTTAATTGCTGAAGATTAAATAAAAAGAAAACGAGAAAAAGATTATTGTTATAATAATTATTTTAATTTTATATTTGACAAAGTTAAGTAAATTCACTAATCACTTATTCTACAAATATTATGTATTAAACGAAAACGTTCTTTTGAGATTTATCGTTCGCGTTCGGCTGTATAAAATTAACAGAATTGTACCAAAGAAACTCGCCTACTCCCATTTTAGTATTTTAAATTACATACAAAATATACATCTGAATTCTTACATCTTAAATCTCATTTGCCGTTTTTCCATTCCAAGTCTTATTTTTTAATTTCCCATTTCATTTCCAATTTTCTTTGAAATATTACACCCTATCTTAATATTAACTTAAATACAGTAAATGAATCTGACAGCTTTCCATTTTATCATTATACAACTTCTTATTAAAAAAATGTAATCCTTCACTTCTGCGGAAATATTATTAATAACAAAATTACATCAAGGAATGTAGCAATATTATAAGGTGTTGGGGTAAAAGTAACAAAAAATGTGAAATTAATTCTACAGCAAATAGTGAAAACATAGACACAAAATGATATTTAGGTGTAAAAATACCAAGAAAAAGTAAACATAGGCAAACTATTATTTTATACCTACTATAGAAATTCTAGGGAAAAAATATTTAATCTACATTATAGAGGGTTTACCACAATCATTAATTCAAGTTTTGCCCAAAAATTTCTGTCGCTACATTTGTCATCTTGGAAATAAGATAATAAGTTTTTTTCGAATTTATCTCCTCTCGCATTATAGTGCATTAGGGCCAAAAAACCACCCTCAAAGTGGGGAACTCGTGTATTCGAACGAGGGTAATGTTGGTTCTGCTCCCCGAAAAATGTGATTTGTGCTACAAACTCTCATATTTGATTATGCTGGGTAAGAGAAAAATATTATAAGAATATAGTCTATTGTATATTCAAATAATATTATATAATAGTAAATTCTGGGAAGATTCGTACAATATTCAATGAATATTTCAAAATTAACAGAACAGATGGAGTTTTTGGCCGTTGGAGGGGCTCGCGGGGGTCGAGGTGACTTGGTAATATTTTTCTCTTGCTGAGCATACTCAAAAAGCGAGAGATAACGCGGGTATTCTCATTTGTAATACGAAACACATATTCCAATCCGTTGGAGGGTGGTTTTTGGCCGTTTGGGGGGTAGGGTCAACTAGGGAAGGAGAATCGTGTTTAGCATCCTCGAGAACGGATGAGGGGCGAGTAGTTTGGTTGGCTTTCCAAATATTTGTGCTCGAGCTTGTGTTTTTCGAGTTTTTTTTCCGACTTACAGAATGCACTATTAGTTGTTCCCTAAAATTAACTTTACAACCATTGTTCAAACAATTATGGTTTGGTGAACATTTCCAGCAATCATCTCTTACCGTTGCAATTTAATGGCAGATTTTTGTATTTACCGTTACGTTTAACCGTTTTTAATGAATATAGTTTTTCGGCCATAACATTTTTTTGGATGCTCAATTGTTTGTTTCCTAGCAGCATGGGATTCCTGGGATAAAACTAAATCAGACCGGCCTTTGAACCAAAAGTTTATCTTAAACACTACCGAGAAAATAGAGCATGACGCGCTAACTGGGACACCCTGTACAAAAACAAATACATGTGCTTTGGTGATTTATTGGTAATTTTACGTGGTTTAATTTAAATCATTAATATTGATTTTTTTGTCGGAGCAATGCGTTACTGGAGGTTGTAATTTCACCTCTTTATATTTAGGAAAATAATCTTTTTGGATCATATTTTTACCATTGCGATGGCCAATTAACTTTCTTAAAACTTAACTTAAAAGGACGGTAGTAATTTAGGTGTCTATACTTAGGTAGAATGTTTCTTGTTTTACACGACCATGCAAACTAATGAAACTGTGGAAGAACATCAGAACATCGATGATGTGTGTAATCCACCAGCTAATATAATCTTACTTTCCCCGGAAAATGCAAAGAAGATATTACTGATCCTGGAGACGAGGATATTTTAACGCCCAATAATTTGCCTGATACCCGTCTCAGAACTGAGGAGGAAATTATATATACCAATTTCAAAAAGAAACTAGTGATATAGAGGACAATAATTCCATTGACACAGTTATTTCACATAGCAGAAATATGCACTTCGGTGCAAAGTGATCTGGAATCAGAAATCTTAGAATGGATAGAACACGTGGCTCAGAAAAAATTGTCTACTGATATAAAAATCAAGATAATCAAATGTTTTTTAATGGGTGGTATTGGAATGTTGATATTATGCAGTTCATCCGTGTAGAGTGTAGATACATGGGAAAATCGAAATAACACCAATAATAAGGCTGTTGTTAATACTACATCAAGAGATCAAGTGAATTTTAGTAGAACAGTTGTCACAAATCTCCTTGAAACGAATTAGAGAGATCAAAAGCGAGGACCATTGAAAAGAAATTTGTTAGCAAACCTTCATTCAAGATATAAATAAGTATAAGGTATAAACCATATACTTAGTGATGTATCAAGAATCACATGCAAGGTTCTGTCCAAAAAAGTACAATTTTGATGTCATAAAAAGGTAATGTGCCATTGCATTCAAAATATTGTTTTAAAAGAGATTACACAAAATAATTTTTTTTATATGTATGTACATATTATATTTGAGGAGTTTGTAAACAACTTTAGAATTTTTTTTTTAGCTTGCTCTTTTACGACCCTTATTTTACCATCGTCCTTTTAAAACACCATTTATTATTGAGTTAAATAAAAATTAAATAAAACTTGTTTTGTTTTAAAAAATTTATCATTTCTTTAAATAAATTAAAGCAATTTTCCAAAACAACTTCCAGTGGCATCTGTGTTAAAATAGTTCTGGATTACAGCAAAAGGAGTTTAGTTTAAGATTAAGCCTCTGCTGAAGATATGACGTATTTGGAAACAATTTACGAAATAATCGTTTATTTTCTTCGGAATGTTTTAGAAAATCGTTATATTGATGCTTGATAATGAGTATTTCTTGAATTATTAGCATCTACTAGTATAGTCTGATGGTCTTTCGTCTGTTTTAAAGAACGTATCTCATCCCATTTGAAAGTTAAGGGTGAATTTTAGCTTTTCCTTCCGCTAAGTAATACATCATTTTGTCTATTCACTTGTATTTTCTTTTTAAATATAGGAAATATGTACAAGAAACTAACAAGAAACATTATATTCTTCGAAAGCAGATGCTTCAGTGATTTTTAAAAATAATCGTTTCCCGCTACACTTGCTAGAAAATGGTCATATATTTTTAAATAATTTTTGTAAACATTGCGTTGTTGTCTAAAAGTTATTTGTGGCATAGTTCAATTTTCTTTCTTTTCTTATTTGTTTCATAACAGATATTTTTAAATAAAAATGGGCTACATCAGCTACCAACGATACCAACTAATTTAATGAGACGCTTATTACGTCATTATGAACTATATTTCTGTTTATACAAATACTTCTTAGTAATTAGCATCACTGCAATATTGCAATTTTCCCCAGGACAGCTTTTCATTCCAGCTAACATTAACAAACAGGCAAAACTTCTATTTTATCTTACTTTCATTGTTAAATTAACGAGATTAAAGGAAACTCGACTGACGTATGGACAAACAGACATTTTGAAAGTCATTGAGAATTCGATGATGTAAAAATATTTGTTCTGCGACCGGTAATTTTAATTTTCTAAATATACTGGCAAGTGCAATACACAATTATTCGAATATAAACATATTGAATAATATGGTGAAATTACAAGAAATAAATCAATACGTAAGTTCTAATAATTGAAATACAAGTTTGAGTAAAACATCGGAAAATGATTCATAATATTATTAAGTGTAGGTCGAAACAGGTAGATACAAGCTTTACGGCAATGTAATTTCGCAACATCACTCACAAATTGAACATTGATTGGAGGGATAATAACCCCAGGAGACAAAATCAGAACGAAAAGTGGTTCGGAGGATGATGATATAACGACAAATAGGCACGTGTATACTGTGTAAAGCCCTGGAGAATTGAAATCGTATTAAATGGGGGCTTGTAATATCGGTTTTAATTTATTTAGCGTTTAATGTTATGTGAAATATGGATAAAAACTTTTCACCCTTTATATCCTTGTATAACACACGATTATTAAAGGATAACAAGCGAAATGCTACTAAACGACATCGACATTTTTATTCTCTGTGTAAGATAATCACGTAGAATTGAACGTTGTGTAATACTTTATTCATAAATATAATTAAGCTGCTATCTGCTTGTTACCAATAATGACCATACACGTGACGTGGAATTCAAACTAAGACAATAAAATTTTATTGCTGAACCTATAATTTTCAAAAAATTCTAAAATTTGGTATTTGAGTCAATGAGTGTTAAAAGTAATCTTAATTTTGTTTATGAGAACAGAAAAGATAATGTCTTTTAATGAAAA
Source organism: Rhagium mordax (assembly GCA_963680705.1). Taxonomy (NCBI): domain Eukaryota; kingdom Metazoa; phylum Arthropoda; class Insecta; order Coleoptera; family Cerambycidae; genus Rhagium; species Rhagium mordax. The sequence goes on along the minus strand of OY796660.1, from coordinate 14,202,363 downwards.
AAAAAAAATGTGAATCAATTGACTTGCACTGTATCACTCAAAGCAATCATAGTGGATATTTACCTACATATCCCCAAAATACTTAACCACAATGGTTCAGAAGGATTTTGGTGATGAGATTTTGAAGACGCTTCCACCTTGTGGACACCTATCAAAACCGAAATTCATTATTTCAGCTAAGAAGTCAAAGGGGAAGAAATAATTGTCATGAGCGTGAGGATAAGGAGTTGTCACGAGAAAATCTCTTTTTACCAATTATTATTGTTTAACAGTGATCTTTATGGCAGAGGTGTCGATCTTCCTCGTTATTAAAGGAATCTTTGAAACTTCCTGAATTTATCAAACACTTTCATGAATCTCATGGTAACATTTCCATTCAAAGAGTTTGTGGAAGAGAATTTAAATTGTATCTAACTAATTTGAAAACTTTAGACTCTAAAATTAAAAATACACAGTTTTGTGAATTTTTGTCAACTTAAATATATTCATAATATTTCAATTGCTTCACAAATAGTATAATAAACAGTATTAGCACAAACTCACCTGCTTCCTTCCTAATCGAGAATACGTAGTAATAATGGCAACTACTTTCTCTGCAAATTACAAATATAGTTTCTAGAAACAACTACTGCAATTTTGATCTTTATATGTGGGTGTAAAAATACATATAATCAAGTATTTAAGTAAATTTACTCGACACTTTAAGCTCTTTCGAAGTCACATTCCACGGAGTGATTCAATTATTGAAAACTGGTGCTGAAACTTTAAAACGGATTTATAAAACAAATTAAATTCAGTTAAGGAGTATCAGTTCGGATCAGTTAAGATAATTCGTTTCATGCTATATATAACCCTTGGAAGGACTTTTTTTTCTTATATCCCATCCCATGATATTAAGTTATGAAGGGTTCAAAAACTCATCTTTAGAGTTTTTTCATTAAAAAGTCTCGAAGGCGACGACGATATTAAATCAACTTAAACTAGTTTACGAATCCTAAAATGTATCGGTATCCAGTTTTCCTCGGTATAAAAGTAAATTTCCGTGGAGGAAAATAAATTAAATTTCAACTAGTTTGACATACCTAACAAAGTATTGGTTATCGAGATTAAGTTATATAATGATCAAAATTTTACTACATCTTATGGCTTTAGTGGAATTTATTTTATTTCTTTATTAATCCTAGCAATTTTTAGTTTTTAACGTAGTCGTGTGTGAACTTCATTTGGGATTTCTGAGAGGTTTTAGCTAAAATAAACAGCATCCTTCCGGTATATCAGAGGCTGTCAGAAGTCTAAGCTGTAGATAAATATTGGTTTTCATCGGATATTGTGACAGGGGTTGGTAAAGCCTGTTTTTTGTGCCTGTTCGAAAAGAGAATTTGCTGAAGACTCTCCAATACAAATATCGACGTTATTATAACATACGTACTTCCCTAAAGGTTCATATTTACGAGGCCACGGTGGTCTTGAAGTCATTACGCTTATATCTCCAAACACTTCACATTACTTTATTTCTTGGACAAACTTATTAGGTGTACTTACCTTCCCACGAAAATAGATAATTTTAGGAAAGAATAATCTTATATGTTTATCAAGAGAAGAAGAAAAATCTACTTTATTTAACAGCTCATAATGTTTTTCACCGAAATGTTGACATTAAATTGAGTGTAGATATAAAAAATGATTTATTGAAAAAACCAAATTTTACCAACCAAAATATTTAATATAATAACTAGCATGCCAACAAAACAAAGAGAGACAGATAGATCTTTGATGTGTTTTGCAATATTTTTTTTTCAGTAGCTAACAGAATAATGATTGTTGAAATACGGGGTTGAACTAATTACTGAATGGGTATGTAGAATGTTATTGAATTTTTTTTTGAAAAAATATTAAATTATCTAGTCTATGAAAATTATACCATACTAAATTTTCTGTATTTATTTTAACTGTCTCAATTATTAATCTATTAACAACAAATTACCACATTTCATGATTTCTCTAGAAATTCCTGGGTTCATATTCTATATTACGATCTGAACACAGACTTTGTCAAGAAAACCAAATATCAGAGGATTCTCAGGGCACATTGTCCTTGATTGCTTTATTATATTAGTTTATTAGATCATTTTCTTTGATATTGTATAATTACAAAGTCAAAGACATGACCAAGAAACGCGAAGTCAAAGGAGGAATAAATATTGTTGTCATCTAAAACGCTAATGTATTTATTGATTGTAAAAGCAATAACAAACAAGTTTAACAAATTAATGATTTTGTACAATCATATATACAAGATGTTTCAAACTTGAAAAGTAAAAATAAGTTATTTAATGAATAAAAGTAAGAAAATGTGTGAATTAGATTTGTGTTCTTTTTTGTTCCCGACTATATTACTCAATACATATTTCTTATTATATTATGCCACGATGATCTGTGAAACTAACCTACCGAAAACATCTTGAAGTAAAGAATCTTTTAGGGAAGTTCTGAGTGCTTAGGAGTTGTAGCTACAATAGCCTAACCACTCAATCCTGTCAAGTTTATCACCTTTTCTAATGTACGTTATCGACGACATAAGTGTCTTAACTTGATATTACTACAACTTGAGACGTAATTATGTTGTGGTGATACGGTTAACGCGCCGATATAGTTTATGCCACGGCAAAGATAGTACCCTCTCATAGTAAATGTTCGAAGTAATCTAATTTTCCCCAGCACAAAAAGCTTTTATGATTCCTGAAAAATAACATTAGACGCCCCTAGAAGATTTTAAAACTCTCAAGTGTCCGCATCATTTATACCAGTTTATGTTCTGCTTCAGCAATTTCTGTAGGATACTTTGGGTAATTTTAAATTTATAGTCTAGTCCAATTTATGTATGATAATACCTGCTACAAGTTAAGGTATAATATTTTCCGAAGGGGTGTCCGTGGAGCTTCTTCCGGGCGCTGTTTATAGTTTATAGTAAACATATAAAGTTATTTATGATATATAAAGTGTACATATCCAACAACTTGCATTGTGTATCTTTATCAGAGGAAATAGTTTGTACCGAGAAAGTTAAGACGTAAAAATGCATTTTTCAAATTTAGAGCCGCAGAATCCATAAGTAATAGGAAAGAATGTCGTATCTTTATTTATATTTAAAAACTACATTTTTACGATGATGGAAAATAGAGAAGAGAACGAATTGTATTGTATAATACATAGTACATGTACATGTACATGTGTCCGCCAACTAAGTTAGCATCATCGGAGATAATGCTAACTGGGATCTATTTTTACATGAAAAGGATGTGGTGCAAAGTTTCTTCTATAAAAATTGCAATAAATAAATTGTCTTGTTTTCACTATCTTCGTGAATAATAAAAATTATTATTATACATTTTTGCTCTTAGTATATAAGACTAACGAACGTATAATAATATCCGGCTCTCATACTTTCGCAAGTAGCCGACGGAAGTTTTACTATATATTCGGTGAAACCACATTAAATTAATGATTTTATCTGTTGATTTATGTATTTTAAGTTTGGATGTAACAAAAACATAAAATAAATCATCAGAACTAATGAAAGAAGTTAGCAGGGAGCGTAACATTTATCAGAGAAATGTACCAAGTGGTGGAAAACAATGAATTACTACAATTTAAACTTGTTGACAGATTGCTTGCTGCGGAGCTGACGGTGCACACGATTACTTGTCTCTACAACAGCCACTGCCCACTGAATGCAGAGACACTGTCACAGGAAATCCTTTCTATCATGGCTGCGTTGATGAGTTAACATGGTTCTTCGAACAGAAATGCGCTTGGGTGGCCGGATTAGCAATGACAGTTTGCTTTTTGCACGTAAGTAGTTTTTCTTATCATTTTACACAATGGCTTTTAATAAAGTACACCATTTTATGCTCCGTCAAACTGACAATTGGTAACATATTAAAGATTTCTTATGCTATTGTACTATCTCACAAAAATTGCGATAATCAAAAGTAATTAATTCATTTATATTTTGCAACATTTTTTTAAATTGCTATTACACTTGGAGTCGTCGATTTTTAAATACGTCCCACTATTAAAGAAATGTTTCAAGCAGTTCTGACGTCCAGGGACAATTTTCCTAAATGGTGTACTTATCCCACTTCTGAAAATGCTATTTGAATGCTTCTCATATAATGTATGTAGAAATTATAATCTAACAATTTTTTTATGAATATTTTTCTATTAAATGTTTATAATAATTTATTATAAATTCAAAATAATCGTTTAAAATAATATATAAAAACCACTCTGAGAAGCAAAATAAAAAGTTTAAAATTATCACAACAATAAAGCAACAGAACAGAACAGAAAAATTTTTATATTTCTTAATATTTTAAACTAGTTCAATTTTCATAAAAATCAATTTATTTATTCATTGCTATATAATAAGCAACCTTAAAGGGGGTTAAATTTGACATTCTAGCTGACCACTTGATACTTCCCTTTTCCTGCCCACTTGTGTGTGGTCTTAGAAAATAAAATTAATATAATTAGAGATACTTTATTGCGTGTGGAAGAAGATCTGCTAGGGCAGGAGTTAACTCCTCCTAGTGAAACTGTAATTTCATCATACTTAGAAAGTATTTTAATAAAAGTAAAGAACCACAACTTTATTAACTTCAATTACATGCACTGCAAAAATAGGGGTTGTCATTTAAAAAATCATCAACGATGTCATTGCACATATTTTTAAAAAATGTACAGAAGTTGCAATTTAGCAAGCTTCATTAATGGTGCTATTCTGTAACTTATTTTACAGCGCTATAACCTTAACTTATTACATCCAATATAAGATAATATTTTGTCTATTCTGTACCATAAAATGCAACTGTAAATTTATAAAGTGTTATAGAAAAACTTAATCCTAGATTTAGTGAATGAAATTTTTATTTGTAGTTTGCATTTAAATAAACTGCTGAATATTATAGAAAGTAAGATAGGCTGTCATAATAAGTAATAATAAAAAGTAAAGTTGCCATTTACATCCTGCTATAATTTTATAGAGGTGTATGTTTATAGCGCTATAAGGGAAAGTTATAGAATAGCATCATAAGGCATTGAAAATAACCTTGGCTAACTTTCAAGTCTAACATGATATTTACAAAATCTCCAAAATGTAAAAGGGATAGAAATAAAGAAAAGTTTTAAAAATTTTCAAAATTTTATTAAGCTGATGAGTTACAACGCCTGTAAACTGTTTTTATTTATTGTTTTACATTAAAAAGCAAAAGTAGCCCCAATAATAGGAAATGATTGTTTTCTTCCGCAGAAACTTTAGAGAGAGAAGACAGCTGACATGCTGATATAGCTTACTCTCTCTATTGTTTCGATCACCGCTCGCTGAAATGCAACTCACACACATTCTGAACGCAGTGTTGCCAATAACAATTATTGTGTGACAACCAAAGGTAAGAATATAATAAATCGAATTATTTTAAGTTCATCTTCTGCGCAACATTTTACAACAATTTCAGTAAAAACTCAATTCGACAGTAGTCCATACCGTTATTATCACGATACTTTACATATATTTCCAAATTCACAATTTCACAAACGGCCAAAATCAAAAAAGTTGCTCAAACCTTATTTAAAAATTGAGAAAATAGGTGAAAAAATTACAAAACGCTTATTTTTATTTTTCACATTCTTAAAACTCGCCACATATCGGTTTTAAAGTGATTTGCAACAAAACTTCAGCACAAAGAAACATTTTTTACCCCCCAACCCCCACAATCACAAATCCATTTCTCTTAAAAATTACAGTCGACATATAAAAAGCCTCAAAACACCAAATTTCATACAAATATCGATTTTCAGCGTTTTCTGATACCTAACTATAAACTGTTTTCTTATTTTTCAACCCCCAAATTCTACTTGGACAGAGAAGTTTTTAAAACCCACATACTATCAAGAATGTATTTCGCCTTTTTAACCCATAGTAACATCAAAAAAAAAATTCTCCCCCGACCAACCGCCTCGTGGATTCTCTTAAAAATTACAATCGACCCGTAAGTCTCAAAACACCAAATTTCACACAAATATAAATTTTAAAATTTTTCTACTAATATTTATAATTTTTTCTCATTTTTCAACACCCAAATTCAACTTTGCCAATAATTCTTAAAAAGCAACTGCCAAAAACGCAACTCGGAAATTTTTACCTTCGACCTTCCCTCTCCCCCTCAAACCCCAGACCACAATCGACCCGTAAAAATTTAAAAATACCGAATTTCACACAAATATCGATTTTCAGCTTTTCCGATAATTCCATATAACTTTTTTCCCATTTTTCAATTCGGCCAGAAAATTCTTAATAATCCACAGATTTGGTCGCATACCGCCAAAAACGCAATTCGAAATTTGACACGTTTTGCTCATCAAAATATTACCGCATCCCGGACTCTCCTAAAAATTACAGTCGACGCAACCCAACCTCATCCCAGAAAAAGTCTCAAAACAGCGAATTTCACACAAATCCAACTCGGCCAAAAAATGCTTAAAAACCAACAGAAAACGCAACTTGACACTTACTTCTTCTCACCGAAATTTCATCAAGGAAAGAACAATTTCATCCTCAACTCAACCCCATTCCCCCAAACACATCCCGTACCGCACCGAATTTCACACAAATATATCCGATAATTATAACTTTTTCCATTTTTCAACCCCCAAATCTAACTCTGCCTGAAAATTTTGAAAAACTCACAGATTCGTCAAGATATGCTAAAAACCCAGATCGACAATTTTTGCTTATCAAAACATCAACAAAAAAAATCAGCCGGTTAAAAACTTACCTCAACTTTACACCCCTGTAACTTCACCACTGTGCATCACAGACTCCAAACCCCACCGTCGATTTGTTAAACATTTTCATTGTTAAAATATTTATTGTTAGGTACTACCTTTGTCTATTATAGTTAATGTCATGTATTTTAAGCCAATACCCCACAAATCAACTAAATAATTTAACAAAATAAAATAAATAAAAAATAAATTCAATTCGAACCAGGATAATGTGAAAGATCCTTCTGATAAGACTAAAACGGGAAACTTACATATAGCATACTCAGTAAAGAAATTCAAGTACAAAAAGGATATAATATCTTGAAAACATTCGTTAAATCAGCTGTAGAACACCTGTTGAATCGAGAGAGGTCAACGAGCTCTAGGTAAACAAAGGGTCAGTTACGCTGAAACAAACCAAAAAAAAACAAATTAAACGCATAAATGATATAAATACATTGTGCCACATTTCTTTAAAATAATCAATGACCTAACAGTTGTCTGTGGCATGTTTTGAACAGAGGTTGAACGATTGTCAACTACGGTTAAACAAAGATGGACTTTATTTATATAAATTTTATAAAATTTGTAAGCAGTTAAATTAAAAACAAACCTGTAAAACCTCCAGTCAAGTCAATTGACCAGACTTAATGTAAATTAGTTGATAAGTAGTGAGTGCAGTGAAGTTCAGCACGTGTATGTGATTTCTCGTACCAGCCAACGGCAGAAGTAAAATTTGTCTCTCGTAATATCGACATTTGGGTATCCAAGGATTCATCTTCAAATAAGGAAGCTTAAAATACCATTATTTCATAGAAAAAATACATAATAAAGTGGAAAAAGGCGAAAATACCAACCTAGCTAGATGACAGTTAAAAATCTAGAAATGCATGGTTTGGCACATTTTCTGCTTGTCCTTGGAGACGAAACAATTAAGAGAGTTGTTGATGGGTCATGAAAGAAGCAACCCCACGTCCAGATCGCTCCTGAAATATATAAAGAAATACGAAATAAATAATGCAAATTTATAAGTCCAGTAAATTTGAATAATAATTCAAGGCCAAACACAACAAGGTACCAGGAAAACAACATCAACTTGCCAGCAATAAAGGTAAAATTTATCCTAAATAATAAGCAGCCACCTAATTGGTCGGAATCCCAATGGGCATCCAAGGCCTATTTAGTTTATGCAGATCCAATAAACAGGGCACAAAATTATAAAACTGCCAGCTACCATAACTCAACCGCAAACCACAAGTGTCAAAAGTTAAAACAGGACTGCCAATTTAAAGTAGATAACGCGACAGGACAACTTTACTGTGTCGGAAATAATTTGAACTAAATTTAGAAACTTTTACTTTATTAATTATTTATCACTGTTCACAAGGACATTGTCCTATATTTTTGTTATAGATTAAGTTAATTTAAGTTAGATCAGGGACATAGTATAGATTAAGGAATATTTTGCTCTAAACCGTTTCACTCGTAAAATAAATCAATTTGTGATGTTTAATTCAAGTAACTAAAGCATTTACATTCGTCTCAACTGGACATCTGTGCTACAACGAAAGCAGAGACATCTATCAGTCTAATGACAAAATAATATTCACTCTAACATTGAAAGATCCATACTAATCAGAATTAAGTAAAACCAGTTCAAAATTCAAATAATCTTTATTCAAAGGGTGTACAGCAGCTAATTAACAGGTAAGGCATTTCTTCGATTGCAGAAGGGAACCCCCTTAGGCCCTGAAAGGTAAAAGAGTAGTTATAGCAAACCTATAGTAAGTTTCACGTTTAATTATCGTAAAATCATACGCACTGTCGCTTATTGTATGAACTGTTGGAAAATCCAACCCAGTGGCGGACTGATCGTATGTTATAAAGTCGATAATTCAGAAAACTATATACAAAACTCGAGAAAAATAAAATATAAAATTCAAAAACTAAACAACTTAAATAGGGGAAGGTTGGCTAAAATGGGATACTTAAGGTATGACGAGCTCTTAAAAACGTATTCTGCTTAGGACATCATTGCAATTTAAATATGTGACAACTCAAACTAAACTCTGTTCAAATAATAATATAACTGAAGTAAAACTTCTAAACTTTTAACAAAAAAAAATATTTTCTGAACCAATTTTATTTCCCATTTTAGGAATACTATGTATCTAAAATGGGACTAGCAGTGACTCTAAAATGGGATTCCACATGTATGAGCTAAATCACACTCAAACTGCTTTACGTTACCATCAGCTTCGTTGCATTATTCGCTTTGACAAACGGTACACTAAATCCTCCTGCTTTATTTTAAAAAAATCTGCATCATAATAGAATATCGGATTCTCTTCATTTTCGACATTTTGTTCTTCCTCTCGAGTTTTTCTTTTCCACGGTAGTCCTCTCATTGGTCTTTTTTTATTCTATATTTAAGTTCGTTTTCTTTACTTGTCCTTTTCTTTCCACTTCTCTTTTTCTTTCTACTTCTCCTCTAGGCAATTTTCGCAGTGTACTCAATATCCCATTTTATCAACATAACACCACCATTTCAGAAGCGACTAACAAAACATAACCTACGAACCGAACTTGGCAATTTTGTAGGCAAAGTGATTGGCAATTTTGTAGGCAAAGTGATTGTTTATAAAACTAAAGTACCTATATAAAAAAAAACACCGCCCTAATCGCATCACTTAATCAGGCATTATCCTTACGTTTCTGTGCCAAAATTGTTATAACAAAACTGTTAAAACTAAAAAAATGTACCTAAAACTTTTACATGTAGCACTATGAATCACAAACTACTGCAGGTTACCATATATCATGTGGAAAGTATTATGCTAATTTTACGACATACAGTGTTACAGTGTTACAGGGATTAGGAAATAATTGAGGTATCCCATTTTACCTAAGTATCCCATATTATATAACCTTCCCCTACTAGCATGCATAATAATATATGGGAATATAAAACTGAAATATCTAAACGTGAAAATATAAAATATTAAATATAATAAAGAAAATCTTAAAATTAAAAAAAAAAACTTACCTTGTAATAATTAATTAATAATTAAATTAAAATTAAGAAATTCAAAAATTAAAAAAACATCGTATCCCTAAAATCCTCCATACATAACAATGCGTTATTTTACACGCGCCCTGTATTATATTTCATGTACTAAATATTTAGCAATTTTTATAGAAATCGTAAAATATATTAACAATTTATTTCATAATTTTCATTGTATCCTCCGTAAAACGCATTAGCAAAATTTTATATTTTACATATGTGACGTTATTAAAAACTTTAATAACACTTTTGCGTTACAGTTTGCAAACAAATTGAAACATCCAGTTTAAAAGCAGTAATAATCTGCGCGTACTAAATCGAAATTTATTCATTGCCCTGAGTTTATTTGCTTTCATATGTGCGATATGATTGTTCTATATAAACGCCAGGGAGGATTTCAGGGCAGCAATAGCTAGAGTATTCTGAAATGTATATCCTTTACGTGCTTTAATCATGGGATTCCTGGCCAAAGAGGATATTACTTGATGATATTGTCTATATAGTAGTAGTAGACGTTGAACATTAAATCAATATTGGAGAATTTATTAAATGAATTGAATGCAGGCCAGACTGAGACAATAATATTGAACTTTGGTATTGTTTAAGTTATAGCCAATAATACTATGCTTTAGCACTATAAATTTTACGATCTTCAAAGGAAACAAATTTGAACTTCGACGTTAAATGAATAATGAATGGATTAAATTTTCTTGTAAATAACGTTCATCGACAATCTAAGTTATGAATTGCAAAATTTCCACCTTAATCTCCCTAAAAATAGAAATAAAGTGTAAAGTAATGGCCCGAGGTATTATTATTTTATAGATAGGGAGAGTTATTGGAAATCGTTATTGATTTGCAATTTTTGTGATTATAGACACATATTTTATATGCAAGAAGTTCGCAGCTCTTTAAAGTTTATGGGTAGTGTAACGTTAGAAAGTTGTCAGTAAGTATTAACATTACTAGATGAACCAAGGATTGGTTAATAATTTGTTAATCAGTTTTTTATTACGATGTGATAAAATATCTTAATACTGTCCTATGTAATGCGAAAATAATAAACGTAAATATGTCAATTCTGACTTAGTAGAATTAATTGAACATTTTAATTCTAAAGATATTTCATTGGCGCCTTATAGACCTATTCATGATAAATCAAAATTTCTGGGGAGTAAATAGGTGACACTTCTGACACTTAAAGTGGGAGAATAATATCTAATAAACATCCGCTTCTATTTGAAGTGCCTCAGGGCTCGTGTTTGAGACTCTTGTTTAAGACTTTGTTTTTAACATTACCATTAAAGAGAGCAATATAAGATAGTCTTCCTTGGTTTATATGATATTTCAAGTAAATACTTGTAATATTGTTTGTATACGCGATGGTTCAGTTTTCAAAGTGAAGCTTCTAAAATATGTAGGTATAATAATAATATAGTAAAATAATGGGAGAGTCCTCCAAAAATGCACCATAACCTACAGACAAGGTGCACAAGTGGTGAGCCAAGAAAACGAAAGTTGGAATTTTATTTCGGAATACTTATTCGTCAAAATCTACCTTTTGTTATTCATTTGAGATTGACAAAAAAATAAAAAAATTTAGTCCACTCTAACGTAAAATATTCAGGAAAAGAATAATTATAAAGTTATATCTAAGAGAATATAAAAACTGGGTTTTTTAAACTTTTCCACTGTTCTATATAAGTAAGCTTGCATCTAAGTAAAGTTTCAACCAGAAAGCGATTGGTGTAGAACAATTGTAACATATTTATTTTCTAGAAATATATTGTACGCCATTGGACATTATAATATTCTTTACGTATTAAAATAATTATATAAGACAAAGACCCAAGAATAAAGAGGTTAAATATTCCTTTTTATGTTATATAATATTTATCCTAAAATGACATATTTCCAAAATTCCCTTTGATAAGCTCCTAATTAACGTCTTGTCGTTTATCAAAAAACATTGAATGTATATTGGAAGCTAATTAGCAGCTTTAATTTAATTTTCTGATCCAAAAAGAGAAACTTTATACACGTTAATTTCCAAACCGTTTTCTATATCAGCTCTTTCATCTACCTATTAACAGGGAACTAACTTATAATTACACCCATGTAGCTTGTGCTAGAACACTTTTTCCTCTGCACTAATTTTTAACGTTTTTCTAACCAATTTAGGTACATTTAAACTGTAATTCAAATATTTACTCTATCATTAAATATCCTGGCATGTGTTATGTAATTATTCGTTCTGTCATTTAATTATGTGTAGTAAATGATGAATTGAACGTTTAGCCGCGGTTTAGATAGGTAAATGAGTGTTAATATATTTAATTCGGGCTATTGTCAAATTCCAATGCAGTCGAGAAAATTGCGCAATTGCAACTCGATCAGATAAAGTTCAATGTATAATAAAAAAATTGAATTCTCATTAAAAAATATTTTATTATTTTTTGTCCCGCTCTTTGACGCCATTTTAAATGAACAAAAAATTGTAAAATACTGTGGTAAGTCAGTGTAATAAAAATTTATGACAAATTCTATATATAGGTATTATGTAAACAGTACATTTAAAAATTAAATTTAAAGCTGAAATTATGCAAATAAGTATTTCAAGCTTGGATATTTAACCACCTTCCATTGTACTAATAGAAATTTGTATAATTTATAATACCGGAGTTTTTTCCTATAAAATAAATATTACCCAAATGATCCTTTATATGAAATGGAAAATAAACAAAAACTCTAGCTTAGTATATTATTACGTTACCTAATACATAAAAAAATTCTTATGGGAAATTAAATCGATTGCACTCGATTTATTAAATATACAATCATTATCGTCATCCATCATTCTTTAAGAACTGTGTCGCTGTCAGTATTACTTTTTGTTTCAAAATGAATATCATTAGCACCAGCGCCTTCGGCATTTCTGACATTCAATGTATTCTTCTTAAAGTGTTTTTACATTTCAGTTGCTGAATGAAAAATGCGTTTCCAAACTCGCTACATAATACAGGGTAAATTCAAAAGGCGCCAACAAAATATATTACGAATCTTTGGATCGACTTAATACAAGATACCCGGTGAAGAGGTTTTTTCGTGTCTGAAATTCGGAATCAATAACAATTTAGGAACTAAAGCGCTTGTTTTAAAATACAAAGGTTTTTAGTATTAGACCAACCAAATCTAACTGGATAAAAACAAATAGGGTGTCCATTTAAAAAAACATAGGTTATGTCCTTATCTGAAAAAAATCGATATTCAATTGTTTTTTTATTACTGCCAATTAAAAATCTAGTATAAACACTGCAACTTTTGTATCAAACATTTTCTTCTAATTTCTACAATGCACACGCAAATTCTGATTAAAATGTGTACCAAACAAAATGTACACCTGTACCTATCCATTATTAATAAGCCAATTAGCTGTAAATGTGGTCTCTTCGATAACAATTTAATCGGATTGAATACGATTTTGCACTTATATGTGGTGGGATTTTCTTAGATGTTGAAGTCCTTTGTTATTCAGCCTTAGGTGACTAAGGTGTTACTTATTCACCAACCCAGAAATACCACCGCCAACGCCACCTTCGTATAAAAATAGTAATTCCTAACACAAAGAAAAGCTCTCAATATAATGCTGCTTATTTTATTTTCGGTCTCGAAATGAATGTTTTATTTTACAAATAAAATAACGCGAATTTCTGAATACTTTTTAAAATATGGAGAACCTATAATCGCATCTCCGTTTTCCCTGGAGGTGCCTGCACAAAGTGCAAATTGTTCCCCTAGATGTACACCAGGAGTGTTTAAATATCATTTTAAATACCCGTATTTTTATTTATGACACATTTTCTGAAGCAAATCCATGATGCGAAAATTGAGAGGCATTCCTTTCAAAACATTATTATACAAGTCGTCTTGATGTCAAAGGAACAAAATTAAAGTTTGCTGAAATCGTAAAAAAATATTTTCGAAACGTTGAAAAGTGAACCCATCTATTTTACCAAAAAAAAATGTAGCATTGATATTTAACTATCTGTTACTGTTCCAAACGTAACGCTAAAGAGATATTCTCATATGATTTTTTTTTACTCAAATATTTATCACGATCACTCGATGAATATTTGATTCAACGTTTATTTCTCTTTCGGAATAGTTTCTCTTATCAGAAAATTCCCTTAGATTACCGATTTCTTTGTTAGTCTCGGATTTATGTTCTCCTTTATCTTTAAGCTGCACAATCCTAGCAAAGTTTATATACTTTCTAGTGATTAATTGGCGAGGATTAAGAATTGTCGTGAAACTATTCCGAAGTAAAATACTTGTTTAGAATTCGAATATGTGTGGAGTGAAATAGTGCGCTTACAAGAATCACGTTAATACCCTTATACTCTTAAAAGAAACTAAGAGGCGTGCGTTACGTAATCTGTCTTAAATCCTTTAAAATGGACTTATTGGCGTCGTGCAACGGAAAATTGAAGAATTTGTATGACTTGATTATATCAGATTCTTTGGAGAATACTATTCCAGCTCAATTAAAGTCTGCATGAAAATATATACATTTTTGCTGCTCATATGCTGTTTTTAATACAATTGTGTGCAAAGATTCATAATGTGAATGTCTGCCTAGAAGATGGTAAAGGACTAAGATTACTTTTGCAATCATATATACCATCACATCATTATTCTTCCAGAACTTCAAACCTGACCGTCAAAAACTCGCTCACCGTTTAATCTAACTAGTGGGAATCCGATGGTTTTATTATTGAATCTATATTCATTTGAAGAAAGAGCAGTGCTTATTTTCCTGCTACTGTAAAAATTCATATTGAACATGTGATTCCAAGACACAGTAACTCAGTAATTTTAGCCATTTTTTCCATTCGTCAATCGATGGTAATCAGTAAATCATTTATGGTTTAAAGTCTCAAGTTTTAATAGATTCTACAACTTCCTTATCTTATTGATAATCATTTTATGGCCGTTTTTCTTGGACCACCCTATTATACTTATGTCATAATGGAACTACTAGATCGTCAGATAACCTTTAAATAATCGTTTAATTTATAAGAAATTGTTGACAACTAAGGACCACAGCAATAATAGAATTCCTCTTCTCCTCTTTTTATTTTTTCATATTATCAATAGCTTCCTCTATATTAGGGATATTCAAAAAACTACTTCTTTGCCACAAGTAACTTCTCAATAATATTTACAAGAGTATATTTACTATAGATTTGTAAATTTGTAAACCATCCTATATATTTGTCATCCTTGTTCACGTATAATTAATTCTATACCCACACAGCGCGTGGTAAACTTTTGTAATGGCAAAGTTCGGAAATAATAATTTCTAACGTTTCAATTAGATATTAAACAGTATCCCATTTGTAAATTTTATTATTTGCAATTAAGTTTTATGTAACATCCCACTTCTTTTGTTTCAGGTTCTAAACGTTGTCCTAGCAACCGTCCTTACCCAGGCCTTGAGGAAGGAGGAAGAGCAGGCAGACACTTACAGGAAATAATGACATGCGTTGAATTTTGTAAATGTTAAGTTAATAATAGCATAAAATATCCATAAATTGTTCACCTGGCAGTTATTCTTGTGTGGTAATAGTGTGCAGAAACTAATTTATGATTTCTAGGAGTCTTGTTTACTTTGAATTAAAATGTGTTCGGTAACTGTATACGAAATTTAAAACTAGCAATTATTAAATTATAACAAAATTTCAAAATTTGTTCACTTACTTGTTTGTACCTTACCATTACTTACCTATATATTAGATTACACATAATATTTCAAAAATTATTTTGCTTACATTTTTTCATATAATAATTAATTTATTCATACAATATTCACCAAATATTCATGTTATTTTATCATATAAGTTTAGGTATTAAGTGTTGTCTTAGTTTTTTATATAGCTATCATTTTATTTGTAGTTAGAATAGTTGCTATTTTATATTAAACTCATTATCAGTACAAAAATAGTTTTGCTCCTCTGAAAAAATATATTTTGAACCTTTAAAAGAAGAACTATGTTTTACATTATTTATTATTCATAATAAGGTCATATATTTATAAGTATTTTTGTTTATAATATGAAATTATAATTTTAAATTTTTTTCCTTTTTAATTACTTTTTTATTTTCATAGAGAAAAAAAAATTCCCATTAGCTCCAAAAATTTCGATCCCAGAAGTATAAAAAGAATATTTTGTATTCTTATGTGTCAGATATTATTTGCAAAAATGGCTTAATTATTATTTACTGAAATATTTATTATTTGCTGCAGCTGTACTTATTACATTATTTGCCAAAGATTACATTAAATATTTTGTCACATTACTCAAAGAGTTTTTGAGTTTTAAATATAAGATGCATATTATTAACTATTTGAAAAATACATAATAAATACATTATGAAAACTTGTAAATTTGTATGAAAATCAGTTTTGTAAATAATATGCATATAATAAACGCTTGTATTATTACCTTTCCATATTTAAAAACGTTGCAATGAAAGCTTAACTATTTTTATGAATCCATGTGAAAATGTCACGCTTAAACTAGTACAGGTGTCTCATTTCAACTGTGAAAAATTACGTTTCAATAATTTTAAATCCTTTTACAAAAGTTGAATGACGAACTTCAATAGAGCATTTAATTGCTTTTAACGTATAAACTGCGAAATCGATATTTCAGTAGAGGAAAATGGAATAAATTGACACGGGTTCGTTAAAATTTGGTAATGGTAACCATGTACTGCCATGTCCCTCATGTGTTTAAACACCGTGACAGAAATTTGATTTCACATATCGAAAGTGTGCATTCAAATTTACTTTATTACAGGATTTTTCAATTACTGAACAGAAAATTGACATGGATCTAAGCAGTATTTCAGTAAAATGAAACTAGACGTCATTTGCGGCCTACATTACTAGATATATTTTAAAATCGATACGTTGATTTACTCCACAAGTGCACAAATTTATGCTGTGCATGGCGCGTATGTGATTCATGAGTGTGTTACGTTTTACGATTAATTTATTTCTTGATGAGCTTTGAGGCGAGAATACATTTGTTTCAACCTTATTATTATGTGCACAGCATTTCAATGATTGCATGACTATAGTAAAAGCTTAGATTTATTTTATCCTGTTAATTATACCACGGCAAATGCATAATAATAGGCATAATCTAGAAACAAGTATCGCTTTAATCCGAGCGCTAGAAGCTAGAAAGTAGCATCACATTTACTGCAATATTGCCAAAAAACATCAAGCAAAGCCATAGAATTAAAAATTGCATCAAAGAAACCTAATTTTTGAATAACCACAAAAAAAAATTATACTTAGCTTTTTTGATTTGATCTTAAACTATCCACAATTGCGAACATTTTTGTTTCTTCTTGAGTTCCACCAAAAGGTTTATTTACGATATTGTGACCAATGAAATAAATTTGATTTAGAAATCATTTAAGTACAGGTAAATTTTGATAACCAAAGTAGAATTATCCCTATTTTACTAAATGAAACCTTTGTCATTTGCATCTACATTGCCACTTAAAGCTCTAGTGTAGAAAGCTGTATTCTTTGCAAAGCAATCGAAAGTGTGTTGTATAATCAAGTCTTTGGGACATTTTTATCTCAACATATTATTCCGTTTATATAAAAAATTTTAAGTTGGGCAAAAAAGAGCCTACAAATAGGTTAACAAAACTTGAAAATACAAAGTTTTATAGCTTACTGTAAATATTTCTGTAACATATATGAGGTGCAATAAACCGAATTGCTGTATCACCGTCCCTTATAAAACGCTGGCACACTAAACTTCCAAAGATATCTAAGTATTATATGTTTATGATCATCTGCATATAAAATGTAACTCCCAACTTGGATTCACATAATATGAAGTTAGATGATTGCCGTCGTATATTTACACAATGGAACTGTTTACATAATATGCGCTAATAACAATTTGCGTTAATATCTTACTGCACAGACCGCAATATACGCAGTTATGTAAATAAAATTATGTGAGCTTTACTGTGAATTTGCAAAATTTAATTATTTAATAATTAATATAAGACGTGTACATGCAGATGAGGAAATTTACCAAATGGGGTAGTTTGCTTTGATAATTTGTTAATTTTATTGCTACCATAACTATTATTACGCATACCACCAAGGTGCAAGTTTTTTGACTACTTTAGTATGATAATATAACGGAGTAAGAGAAGCTTACCGAGCGAACGGACAATAATAACAAATAGTTAACTTTGACCCACTAAATTGGATGTTCGTGCTGTTGCCAATTAGGAAAAATTTTTCGATAAAACGAATGGTTACTGAAATAAAAGGGAAAACAATAGCGGTCATTTTGTGACTTGCGTGCAGCACCTAAACGCACGAATGTCTAATGAAGAGATTGAGACTGGCAGTCTTGTTGCATCAAGAAGCCCAGAGATATACATATGGGAGCTTATCGAAATAATACAACGGTAGATCCATTTTGATCACGAAATATCGAAAGTAGCTAAGAAGACAAATGCACTGAAAACTGACACTGAGATTGTAAAAACATGACCAAGTGGTACAAATAGGAACAACAAGCAGGAAGGAGGCGGAAAGAAAATGAAGTGGATCCCAATTAGCTCTACTTGTAGAAGGCAAGCATCAAGCACAAGCTTGCAGCAAAATACTAGAAGTAGAATATAATAAAGTGTATTCTAAACGAAGCAGACCAGATTAAATAGTATGTTAAAGAACAAACGGGGTTTTACTAGCAAAGAGAAAATGTCTACAGTAATAAAAGAATGCGGTGCATTGCACGAAGAGCAACGCAAAACAAGCGAAATAGTACCGGAGTAGAAGCAAACTGAACAATATCTGCATACAAAGATCTTAAAAACTCTTGGAGAAAAACGTCTAGATAGTAAATAATCCTGCTTACTAAAATTAATCACGAGGATAAACCAAACCTTGGAAGGAGATTATTTCGAAATATACACTCAGGAAGTTAATACAAAAACGAATAATCAAAAAAAGTTTCTGGCTCCGACGACTTGCTATCTATGTTAAAAACAATAGAAGTACCCTAGAAATAATTAGCAAACTTAGTGTAAATTGTATTTTCTGCACTCGTGTAGGTGAGAAGCAGTTCTTGCTAAACAAGAGCAGAATAATACAGTAATTCTAACAATCCACTATTGAACTATCTTGGTGCGTTATTGGAGAATCTCTTGCTGGGACGCAAAAATATTAAATTAGATAATAGGCAACACACTGTCAGATCACCAGATTTGTTTAGGTAAACCAGATCAGCAATGGATTCGATAAAGGTCATAAAACAAGTGGTTCAAAGTCCAAATACTGAAGCCTACCAGAACAAAGTCTACTGCGTCTTGATATTACTATTTACACAAAATCCTTAAAACAGAAAACGGGACTCTTCCATCCACTTGATAAACATGATACGGAACTACCTCCCACACTGGTTTCTAATATTGAAAAAAGAGCAGAGAGTAGTTTCATACGGAGTTCCACAAGAACCAGTTCTCAGGAATGTTCAATCCGATAAAATAATGAAGATGTTAGTGCTGAAGGGAATCACGTTGGTAGAACTTAACAACGGAATCTACGTACAGTTTGGAAAGGACTAACCAATGGATGAACGTCAATAAACTTAGCTAGCACCATACAAATAATTTTACAAGAAACTCTGAGGTACATTTCTTAAAGGATGTTAATAGGAGCACAAGAAAAGAAGGTGGATAAGAGGAATTCAATTCACTCCATTCTATTATTCCTTCCTCCATTTTGGAACGAAATGATTACGTCTAAGCCAAACTAAACAATACTAGAAAAGGAATTTTATTTACATATACATATATGTAGTGGTTGTCGTAAAATATCGATGGAATGGACACTAATAAAAACTCATCACTGATGTTCTACTGGAAAAACTTACTCGCATTCATGGAAAAAGGGGCGGAAAGGGCACCGGTAACGGAAGATCTTCTATACGAATGAAAACATAGTAGAGGGAATGGGAAGGGAAACTCGAAGGAGACGGATTATCATCTGGCTCAACTATTAAGTAGACAGTACTGCTTTAAGATATACCTCAAAATTTGGCTAACACGCCAAAAAAACCATTGTTCGTGTTTAATTTATGGAGCAACATCAACTTTAAAGACAGCAGAACTGAATGCGGACAATATGAAAGGTAAAATATTAGAAGACAACGTAAAATATTATGAAATACCATCGCATGAGACACTAACACTTTTAATTACAACTTAGAAAAGTGGGAAAAAACCACTGAAAGAATGAGCAAGGACAAAGATATGCAGGAGGCTAAGTCGAGCAGAATACAAAATTAAGAGATAAAGTAAATAAAGAGAAAACATTAACATGAGATAATGTCAATAACATACTCTGGAAACCAACGAGGGGTTTAACCATTTTGACAGGATCCAGTGTGCTTATGGAGGCTTCCTCTTTGCCCAAACAAACAAAAAAGTCTGCAATTCTAAATAAAGCAGGCAATACGCCAGATACAGACTCGGTTACTGTTTCGGACGATTTTAAGTAGTTAAGTTTAAGAGTAAATATGTCGGACTAGAGACAAATTTCATTCCAGTCAAAATTGATTGTACAATTTTCTAACTTGCTACATAAACATTTTACAGTTTAATGTAGCGACAACTAAATTATTTTGAAATTAAAAACTAGTTATCCTGGTTGCTAAAATAAACACTCTGATAATCATTCTAGTTCCATGCAACGACATTATAAACAAAGAGACCGCAACCGACAACTATTCCATTCCATTAGCTGATCGCATTTTCTGTAATCTACCAGAATTCAGTTAATTTGAAGTGCATTCACGAACTATGTCTGATGAAACCGGTATACTACCCACTATTATTGATAGCAATATGCAAATGAAACGGATTGTCGGAAGGTAAGGTAGGAAAATTCAAAATAGTTCATTTTCAGTTCTATTGTCCAGCAATCTGTTTCACCCTTGGATTATTCAGTGTACAATTATTAAACCAACAAAGTTAGAATTGTTCTTAGGCATTAGGACATTCTTGTTTTGAATGAATGAATTAAACAGAGCAACCAGTAACATTAATACAGTATCCAGTCGGTGAATGATGAACTACTTTTATTGTAAAAAATCACAATTTCTAATGTTTACCTTCTCTCTTTTGCTCTAGTAAAAAAATACAAACAAATGTTTGTAATGTTACAAGTTGATTTAAATTCATGGCAATAGGTACCGATAATATTAGTTTATAGCAATGACATAATCTCGAATTAAATTTATATTTTATTGACGAAACTGCACTGCATTGGATTAGATGGTTGCAGCTGGTTTACAATAATTG
Source organism: Rhagium mordax (assembly GCA_963680705.1). NCBI lineage: Eukaryota > Metazoa > Arthropoda > Insecta > Coleoptera > Cerambycidae > Rhagium > Rhagium mordax. The sequence goes on along the minus strand of OY796660.1, from coordinate 14,181,059 downwards.
CTCAATGAACCGACTGAGAGTTGTTGATGTAGAAGACAATAGATCAACGATGCAATCATTATAGATATAACTCAAGGGCATCTATACCTCATACTAAATATATACAGTTAAGACTTAGAAAGCATAGTAGAGTATCAAGCAGAATATCAAATTGGCTGCATTTTTTAAGGCTACTAATTCTAAATAAAGTTGCTAAACTATATAGGTACCATCAAATATTTTGAATATGTCCAAGGCTTTATACTTAATAAACTTTTCGTTTGAGAATAGATCTATAGTGGTCGTATGTAATTTCAGATTGTGACCAATACGTATAATCCGAAGTAATTTTATTGAAGATTTCAAATTACAAACTATACGATGTACAGTTAAGTTAAATTGTCTAGTGGATAATTTTCTTTGGAGACTTAATTTAGATGAAGAAGTATAAAGAGTGTAATTCGATAATAAAACTACAACGCGTTCTATGCATCAATTGGAGCTGTGAATCATAAAAGTTGCATGTAGTTGCCAATTTAGTGTCAACGAACGAAACGCTATTAAATAATGCGACATTGTATGTGTAATTTAAGATAGAGGTAGGGTAATATAAGCTGTCATTTTATTTACGAAGGTATGTATTTTTATATACGTATGTCTAACGTTTATCTTAAGAAGTTACTATGGTTTCTGTAGTTTTAATAAATTTCGGGTAATTTCTGGCAAAAATAGCAAAAATTTGTATGAAACTATTTTATAAAGTTGCTAGATTCTCGTGCAGTTCAAAAAATTTTGAAATAAAGAAATTAAAATAATAATAATAATAATAATAATAAAACGTCTTTATTAAGTAAATGTATAACGTATACATTCAACAAGGTACAGGGCGAAGTTTAGCCAAGTGGCTATTCTTACACTTAACCCTATTTATTTTACATAATATAAATTTTGATAAATATAAAATAAGAATATAATAATTAATGAATCATACAAGATTGTGAAAAGTAGAGGAAGATAGAAAAAAAAAAAAGAAACAGTAATATTTAAAAATAATATCGATTCCACAATAATAATAATAATTCCACAATAATAATAATACAACTGGGCAAGCCGTATACAGTGTTCCACAATAAAAACAGATGAAGATTATAGAGTTCAAAAAACATGTTATTGGTTCTTCTTTGCGTCTTCATTTTATTATTATAAATTCGTTATTGGGACAAGAATTATTTTACAAACATTTTATGAGGCATGAATTAATTGGTACAGATTTTAATGAAGCAAAAAAAATAAAAAAGTTTTAGTGATTGATCCGATGTAATTCCACGAATAATTATTATCACCTGTCTGTTATCGAAACCAGAAAAATTCGTGAATTATTCAAGACATTTTCAAAGAATGGTTCCACAAAGAATTTATACCAAGTGTCAAAAAGTACCAGAGAAGAGAACATTTGCATGAAAAAGTTCTTCTGGTATTATTGGATAATGGTTAGATCAAGAATTGGCTAGTAATGATGGTCATATTATGACCATAATGTTTCTACCACTTATCTGCATCGCCCTTATGCAACTTATGGACCAAAATGTTAAAACCACCTACCGGAGAAGGTTTTTGCAGAAAGTTCTTCTGCACGAGGACGGTGAAATCATTAAATGTTTGAGAATCATTTTGATAAAGTATGTGGTCTTTTCTTTAGCCAAATGTTGTACACAATTGGCTGAAAAGTTGATCGTGGTGTCAACTCCTTCCCGCCACTTAGACTGGTATCGATGAATGGATAGAAGATTTGATGCCCCTAAGTAATTTGACAGGAGCAGGAGATGAACTGGTGGAATTAGTTAATTGAGCTATTGAGGAAACGGAAATTGTGAAATGGGCGAGAAGTAATGGAGAGGATAATTTAGAGATGAAGAAATCATTGTAAATGTGACCGGAGATAATCAAATTTCGGATTATGATGAGGATGAAGAAGAACGTTCACATAAAATATGTCGAATAAAGAAGCGATCATCTTTCGATTTTTGCTTGCGCTGGGTGGAAGGAAATGGACTTCCACTGCATGAAGTGGTTCTTCTAAGAAGAATTCGACAAAGAGTTGTCGATCTGAGTATAAAGTAATCTGTTCAAAGAACTCTGGACGATTTTCTTCAAACAAAAATTTAGGCAGCCACGACTGAATTAAAGGAAAACTTTTGTTCTGATTGAATATGACAAATGTGCATACGTCAACGTTTACTCAATTGTTTGTAATTTAATTTTTAATTATAATAATAATTTAATTTTAATCAGAGGTTGTTCTTTATTTTGTACTGGAGACGATAATTTGAGATGGAGTTCTTAGAAGATGAAGAGATCATTGCAAATGTGACTGGAGAGAATCAAAATTTGGATGACGATGAGGATGAAGAAGGACCTTCACAGATATTGTCGAATAAAGAAACAATCATTTCTTTCGATTCTTGCTTGCGTCGGGCGGAAGAAAATGAACTTCCACTGCATGAAGTGTTTGTTCTAAGAAGAATTCGGCTGCGAAGGCTGTGGATCTGAATATAAAGAAATAAATATGTTCAAAGAGCTATGGACAATTTTCTTTGAACAAATAATTAGATATAGCTACTGCTGAATTGAGGAATAACTTGTTTTTTTTTATTGAATATGTACTGTTGTACATACTTCAACGTTTACTCAAATGTTTTTAATTTCATTTATTTGTTAGAGATCTTTCTTTATTTTGTATCCATATTATGGACATTATTGATTTATGTGAATAATAAATAGTTTTCATCGGTAAATTGCGCAGCAAGTTTCAGATTTCATTGTTTCCAATAGGTATCAGAACTTATTAATTGAGGTGTATAGATATTTTACTTTTGTCGCAAATATATACCTACATAGTATATTATATCCGGGTATATTCCAGCAACTATTTTATTCGCCTTAAATCAAATGGTATCCATGGATAACACTGCATCTGTTCATCGTTTCAATTAAATTTTTAATTTTCCAATAGTTTATTCCATTAAAAATAATTAAAATTGACAGAATTACTGCTGACCAATTAATTGGGAAAGTTTGCCTTAATTTGCCATGAATCACTTAGAATAAAATAAATTTTAATGAAAAAGTAATGTGTTGCAGCTTATTGACGTTTATCGGATCTTAATGAAGATATAAACCTCAATGTCATTTTGAATTCAGAGTGAATTTCCCTGGGGAACGCAGTGTGTGACAGAAGCTTAAGGTGTCTCCTTCACACTCTCTTGTCTCATAGCACGTCTTCGGGGTACGCATGAAAATGTATTAAGGTTTCAGTAAACTTTACTACCTTGTACATTTAGAAGATATAACCAAAGCAGTTCCCGTGCATTAATTGCCATTAATTTCTCGGATACTGAGTTAACGGCCAATTAGATTTATATTACACGAAAACAGAAGGATTATATTATTGCGTATTTTGAACATTGTTACAATTTAATTGTTATGGCCTTTTAGTTGTTTTATTACCAGTAAAATAACCTCAATACATAAAAATTATTAAGTAGTAAGAATGAAGATTACGTTATTAATAAATCGACAAAATTGTAGCAAATACATTCTTAATGAGGTTTTTAAGTAATTTATCTGCCTCCTATTTTATTGAATCGTATAAACTAGTAGAAATAATATTGAGTATTGACATCATGATAAAAATGTTTGGGATTTTTTCAAATAACTTTATGAGGAGAAATACATAATTTATGTTTTAAAGGGAGAGTTTTAAACTTGACGTTATACTTACGCCTAATTTTGATTGATATGTTATTTAACGTTTTTCGCATTCGCGATAGCTATTTCTGAAAACGAGCAGTATATAATATTATTTTCAGCGAACTAATTTTAAAAGCAATGGATAATTCCTTAGATATTTTTTTAACCATATTTTATTTGAACCAAGCAAAGAACAAAAACAGTTTATGCTATCGATGAAATAAGATTATTATCATTACCAATAATAATAATAAAAAGGTAGAGACAAAATACCTATTTTTCTCAAAATTAACGAAAAACACGAGGAGAGTGTATGAGAATCGCCGTATCTATCTTTAAAAGAATTTTAAGGAGCAGTCCTATATTTTCAGGAATGGAATTCCACTTGTTAATTTAAAACAATACGCACGTAACATAATGTCTTGATTTAATACGAAATTTTGATTCTAAGGTGATCGGAAAGTTCATAATTTGTATAATAGTTTTCAGGTTCTATTTAGCGTTTAATATTTGAAGTGTCAACAAAACTGCAGTAGTCTTTTTTTAAATAATGATTCCTATGAGTTTAATAGACTGTTATTTTACGCCAATTTTCTTTTTATAATGTTGCTTGGAAGTTAGTTGATTTTATCATGAAGACAATATAAATCACTTATTTTTGTCATTACCCTGACAACAGTTTTTAAATACACTTAAAGTTTACTTCTGCAGTATACACAATATACATAAAATCAATAGCTTTTAAAGGTAGTTAAAACCTACTACCAAGAATCACTTAAGTAAACATGAATATAAAACAATGAGTATACTTAACACGCCAACCATAAATTAGTTTAAATACTTACTAATAGTCAAACAATAGCAGTTTAGGCACTAAAAAGCTAAATTATTATTTACGTCCTGGTTTTTATACCATACTTCTTAAATACTTATGACTGCATTATGGTACTTGAAAATGTATTTCTTTGTTTTAAATTCGCCATTTCTATGCAGTGTGGCAATTTTGTACGATCAATAAATATAATTTAGGTGGCAAATGTAGAAATTTTTCTAATACCTACTTGATCAAATACGAAAAGAGTTTTATATTTTTTTTATTATATTAAGTACAAATATTATTAAGTCAGATGTGAAAACAAAAAACAAATAATTCTTTTGTGTTTTGTTGCTCATATAATTTTTCTAAAAAAGTAGATTATTACTTAATAAAATGTAAGAACCATAAAGTCATCATCATCTTATTGTGAGGTTTATTGATCTGACACTGCAGCTCCAAAAATCTTTGGAAAATATATGTATGTTTGATATGAAATGGCATCGAGACCTATTTAAATAATAATTTATTATTATAAAAAAATTTTTCGGTTTTTGTACACGTCTGCCAACGAAACTAATTTTAGCAAAACTCATACAAAATAGGTAGGTACTACATATAAAAGATATTATTAGTAATCTAAGCTTATTTTTTTATGTATTAAAAAATGCTATATTTCTAGTATATACAAAATGACAATTCCTATACTCATACTTGTAAGTCTTACGGAAATAAAGATTATTATTATTATTATTATTATTATAATATTGCGATAAATCCATGTGAAAATAAATCCCACCAATTTATAAATCTGGTTTCCTCTAAATGGTTACTTAAAGAAAAATAAATATATACAAATTAGAATACAAATAAATATTGAATGTTCAATGTCGTCCTAGGTCTTAGAATTGTGTATAAAATTTCTTTTTTTTTTTTTTTTTTTTAATCACTTATTTAACGTCGGCCTATTTCCGCTACGGAGGCCAATCACCGACGCCAGGAGACGAGCAACCCCCAACCTGGAAATTTTGCCGATCCTCTTATCTTACTAAGAGTAGGGATTTTTTACTTGCCTAACATTTAATAGACAAGGGACCGACTGCTTTACATCCCCTCCGAAGGATGGTATATCCTCAATACACCTCTCGCCTACAGTTGTATTGCTTCTGCGATATAGCTGATATACAAGCCGCTAGAAGTAGGGAAGCGAGACCGCGTCATTCCATGGATAGTCCCCATCCATGTACTACACGCGGTAAATGTTGCTTTACTCCTAATATCGCTATGAAGTGAGTGAAGTCAGTCCTCCGCTCGCTGCCCATATAAAATTTCTAATAAATATGAAGTCAATTGCTGTGTTTTCGTTTCTGTATCTATACCGAAACGAGAGCTAATCCGAGTAAGTGGTTTCAGAATATACATTTCGTTGTTTCCCTTGACAACATAATTTATAAATTAATAAATTTCTTTACCATAAAATATTGGAATTATATTTTTTCAGTTATTGGAACTTGTAAGTAACATATAACTAACTGTCCATTAAAGAGAAATATAAGGGTTTTATATCTGAACGAACAGTATGTTTTTTGTTATTATCCAAACGTTTGTTAGCTATAATAGATAATTAAAACTACATAGGTAATTATTTGTAAGAAAATATATTGAATAATAAATGTAAAAAACATTGTTTTGTTTTGTTTTCCGTAAGAAACGTTTTAAAGGTGACCCACTAGCTTCCGAATCGTGTATTTGCTAATAAAAAATATATTGGCAAAATAATTTTTTTTTATAAATCTCGTGATATTTTGAACTAATTTTGGAAATTAAGTTTATTTACTTTTAATATTAGCATTATGCAAATTGAATCAAAGAGTCTCAAAGCAATCTAGTTGCCATAAGAAACTGACAGTCAAACTTACGGACAGATATTTCCTAAGAAACATGTTCCGTTGAAATTTATTCTTCAATTTTTTATAAATTTGAAAATTACAAGCCTGAGGAAGGTTATATGACAAATTTGTAAAGACCAACATTATATGTTTATACTCAATTAAAGTTATTGTGTCCAAGAAAATGCAAATGGACCTGTAACACCAAATGATATGAGTCCTACACCATGTGCCATGGTAGCCAGATTTAATAAAGAAAGAGGACACAATTATAAAACGTGTTTTGTTCATACTGTTTTCATCGCCATCTTTTTTTTTGGTAATTTCTTTCACACATTTTCATAAACTTTTGTATAAAAAGCGTTTTTACTAATCATTTCTTTCTTATAATAACTTTTCTGAATTCCGACTTAGAGTTGTGATTTCCGACTTTGAGTTGTAAATTCTGAGATAGAACTGTGAATTCCGAGATAGAGTTGTGAATTCTGACTTAGAATTGTGAATTCCGAGATATAGTTGTGAATTATTCCGAAAGAGAGTTGTGAATTCCGACTTAGAGTTGTGAATTCCGAGATAGAGTTGTGAATTCTGACTTACAGTTGTGAATTATAAAAAAATAACTAGGTTGACCCTTCTTCGCTTTCGTAAAATTCATAAGAAATTTCTATTCGAATCAGGAAGAAACAAAATAAATTAAATATTATGGAATATGTAAAAACAATAGGTCAACTTTATGTACTCATATTTTCGTTAATGTTTAAGCAATTTCGGTAAATTTTTATATACGAATTATTCAGTTCTTCTGCAAGTTAGTACCGTATGTTCGGTGAAGCCGCAAGCGTTGTTATACAGGGAAACTCAAAAAGTATTAGGACATATAAAATCAGTAAAACCTTTGCAGGAAAAATTTCAATAACTCGTATCCCAAAAATTGTATTCAACAGCATAAAACCATCAGTAACAAGGACAAGAATAATTACATTAAATAAATTAAACTAATACAAGAATACACACAGACAGAATTTTTTTTGTAAGAAATTTTCTGTATCGTTATAATTCGTGGGAGTTCGTCCAGAAATTAAATAAAATTTTTTTTTTCACGAGTACATACCTTCCTCACATTTAGTGAGGAAGTAATACCAATAGCAAAAGTTTTCACTATCAAAAGAAAAATCAACAAAACCACTCGTTGAATTCATGACTCGCTGTACATTTCTCAGGCACTTAAATATTATTTCTGTCAGTTACTTTGCAAATTTTCAAAATACGTTATTTTGCATAATAGAAAAATCAGTTTAAACTTTGGTCAAAGAGAAATGGCTAGTCTAAAAACGAATAATTGCAGAAAGTTTTCTAACATGCTGACTCTAATTATTGATTTTGAATCACTAGCAATTTTCATTGTGATGCAATATTAAATAAATTATGTAAATTGTATATGCCAGAACAGGCCGTGAACATATTGCAGTTCAATTAAAAACATCGTATAAATAAGCTTGCAGGGGCGAAATACGATGGCACTTCACTTTTTAATAAATTTTACACGTTGAATCATTTATTTCTGAGGCCACCCTAAATTTTTTTTGTGTTGAAAACGCATTAATATTTCTCGCGCTAAAAAATGAAGGAAATTAAAAACAGTAGCATCTGCAAAACCACCGTTCTTGAATATTTCATTTTCTTAGAGTGGTGCTCGTGCTTGTTTCGCCTAAACAAAGGTGCAGATGTAATCCAATTACTGTGCTTTGCGAATATTAAAGTTACAGTTCAAATATATTATTTCAGTTAGTGGCTGCGACGCCGGGGCCACGCTTCGCCATTATTTATTTTAATTTAATACCAGACTCCATTCCAATGATTAAAGAAGCTGCTTAAACGTAATTCAATATACTGGCCGACGCGACGCGACGCGACGATTCGCTTTATATTATGTAATTGAAAGTTAGTGATTTTTAATGGATTTTAATGATATGCAAATAATACAAATTATTTTCTTTATTAAGTGTGTTTATATATAATCCTTAACTTTACTGACGCTATTACTCTACGTTCTAGGTTATACTATTATTATAAAATGACTCACATAGAATTTGCGTTCTATTGCAGCTATATATTTATTTATTTTTTTTTTGTAAGGCAATTTTCCAAGCAACCAATATTTTGACACTGGTTTGCAAATATAAAATTGATATCGCTGGTATATATGTTTTAAAATATATCCAAAATTATCGAAAAAATTACGAAATTAACCTCTTAGGTATCATTAAATAGAGGTTGCTTTATTTGACAAATGTAAATATACCTGTCAGGTGATTCTCTTGATTTAATTGGAAACAATTACGGTTATTAAACTGGCTAAAAAGTTATCAAGCCAGTGCGTGTCATTGATCATTGTAACTGTGTTTCGCCAGGTTCGTGTTCTGACGAGAAATAATTACTCTTGTCGGTAGGTAGCGAAACACCCTGTTTAAATTTTACTTATCATGTTGCATGCTTACCACATTTTATATCTACTCCGATTAAGGATTGTAGTTTTAATTATTAATAAATATGTTATATGATGTCATTCACGCACAAATAGGGTTGAGGTGATTTGTCGGACAGCTTTTAGTTTTTATAACGAGCCTTAAAAGGCTGCATTAAGTTGTCGATGTAAATCAAAACGTAGTGTGAATTAATTTAATAACGTCACCATCACCATTTTAACAGATAAATAGGAACCCGTTTATATTTGCATGCGACTTATCTGTTTCATTAGAGGGTAGCATATTTAAAATACTTAAAATAGTAATTACTAATATTATTCACAGTTCTTTCCTCAATTTGATAAAAGGGATAATATTCTTGAAAAATCTGTCACTTGCGTATTGGTAATTATAGCTGCACGCAAAATAAAATCATTGATTGACGTTTGGTAACTGGGCTATTACCCAAACGTTCCAACTTGAATACTGTTTGCATAAACTATTTCTTATTGAAAGAAAGAAAAAATTATTTAAAACTGGAAAATATTGTTTTTTTAAGATATTGAAAAGAATGCTCTTTTAAGTCAGATGGTTCACGCTATTTCCAATATTATGTATTTTTACATAAATAATGTGCTTTCCTCTTTTTTAGCAGGGGAACGAATTGTCCCATAAAATACGATTCAAAAGAGCTATGTATTGAATTATAATATAAAGTGCGTGACATTTTTACGCTAGCAGTTACGTGCGCGCCGATGGACAAAAAGTACTTTTATTCATAAACAAATTTAAAAATTTTAAAAAGAATGTAATAAAGAAAAATATTTCGGCTTTCCTTTTTCCCGGCTTTAGTTACATTTTAAAGCGTTTAACCACAGATAAAACATTTTAATATTTTAAGATTTATTAATATAGAGTATTATAGTATAGAAGCTGAGTTAATCAAGAAAATAAAACTTGTTTGCTGCGGGTCTGATTGACCGGATTAGTTAAGTGATTAGGGGTAGAATCAGAGAAAAAAATATTTTTTTTGACTAAATTTTTTAAAAAAAATTTCTTTGGAACAGTTGTCAAAAAATGTCAAAGAGACGCAGACGTTCAGGAGCGGGTACAGCCCCTCCGGGGCAGTTCGCGGTCGGATTTTACGATGTTTCGTCGATTTTTCAAAAAACTGTCAAAAGTGACGTTTAAATGTAAAAATGAAGGAAGGGTCCTATCGAGAAACCGAAAACGGTTTCGGGGTCCTGAAGTCGCCCCGAGTCCGAAAATGTAATCGGTTCCCCCCTGAGATCGAAATTTTGGGGCACATAACGGCAGTGTAAACCGCGGTTGGACCGGTAGTGTAAACCGCGGGAGGACGGCGCTTAGACTTTTGAAAATTTCGTCGCGTCTCAGTCGTTTGAAAAATTCACAGCCGCGGACAGATATTAAGCAACGAAATTTTCAGGGACTCGAGAAGTTCTAGCTCTCCTGAAAGTCCTGTCACAAAAATCTTCCGGGGAAGGGAGCAAGGGCGCCCGGAAAAGTACAATTTTTTGGCAAAATCGACCTTTTTAAAAAATTCATTCATTCAACAAAAAGTTCTTCATTTATCCTTTTGTCGTCCGCGGGTGCGGATCCTCTAGATCCAAAGGGTAAGGCTGTGGCGCGTTTCTAAAGGGTTCGTGTCCAAAAAATCTCCGAAATCCGACAAAATCGTCCTTTTAAAAAAAAAAAAAAATTTCTTAGAAAGGAAAATCGAGAAAAATGATTAGGTCCTGGGATTTTCTAAATGTCATCTAGTTTTTAGAAAAAAATATCACGCCAGATTTTCCTGACACGAAGACGTCTATAAAATGTAACGCTACGAGGCCAAAGACTTTCAGAAAAAGCCTTTAGTACATAAAAAACCCGACAAAATTTAGGCGAGTCTGCATGAAATATAATAATCAGTAAAATAATTATTTAAAATAAACTCCTCTTGTCATAATAATATATATTATTATTATAAACCCTATTTGAAGGTTATATTAAGAAAAGTAAAATAGTTTTCCTAATGTAACTTACATTTTTTTTCATGAAAGATGAAGAATTTTTAAGCCGTTCACGTGATTTTATTAAGAAAATTAAAAACTAAACATTTCTATACGTGTAAAAAAAGATATACCCTACATAGTTATATAACGGAGTCTGTGTAAATAAGTAAAATAAAGGCAGCAAGAGAAAAAAGTACAAGAACAAATGAACACTTGCGGTTAATCATTTTGTAATCTGTTGTCTAAGAATATCCCCATTATTTACCCTTAAGGGTACGGTCTGAACAATTACAAATAAGTAATAGTATACCATACAAAGGGTAAAGATAAGAGAAAGCGTACGGTGGTTACGTTTTATAATTCATTACAGAAACTGAGAAGAAGAATTGGGAGAACGTATAGAACAGGATGCCGTCTCAAACAGATCTAAATTAAACTTTAAATTAATTGTTCATAATTGTTGATCGTTTGATCAAATCTCCTTACACATGAATACGTAATCGAAAATTTAATTTATTGCTTTGTGGAATATAAAGCTCCCAAAAGAGAATAAGGTGATAGTTAAATTTTTATACGGCATAAAAGTCACAATGAACTTTGTAACAACGAGTAGCGGGTTGGATAAAATTTTGAGTGATTTCATGTGGAAAGAGCGATTTACGTAAATTATCGTCTTCTAAGGGTATGAATGTCTCTAATGCAATGATCATAACTCATCGCTTCACTTTATACTTTTCGTATTAGAGTATATTGCACTTGGCAGTAGATTTTTAAAATTGTAAATATCGGCAGTAATATAAGCGGTAATTTCATTTTGAACTACTTTCAAAATGTCCGCCTGTTCGTTCGTCAGCTGTCCCTCATGTTTCTTATAAGTAAATTTGTATTGATATTTGACCTGCAAATAAATGGTCGTTGCAGAAAATTTTTTTTGTTTTTAATACCTACATGACACTACACGTAAATAAAATAGCTAATGATTATTTTTGTCAAAAATATGACTCTGGAGTAAATTGAAAATGACCGGTAAAAATTTTGAAGTAATACGTAAACCGAATCTTCTTTCAAGGCCAAACAATTAAAGACTTAATTGTTATTTGTTAAACATATTAGTGTAATAACAAACTTGGTATTATTTATAATAATAAGATACAAAATTTCTTGTTTGTGGTAAAAAGTTGAATATGATGAAATAATTTGGAAATCAATTTATAATATTATATTTACTTGAATGGTTTCAAAGTATTAATAATCATTATCCAGAACAGCAATATCCTGTAATAATTTATTGCTGTTAAGATTTGACATGCACACGCATAGTTAACAGGTTAAGGATAATGACTATTTTATTATTTTCATATAAATTGATCAACAATTGAATCAGCTATCCGATGCTACTGATGAAGATACATTTCGAAATAAACCGGTAGAGACATGTTTTATTTACCTCCTTACTAGTATCACAAACGTCGCTCAAAAGCCGACATTTAATTTACTATTATTATTACTAGTTTGATTGTGCTGCAATTGAATTATTTTAACGCAGCCATATTGTATTTATTGAATATTTGCCACAAATGTAAACATCAAAGATTTTCAATATAAGTCTTCCTTTGAGGTGTACGTGTACAGAACAGGGCTGGAGAGCTATTGCTTCGCGTATCTCTATGGCATTTGAGTATCGCTCGAAAGCTTCTTAAACAAGTTACCATAATTCGGAATTAACTATTAACTAATGCCTGTTAATATTGAACTTTGTCCTTAACCGTTTACTTTATATTGAAATAGATCAGTCACATCAGAAATTGTCTATTAAAATAGGTGTCCTCCAAGGACAGTTATCCCTGTGTTTCATCTCCACATTATTTATTTATCTCACATATCCATGTGTTAAAATATTATACAAAACAAAACAATGAATCAGAAAATAGTAAACAAAAATAGGTAACGTTTTGCTAATATTCACCAATTTATCTGACAGGTACTGAATTATAACACCTGATTTTGCCTATAACCTTGGCTACACTAAATTACTAAACTAAAACTAAAGCTTTAAAGCTTGCTTGCCTAAATGAATAACTGAAATAATTTTTTCTCTATACAAATCAACTTATAAATTTCACAATCATTTTCTCATCGGTCACTGAACACTGTAATTGCTTGGAAGGACACTTACATACTTGAACTTCGAATTAGTTTCTATGCAAATTCACCAGTAAAAGTTTATCGAGCTCGCCCCATACATATGTATTTACTGAACCTAAACACGTGTAAGACGTTTTCCGTAACAATTTTCCGGAGCTTTCCAATCTTCCCCCTCTCTGTAATCTTTTCTTTTTCGGAGACGTTGACTCAATTCCATCGTATAAAAGTGATTTCCATGTTATCAATGAAATGGCGAAATGGCAAATATCAACCTAAATGTATTTCCTAGAAATGATCCAATGAAATAAAATTTCACTGCAACTATTCAAAAAGGATTTCTGCGACTTGTGAATAATGTAAAATATTGACTTTGGCATTTTATGCTTTGTGGCGGAAAAAATAACTAATAATAAAAATTTCGGATCTTCCTTATCGTATACCTATAAAATATATATTATTTTGACGAAGTACAGTCAACTTTGCTTTTGGTATAAAATACTAGTTTGGCGAATAGTTTGGATTTTTATTGTCATTGTAGAATATTAAGTATTCTAGCATGGATATTTTCAGAAAGTCCTATAGTATATTGTATAGTCTGAACCACATCCAATTACATTCGAAATCGCTAAGGAGTATGAAAAAAACCGGTTTTTTTATTTCTAAATTAGGAAATTAGAGAGAATTCAAAGAACGCTTGCAATTAAACTTATTACTAAACTTGGTGCAAACGGAACTCAATTTGGTTGGTTGGATTACTTTAGAAATTAATAAAATGCAAGTCAAAGAGCGACTGCTCTCAGAGATTCTTGTGTAAGAAATTAAGCCAAATGCATGATTTTTCAGAGAAATATAATACATTAAGTAATATTTCACATGCGGAGTAAAACTGGGATAAAATTGTGTACATGAAAAAGCAATAAAACTGCGTGGTTTAATGCGTCACAAACCATTTAAGATATTCGCCAGACGAGGCACACTAAACATGCAAAAGAGTGCATTTGAAATGCACGATAACGGTGATTTATTTAACTCAGGTTTTAATTTAATCGCGAATAACTTAGAAAGCATGTCCCTTATAAAACAAAGGGCGATTTTAATCAACTCTGAATTACTAAAACCGAATGACTGTAACATACAAATTTCTCCAACTTATTAATAGGTCTGGCAAAATTCAATTAGCAACTCTGAAATATTAAGCAATTTCGGGCCGCTATCTAAAGTTGTATTAATTTAAAGTTAAAATCTTCTTTATACATAATTATTTCGGAATATAGCATCTATTGTTCTTTTTCGGACTTAATATTTTTCAAAGAAAGGAACTTTTGTAATTATTATAGCCGTACAAAATGTACCATTTAAATCATGAACTCATAAATAATGTTCCGTTTTATTTCAAAAATAGGATAAAATGGAATAATATACACGGGATATGGTGCTATTAAGGACACCTAGCTCAGAAGCAAATTAGCCACGTTAGAATAGGATTAAGCAAGCCTAAGCCATACACATCTAAGTTAAGCGTGGTGCGTCAAGAAGACATTTTGAAGATTTTTTCTTCGTTTTTATGAAATATGACATATTTTGTCCATTCACAATAACAATAGATATAAAAGGCACAGCTGATAAAGTAAATGGATACATTTTGTCAAATATCTCTGTGGAAATTCCAGAACTGTTTTCTAACCCTAAAAGTAGCTACAAGCCCTCACCGCTCAACAGTAGGTAGTGGGATTCTAGTGGGCAAGAGTAACAACTTTCGTATGAACAAATTGAAGAAGAAATTGCAGTTACCAGCTAAAGACAGATTGACAATAATAGTGGACCACTGGATAATTAAGACGAGGAGGAGTGAGAGGATATCGACAGTGAATCCAAAGTTTTTGATTTCTCAGAGCCTGAGGTCTTAAGAACCAATATTTTATCTACAAGTACTATAAGGAAAATTCTCAAACTATTATTTGACAATCATTTGTTGAAAAAATTATATTAATTAAGTAAATCTTCGTGCCCAATCACTCAAGGAAAAATTTGTCTTCAAAAACTAAACAAAAAAATTTATTTAAAAAATTTTGAAAAAAAATTGAATTAAAAATGTCAAAAAAAAATTTAATTGAAAAATAAAAAAAAATTTGGATTCAAAAATTAAAAAAAAAATTTAGATTCAAAAATTTTGAAAAAAATTTGAATTAAAAAATTTTTTAAAAAATTTTGAGAAAAATTTGATTCTAAAAATTTGAATGGAAAAATTTCGAAAAAAAATTTAATTGGAAAATATAAAAAAATTATAGTTTAAAAAAAACTAAAAATACACGCTTTAAAGGGAAACCGAACTAAAAAGTAAAAAATAATGTTTATCTATTAAGATTTTGTTCAACATTGACAAATAAGAATAAAGTGATAGACATAAAATAATTTTATAGTAAAAAAGCTATTTTAATCAGTAGCTGCCAATAAAATATCTATAACAATTGATATGCACCCCACGCTTTTTGACAATAAAATTATTTTTTGTCAATCACTTCTTATTTTACTTAGTATAAAGCATTTAATTATATTGAGTTAGTGGAATATTTATCACTGTTGAACAAAATCTTAATAAACATTATTTTTTACTTTTTAGTTTGGTTTCCCTTTAAAGCGTATTTTTTTAGTTTTTTAAACTATAACTTTTATTTTGCTTCTCAGTATCCTTTGCTTCGGAATGTGCAAAAGTCCAACATATATTTTACTTGCAAATTTTATACAAAAGAAAACTATTTATTATTTAAAACGCGGACTTGATACTCAAGTACTCTAAATGTAAAAGGTATAAAATCAATGGCAGTCTTTCAGGAGACTAATGGGACAAGGTAGATAAAAACCTGAGTAACTCTTACACTATTGAGATATTTACGCCACTTCATCTCGACCGAGGTGCAGTAAATACATTTCTCAACTTTAAAGTAACTACAATTTATTTTGTTAAATAAACAACTACTAACAAATTATACCTTTCGTTCAATGCAAATGGGCGTTTACACAAAAAATTATAATTTATTTTGCTACAAATTTTAAATGAACAAATCCAATTTATGTTCATTTAACGCCGACATTGTATAGAACGGTCAAAAACTAATTTTGTAATTTGCTGGTAATTGTAGCATTGCTTGTCCCTTTATGCAAGCTGAATTTATTTTGCATAAAATTTGGCATCGAATCAAAATTCAGTTGTGATGATATTGATATTGGAAGAGCTGAATTGTATACCATCATAAGTACTATCAGATAAACTAGCGAGTCCTAATATTTCATTAAAGCAACAAAAAATTAAATACATACTATAAAAATTATTTCAGAAATAACGATATCTCAAGAACAGTTAGTAGTTATAAAATTTACCATTTCTTGTGCATTTATATTCTTACACGTCTATGTAATGAAGTAGTAATCGTTTATTGATTACCGGACTTAAATTTTTGCCCGTTGACTTTATGCATTTTGGTCACGAACATGTATTTAAACAGGGAACCTAGATCTAAATTAACTTCTCAACCTAAAAAATGAACTTATACTTCCCAGTTACATTTAGATGAAATTAATATATAGATTATTAAATTATAAAAAATAATAATTACTTATTAACTAAAAGCCTGAAAGAAGGTGCGCCTATAGAGTTAAGGTCCAATCCCATGAACATACCTAACCTTAATAAATGATCGTAAACCATATTACTAAAAACAAGCAACCGGGTACGCATTTTGTTTTTTCTTCATATTAGGTAGGTACCATAGAGTGTGTATATGGTTGCCAAATTAGGCAGTCACGTGATTTACAATCATTTATGTAATAAATTGTGTATCTGTAAGTATAATTAATTAAAAGACGTTTAAGTTTAATACCCAAACAAAACAGGAATATGCAAAATGCACAAAATATTTCCATGTCAAATGTAATTCAACACGCAGTTGGTGTCGAGAGGAGACTCGGAGCATCGCAAAGTACATAGAGATGCCTTGGGAAACTACATGCTGTTGATTTTGAATTAATCCATCAGAGCGTTAAAATATTATATAAGCCCTCGTTATATTTAAGTACACACATACCCACATAATTTCCCACTTGTCCTTTTTAGGATTAACTGTAAATATCTTTATAAAACTGAAGTATTTGAATACATTATTAAAGCTTAGTTTGTTTAGTAAAGCACTTCAAACTTAACAGGAAGGGTCCTTATGTTTTAATACTTACATAGTAGGTAGTTAAGTTCAATTTTAAATTGTTATTAAATGGGAACAATTATGGTTTAGTTTTGATCGTTTAATATATTAAAAGAAGTTGAAGCTTAGAGGATACGATATTTTATTTAGGTTTTATGAAAATTATCCCATTACTGAAAATATACTAGATATGATTTCAACCCAGCACTAGCCAAAAAATCCTAAACGAGTGGAAATACAAGTCAGCAAAAAAAATTAAAATAGCATCCTAAATAAAAAAACTGACTATTCTAATAAATATATTTGGTTAAAATATTTGACCAACGATAATGCTAACAAACTTACTGGACTGGAAATATAAAATAAAAAACTTCAATTACAACTTCGATTGATTTCAAAACCAAAGCTGTTTATTAATTTTCTAGTTTTGCTTGTAATATTAAAAAGTTTTATGTTATCCTACGCTTCCTTCCTGTTTTATAATATATATAATCTTAATTGTGAATTTGAAGAAATTTTTAGAATTAAAGAGATTTGTGTTATTTACAGGGTATTCACAAAAAATAAAACACTTTCTTCTTAAAAAACTCAAAACAAAAAAAGAATTATTTTTGTTATGTATCCTTTCGAAACTTTCAATACATAACTATTTATAAATATGTATTGCATTTTTTAAAAATGCGAGGCTGACATTAAATTAAATATTCTTTGACCACAGCAATAAAACTGCTTGACACCTATGATGGAAGTAATAGTAATACTCCCACCACGTTTGCGCGGATTTCAAGCACTGTTTGTTATAAGCAAATATTAGGAATACCTTCATAACACTCAGTACACAATATAACTTAAAATATCGCCCAACAGATATTAATAAAGTGCCGCTATCTACTTTAGTTTAATTGTAATTTAATTTTAATTCCCCTAAAAGCCAAGCTGTTGTGGTGACCCAGATTGCATGAAGTGAAGTAAAACAGTATTATTTGTGGCACCTAGTTGCTACCTTTCTCACAGGGGAGATTAAAATTCTGCGACAAAACGGCAAAAGTCCGGAAGTTGACACTTACCGGAAGCGTCATGCTATGACCTGGCATGGTATTGCATGTTTCGAGAATCTCTTGCGCTCTAAAGCCTTATAAAGATTAGTTGCTTGGGCTTTATTTAATTCCAAACGGAAACTAAAAGCTTTCCTCCAAATTTTAAGTCTGCATTTAATTAAACTAAATCAGGTTTGAACTAAGTCCATATTATTGTTCTTTGGTATCACAATAGAATATACTACAATGCTGATTTCAGTTCTAGGAAAGTTGTATAGAATTATTGTGGAAAGCCCACGAGTTTATCAAACTTGTATTATTATGGATACACAATAATTATTATTATTATAACGAATTATATAGTCATAAAAGTATTTTTAATCAGTCCTTAAATCCTTTAGTCAATAATAGAACAAAACATTGCCACCTAACTACGAGTTTCTATTCCAATTGAATGAAAATAAACGAAAACTTGCTTTTAAAATGTCGAGAGTAAAAATAAAATGTTTTTAATATACTGCTGAAAACCTAGTGACTGTAATTCAAAAATTGTGACCATATTAGCACAAAAAAGGGTCTAAGTTTTTAATGAAAAAAGTTTACTTCGTTATTCTATTTTCAAGGTGCTTCAAAATAGAATGAGAAAAAACAGTTTTGTTTAAAAATCGAAATATAATTTCTAAACATGAACAAGGTAAATTATAGTTTTCTCGAGTAAAATAAAAATCAAATAGATATAAGCAATCGGTATCGCCCTATCGCAACTTTTGGTAGTTTAAAATGTATACGTCCTCTCCTCATCTATCGGATTCTAAGAGCAGCCCTAAAACTTTTGTGGTTAGTATGTCATCTGTTAAAGTTTCATGTGAATGTTTGGCGGAAGACCGTCCTTTGTTGAGGACGACCACGAGAATTTACAATGGGGGAAAGGTTGTTATTATATATTAATATGTTAGAACATATTCAAACTATTTCATCAAAATATTATTAGTAGCGAATACTTGCCGTAGCAAAATAATTGAATGGCAAATAAACCCATATTAGTTCAAATGAGGTCTATTGGTTTAAGATTTATCAGCCGAATTTAATTTATGCATTATACAGGGAAACCGTTTTGAAACTATATTTAATTAAACTTACAGGAAGTAGCGTTTTGTGATGGGAAGAAAATCGACTCGAGATATTAACGTACCAAAGAATTACTCACACAGAAATCTCTGGACGCAGTTATTAAACTTTTCGCAAACGAATTATGAACAAACTTGAAATGTAAACGTTGGTAGTTTTGGAGAAGAACAACGATACGTAAATAAAAATGCAAAAAATTATTTTAAATCAAAATAATGAACACTGAAGTAGTTTCTACAAATATAACAAAATTTCACTTGAATATTTTGATTTCGTCTGAATCAAAATAGATTTGTTGGCTTGAGTTCCTCTATTTATATGTTTATTAAAAGGCGTGGCTTTACTTCATAGACACGGCGTGGTAGGTCATGCGCACTCTCCATTTCCACATAATTGGTAGGCGTCGTTTGGTTCCACGTGATCTGTCATAAATTCTGCATCATTAGAAGGCGTGGACTTGCTCCGATGCTGTCGCATATCCAGTCATGCGCACTATTATTGAGTTTTATGTCATTAAAGGAGGCGGCATCTTTTCAAATGATGAGTTTCAAAACCTATTTAAAAATTAAAGTTATTTGCTTCAAAAACATGCAATAAATTGTTTGTATACGAAGAGTATAACTTTTTTCATTAGTTAGTCATATAGTTTAAGTCGCGATGGTTTTAAAATACATAATTTCCGTATATGCATTTATAATTATTGTGAAGAGTATTACGTTGAATAGAGAATAAAAGTTTTAAGCGAACATCTAAATAATTATATTCGTTCATATTTTGCGATGCATAAAAACTATGAAAAAAAACAAAATTTAATAGAAAACGCATTTCATGCACTGAACTGGTTTATTTACAAAGACAAACAGTGAGCAGAGCCAGATTTCATTGAAATGAATAATCATAAAACTTTTCCAAATATCTGTGTTGTTTGGTTGAAACTATAGGGTCGAATACCCATGCAATATCAACAGAAAGGAATAATGTTTGTCAGTTGCCGGATGGAACCTTTTCAAAAATGTTTCAGTGCACATTAATTCAATAAAATATCAAAAGATAAATTCATAACTCTGTAAAATTTAATTGGGTACCTACAGAATAGTAACTAATTATCATCCAGGAGCGTTTGGAGAGGTTTTCCATTGTCAAAAATAATACAATGGATGCTAAAGGAAACAGTTAGCTTACTTACTATTTATTTGGTAAAAATGTGTACAATTCTGGAAACACAATAATATGTACCTTTTGTTAAATCCTCTTCTCTAATATTTGCCAACTTAGAATTGCATATAATATAAGCATAAAGTTGTCGCTTATTTAATTAAGAAAATAGTCTAAATTCTTTAGCTAACAGCAAGTTCACTTACTTCCATAAAATATAGAGCATATAAAAATAAGTTTCTAAGAAAATGGCGATAACAGCAGTTGTTGAAAATAGTTTAATATATACGTGGATACCTTCAAACATGTTTTGTTCAGCCGTTGTGGTGCTAGGACAAATATTTTTTTTGTTGCAACAAATGTGAAATATTTATGTTCTTTCCAAATTAACTACAAAAAAGCAGAATATGTGCTTCTGGCCTAAAATTTTCTATAATAGAAAGAAAGTTGATTTTCCAATATAATAGTTATGACATTGAATAAATTTAATTTTATTGTCTTCGGTGCGACTACCTACATATGAGTTACCCATCACCCTACCGGGTTGTGTCAAAAGACTGAGCAGATTTCTACTAAAAGGCTTAATTATCAATAATCTACGGATTCCACTACTTTATTGAGACAACCAGGATAAATAAGATCTCATAAAAATTATTCAAGTACTCCAATCTATATCAATTCCCTAAGATTCACAAGTCAAAAGCATATTTAAATACGAATAATAATAGTTGGGATATCCACTGAAAGATTATATGCAGATGACTGGACAAGACTAAATGCCGCTACTTATGTGCGAAATGCTGAATATCTAGTCTTGCTCTAAAGACAACAAAAACGTAATAATATAATCGTCTACTTCACTTCATCGGGGTGTCTTTATTTACGCAAGTATTAGTGATATTCATTAGTTCTCTGACAAATATTCATGAAGATGTTTCACTAGCGCTACATGCAAGAAATGAGTACCTCTAAAGACCACAAACATAGTTCACTCCATAGTACTGTTTTTATTTATGCAAATATCAGTGAAGCATTGATCATTTATATAAAATAAATGATGAGACCAATTGTGATATTCAATAACCCTCCAAACATTATGTAAATGTTTCAGAAGGACCACATACAGAGGAAGCTGTGTGCAAAATGTTTCCCCATCTAATCCTGATCTGAAGACTACGAAGGATGTTGAAATGTTCTACTTTATTTCGTCACGAAGTTTTTGTTTAGTGTAGGTAAAACAAGATGATTCATATAAACTCATAATTCAAATATGATATTCATAAGTTCTCTTATTGATTCCATACGCAGAAGCCTGGGTAGGAAGAAGTGTTGAAAATGCTCTAAATACTACAAGAGCATGATAAAACCTACTTTAATTCATCGTGGAGTCTTGGGTTACAAGAATTATTAAACTTATAAAAAAATTGCCTTAATGAAAGTCTTCCCATCGGACGCCACATAATTTAGTTAGCGGTCTTCTTTCCTAGTTTATTTCATCTGATACCATCGCTAATTTTTTTCAATAAGAACTTAAATGGTTTTTACTTTAATTTTCTCAAATGACTTATACTGTTTTGTGAGTGTACATGGTTTTATGTTGTAATGTAATATGTGGATTTTATTTTTATTTATTCATTTTTAGGAATTTAATATTTAATTTTAAGGGTAATCACTTTTTGGGTTCCTATTTTTGACTATAACAAATGTATTGTAATTATCAAGGTTAGTATCTAATTTAATTATTTTAGAAAAATATTTGAGTTAAATTTTTGTTTTAATATATTTAATGAGCTGTATTAGGATTTGCTTCTAAGTTTGATTTTTCTTATTGCTTTATATTAATTACCCAAGGTATGTACCTACAATTTTTCTATTGCTTGGAATACACTGCAATTTTAATTATTTATAAACGATTCCGTGCATTTACCAAGCCGAAGGACTTACTTGGGTTAGCTTTAAACTCATGTTTTTTATTTTATTTCAGGGCGTTCCAGGGATCTCATCAGTCGGAGTAACTTACCTGTCGCTAGTTTTATTTGATTTGTAATATTAATAAAGATGTATTTAACGCTAACCTGAGAGCAATGATTGGGACATAAATTTAAGATTTTAAATCATAGATGCCTCTATTATAATCGATTTTTCAATTTTATTATCAAATACATTAATAAACAAAATTAGATTACATTTAATTTGACAAAACTCATAAAGTTATTTTAAATATAATAAGAAATCTTTAATATCGATCTTAATATTAGAATCTAGTTCATGGAAATGTCACTGAGGTCGCGCGTATTTATTTTACCTAAACAGTTCAGTGATTAATGGTTTTGATGGAGGCACTTTCTTGTTTATGTTGATTAAAATTTGTGAAACTAGCCAGCTTTGGACAGTTTTTGTGCAATACTGCAATCTAGGTAGGTACCTGATATTATTTATCTTCTATAAGAATAATCCTTCCCGACTTCACCATAATAACTTGGTCTGCATTCCTTTGTAATGCCACCGTTTTTTCTTACTTATTAACGGATTTATTCGAAATTTTCATACTTTCTTTGGGAGCAACGTGGATACGTCTTTTCGTATAATATCTCTCTAAACTCGTTTTCCTCAATAGTCTTTGTTGATGTTTCCAAGACATTGCCAACAAAATTCTACTTATCACAGCATACTAAGATGGAAACATGTCATTTTTGGTAAGTAATTTCCCAATTATCTGTCTTATTTTAAGTTATATTGCATAATTAATCTTGCTTTCAGCATTCTTGTCAGATAAATTCTCTGTGGATGTCCAATGTCCATTACGTTATATTACGTTCAAACTGATTTAGGTCTGCCGTTCTTCGGAAGGTATGAACACTTTGTTTTAAATTTCACTACACTGTCACTACTTATAGTCTAGATTTACAACATATCTAGTTATTAGACGTAGATTATCGATTTTACACAATTAGTATAATTCTTAAATTTAAATACATGTATATCGTAAATAGGTTAGGTACTCTATGTATCACTTTTCGCTAGCGAAACTCAGAATCTCACTCATTGCTGTCAAATTACTAATATTTAATCTTTAGATTGTTAAAAGTTACTCTTGCTTATGTTTAAAGTCATTTTCTAATTAGTTTTTTGCTCTTCGATTGCAAGTGTTTACCAGAGAAAGATTATTGGTCTTCAAGACTGTTATCCTTTTGAGCCTTTTTAAACACATTTGGTTAGTCCTTCGTCGGGTTTTATTCAAAGAAAGAAGTTTTATATTGATTTATTTTTGATTTATTTAATTTTAAAAGAATTTGTTTTTATTTTTAATCAGTTAGAATACCTACATGAAAATGTATTTTTTATTTTTTATACAAATAGTATATTTATTGCGATATTAATTTCGTAACGGAATATCAGTTTACGTTAATTAAGTTTGAACCAGGAATTACTTCTAGGTTGAATTGGAAGGTAAAACTGACATTTTCATCATTCTTAATTTGTGCGCACTTAAGGACAACAATTCGAAATCAGCGATTTTTCCCCAAGCCAATAAATATATAAAAAAGTGTTAACGCTCTTTGTACTTTTTTCACGTTCTAATGCCTCCACAGATGCGTCACCCTAGTACGTCTATGCCCGATCGAAACACATTTACATGCTTTTCGTATTATCTTGTTCGCAAAATTCAGATCATTGAACTGCCTGAGGGTAGGTTTATCTGGAAGTTATAGAAATGAAGTCTTGGTGTACGAGGAACTCCAAGGTGAATAAATGAGACCAGATACACGTTATATATTTCTTTTCTGTCAAATGATTTAGCGATAATTAGTGTAATAAATTGCGACTGAATTTGAGAGGGAACACAATCTAAAAGTGAACGAACTGTGGCCTTTAGAATGGAAAATCTTAGACAGGTGTGAGTATAGGGGATAATTTTAAATTAGGTGTAAATAAAACTACACCATTATTAAAAATTAAGATGTAGGCACTTTATACATTATATTTTAATTGACTGACAGAACGAGAAATTTGCAAAAAATGCATCTTTTTTTCAACAGAAAAGTTCATAAATGTTACAGGGCATCAAATACCAAGAGACTAATGAAATCCCACATACAGTTTTCGCAAATATTCAAATGTCCAAATAGAAATTGAGTGATTGGACAATTTATCCTGGTTTAAATTTTTTGGAATTTTTTTGGGACGAATTGATTATTATAATATTAGGATTCATCAGAATTGTGTGTCTTATCCGAATCAAACTTCCCAAAACAAATCGGCAGGAGTATGGGGGAAATATGAAGGTCAGTAAGATCTCCGGACTTAACACCACTTGATCTAGTATCTAGTAACAAGATTAGGCATGTGAGAAAATACTGTTAACAACGTTTTAAATGCATTTTAACTTCGTTTGGTTTTGTGAAGAGGCTCATATTTTACATTCAAATTGATAATAATATATGTGAAGAGAATTTAATTAAGTGTTTAAGTAAGTGTCGCGTTGTGTAAAGCCATCAATATCGTAATTTTTGTTACGTAACGTATTTAAAATTTTATAGCAATAAATTATCAAATCCAAAAAACTATAAAATCATGAAACAATCTTGTGGTTGTCGCTGAAACATTGATGATTCAACAAGAACGAGATTGAAAAAGGTTAAAACTAATCGGAAAATTTACTTGCGTAAGCGTAAAATAATTATAATAATTGTTGTTGTCCTAATTTCTGTACTACCCAGCACATTCTAAGAAAACAATAATAAATAAACTGGTATGAATGTTTACAAATATTAAATTACACCGTTCAATAAATTGGAGTAAATATTTACTCACGAGTTAGTAGGTATACAGATAAGTTATAGGTGAACATTCAGTTTGATAAGGGATCGTGTGCTCAGAGGTGGACAAAGGGTTAAGGGTCTAACAGTCTTCCTTCCTTGAGCAAATTAATTAGCAAACATGGATATTTCATATTTTATGGCCTAGTAAACCTCAATCCCCTTTATCGCTATAATTTCTGCTACACTAAAATTATAATTTATATCTTTTAGTCCTCAATTAACACCTGAGCTAATAAATTGTTATTAAACATATGTGTGCATAATAGCTGCTTGCGTTAGAATTATGGGGTGGCAATTGCAGGATTATAAAATTCAAGATTCCTAAGATTTACAGCGATTGCAGATGACAGAGGAATGAGTTTTTGTGAAATGAATTTTGTAGGATAAGGTAAAAATTTTCTAAACTACAAAATCATTCGCTGGTTCAAAAGAGAAGACATAGAAGAAGAAGACCACGACAATCAGAAACATGAATAACTTTGTTGATTTAATTTTTTGGAAATTGATAGAAAAATTTATAATCAAGCAGATAAAGAAGTGGATATGACATATTACTCTAAGCTGATGAGCCCGCTATTTTTACTTTAGAAATGGCTTGATATGGCAGAAATTAAACCAACTACCATTTTTTTAACGTATTGCATCGCTGTATTCTTAGATTAGGCCTCATATGTCAAATATGGCTCTTTTGGTAGTAACAAAAATGTTCTCTTTTAGCTGAAAGAAGATTTGTCTTTGTGCAAGAAATCGGTTGACCTGACAATGATCCAAAAGATCGGCATTGTCAATGAGCTACAGCTTTAACTTCTATCCTTGGTGTATCAAGATCGTAGTCCATCGCTTGTATGATTAATAAGTTTCAGTGGTCACTTGTATAAAAAATACGTTAACATTTCTCATTAATCACTCTATGCCTCTAGGCTACAGGCCTTACGACGACGTTTCTTAAATAATAAAATTTTTTATTTTTTTTTAATGGCATTAGGACATAATCCATACAGCCAGGCACCATGTTACTATGTCTATAAATAATAAAATGGTTAGGAAATTTAAAACTGCTGCCTTAGCTCATTTCACCCTTTTGTCGTTCTAATACTTGATATGAAGGGAATGATAATAACTCCTACAGAAAGGTGTAGTATCTAACAGTATGGTATCGACTGAAGCAAGAGAAATGAAATTAAGAGACAAGCAGGGGAGGCAAGAGAGGCAGGAAGCCGGCAAGCATGAAGGAAAATCGTAAGAAGAATAGGAGGAAATAATGAAAGAAGCAAAGAAATAGAGAGTGAAGGAGGATCGAAGCAAGAAGAGTGGAACAAGGAGGTAAGCAAGAGTGGGAGGGAGGGAGGTAGGAAGGGAGACTAGGGAGCAAGGAATCAGGCAATATCGTCAACGATACTCATCAAACCATTATTTTCCTTTCTTATGGCATGTAAGGTCACGTCACAGCTCAAACATATCATGAAAATTTATTATCCTGTTCCTCGTAAGTTCATACATCCTTGACTTACCTGAGTGTTACATTTTCAGATTGGATTTTTTTCTCTAAAATGTGAGAGAGGTATAAAATCAACGGTAAAAGGCATAAGAATTAGAAATGTTCAAAATGTTCAAATTTGAATGTTTTCAAGTTAACAATATTCCACTGAAAAACCTAAATATCAATTTAAAACAGAACTTACATCTACCTTAAATAACTATATTTATAAATGATTATATTCATTTCTAAAAATAAAGCCCGAGATATACCCCACATATATGAGTTTCTGTAATTGTCACGCCCTGTTAATGCATTTAAGGTCCTGAGAATTTCATGTTGTGGCAGCATACATCGAAAACGCTTACATTTATAATCCGCCAAGGATGTAATATTTTGGGTGGAATTTATTAGATAAATCTGGGTCATTAATTTTGAGCTCGATATATTTATAGACACGGGTTTTGTGACGTACGAGTGTTAAACAGTCCTTATAGGATATCAATGTTCCGTTGCGTGAGAAACCGTTATCAACATTAAGCGACTTTTGAAACACCACCCTGATCGCTCCACCATTACTTCGCTGCGGAATTTTGTCACAAATAATTAATTTAAAGTGTATAATAACTGTCTGAAATTCCAACGAAGCGCACTGGTCGATAACAGTGAAAAATTATTCCATTACTGTTAAAAGTTATATTCAAACCAATTTTAACGTGAATGCTGTGCTCTGCTAATTATAGATTTGTTTGGTGGCAATCGAATGAAATAAATTCTATTCATTATATTATACGGAAAGTAAGTGCAATGGGGTAGAATTTCATTAACGTTTTTCTTGGATAGTTAAATAGGAAAGTTTCTTGCTTTTTCGCGAATGTAGTACAAATGCAAGATTTTGGTCGTGTTAAAGATATGCAAATAAAATTTTTGATTAATCAAAATATAGGTACTGATCGACTTATTATCTTTATTAAATCTACTTCTACTATACGAATATTTTGTTCACCAAATAGACGGTTTTTAATATTAATGGTATAAAAAAGTTTTGGTGCTGGAGAAAAAGGTAACATTTGCCCACTTCGTTAATGTTAATATTTAAGAATATATTCCATCAAAGTATTTTCAATAAATGTATCATATGTTTTTATTCAGCTTTGTCAGTGAAGCAAGAGGGAGAGAACAGTATCGCCCCTGCCAATCTATTTTCACGTCTTTGTAGTTTATATTTGTCATTGGACATTGGAATTATATAAAAATGTTTAACGATACATATATCTCTAAACCAAATGAGAAAAAGTAAATCTAATTGTTATTTGAATCCTATTTCAATATTAATTTTCATATAACTTCTGTAATATTAAAGCTCGTATTAAAGTTAACTGACAATATCCATTCGTGATTTGAATTCAAAGTTGAACAATTCCCGTTTGCAACTTTGATTATTATTTGCAATTAACTTTTATGTAGCATTTTCGTTCTTTTGTTTTCAATCATGAACGTTGTCCAAGCAACCTTCCCTATTCAAAGAATCCAGGAAAGTTTCGGTGTGGTGGAAAATGATTTATTAAATTTAATAATAATTAGAAATAACTTAAACATAATAATATAAAAATAAAGTAGCAAAATTAATTTCACTATTTATGTCAAAAATGCGTCTTTATCCTCGTCGTTATCCTTCAGGTATGTTAGTAAATGAACCTAAAAGAGAAAAATTTAAAAAAAATATGTATACTCGTACAATCGAAAATTTTAGGAATCTACACATCAAATTATATCAATTTTGGGTAATAATATAGCACAAACAAAAAAAATTATTAATGGCAACCATATTATGGGATTACTTTGGAAAGTGATAGATACGCTAAATAATAATTCAATCAAAGTTTGTATGCGATGAGGGTCATTATTTATTTGCTTTGTGGAAATGTCATTACATTGGTACAAAAAAGTACTCCCTTGGATTAAATATTTGATCAAAGGTTTAAAAGCCGTCCATTAATTAATAACAGATTTTTTTTACTAAAATTAGCAGACTGCAAAAAGCAGGTTTCATTAATTTTCAATATCTACTATAAAAGTTTGAATGGTGAGTTAATAGCAAATTTCAATCAATGACTTAATTGCCACAGCATAAAACTGTTAAATCGATTTTAGTAAAATTTGTTACAAATTAAATACGAAATCTGGTATAGAAGGAATTATAATAGATAATGTCTAAATAAAATTGTTATAATTATCTAAATGCTCGTATTTAAATAAAGCCATTCTATGATACTCCAGCAGAAATTAGACAATAAAATCTATTTGGTGTAGTACATATATGTAGTGCGTCAATTTCCTCACACTTCCTCACCTGTATCAAATAATGTTCTACATCAGGTGCCTCAATTTTAGAATTAAAATTGTATTTATTATTTATTTAATGTCGCCCTATTTCCGCTACTGAAGCCAATCATTGACATTCTATCATTGTTAATCTTCTTTGCTGACTGGTTTCGTTTTGTAAATAATTAAATATTGTTGTCCACCCTCATTATTTTAATAAAGATTCCTGATTATCGATGATATAACTATTATTTAAGGGAAGATGAATAAGATAGGACAAGATATTGCTTGTGATAATGAAGAAATGGAGAATGATTTTCGATGTTTGATCGATTAAGTTTTCTAGCATACTCTAATAAATTCCATCTTCAAATAATTATATTCTACTTCCTCATTTAATGTATGGCTGCGACTTTTGTGCGGAATCCCATGAGCATATTATTTGTTCTTACTCAATTACCTATGAATTTGAACCCATTATGTATGAAATTATCCGGACTGCGAATTATTTCATAGGATACTTATTTACAATTTTTCAAATTTTATTGAATTAGATATTACACAAAATACTCAAGCCGGTCGGTATTTCATAAAATGCAAAAATTTTTTTGATGTGTTAAAAACGATTTGATAAAGTTCGTTTTTTAATTCATTGAAAAATAGTAGGAGTCAAATGCCACTAAAGATTTCGTAAAGGGGCGAGTTACTATAAGGCATGTTACGCTGTCTTATTTCCCCAGTTATACCGAGGGTTGTGGAATTACGTTCACAACACTAACATTTTTCGCTCAGGAAATATAGGGATAGGATGTGGTGAACCTGAATATCGATTATAGAAATTGTCTGAAGAAGAAATATGTTAGTATGTAGTAAAGGAAAACATTGTAATTCTTTTATTTTAAACTAATATTGTGCATATATGGTAGATGTTTACGTACTTATATTGCGAGAGCAAATTACATTTTGAGAGCTCTTGGCTATACATAAAGTTGATATAAAGAAAACACTTTCAATAACTTGTTTTATTCTATACTTTTTATTACAAGAGGATATCACGAATGAAAATATTACCAAGTAATTTATTAACTTCCACAGAATATTACGAAAATAATTGTTTTATCTAAATATTTAATCTTACAATTTTAATATTAGTCCATTTACTAAAAGAAAATAAGTTATAACTTCGTTAACTCACGTTTATAGAAAAGTTCCCCATAGGTGAGAAGGTGTGCTTTTTATTTTTTCAATAATTGTTATTAACAAATAAATGTATTTTTGATATAATCTTAATTAAAAAATGTATAACACTTTTATTTAGTTAGACAATTGCCTGAAATTTGATTACGTAATGTTTTTGGGGTCACAGATTACGAATCTGGTCTCAAAATTAGTCTAACAACAAAGTGGCGTCTACAAAGTGGCGTTAAATATCTAATTTTTTATTTTTTTTTAATATTTATTAGATAGGTATATAGGCGCTTCTGGGGTCGCTGAAATTAGAAATTTGACATTAAAACTAAAATAAAATAAAAAATGGCGGATCCAAAATGGCGGAAAACGGTTCATTTTAACATTGGAAATGTTTTTTTATTGGTATTTTATTTCTTATACCAGTTGACAACTATAATTACAAACCAAAACAAAAGCCATTTATGTGAATCACAGCCACCTAATTTAGTTTTTAAAAATTAAATAAAAAATAATTAGTCCAAAAAAAAACCCAACGTAAAATAATCCGCTGGTCTCAAAAATGTCAAAAAACAGAATGTTCCACTTGAAAATCAATACCTAGTTCTGGTCAATTCCGATAAAACCGGAAGTACTTTGAAATTTAAAATTATCCTAAAAA
This sequence comes from Rhagium mordax, assembly GCA_963680705.1. Lineage (NCBI taxonomy): Eukaryota > Metazoa > Arthropoda > Insecta > Coleoptera > Cerambycidae > Rhagium > Rhagium mordax. The sequence continues at coordinate 14,150,012 of OY796660.1, read as the reverse complement.
ATGTGTAATATTATCCTAATTAACGTCCTCCATATTTCAAATTTTTATCTGATGTAGAAAAGAAATACAGGCGTACCAACTTCGACTAGAACTTATTATTTTCAAATGGAACATCCTATTATTTTACATATTTTATCATTTTACGTATAATAGTGCCTTTTTTGGAGTTTTTTTGGAAATAACTACTTATTTACTTAATTTTTAAAAATTGAATTAGGTGGCTGTGAATCACATAAGTGAGTTTTGTTTTAGTTTGTAATTTAAGCTGTCACCCGATATAAGAAATAAAATTCCAATAAAATAAATTGACTATTTTGTGCCATTTTGAATTCGCCATTATTTATTTTATTTTAGTTTTAATGCCAAATTCAAAATCAGCGACACGAAAAAAATCCCAGGTATCAGATAAATACACTCATGGACAAAATTGTCGAATGATTTAAGTAGAAACTAATTATTCTTAATTTTTATAACATTTTGCATTAACATTTTCTGCTAATGAAAATAATATTCTTTACTTAAAATGTGTGAAATAAACAATTTCTCTCTTGTGTCATGCGTTTCTTTCATTAAAATTTATAAATATAAAAGAATTGGGAAAATTTAAAATATTCGACAATTTTGTCCATGGGTGTATACCTAATAAGAAAAAGAAAATAAAAAAAATTAGGCAATGGACGACATTTTGTAGACGCCATTTTGTTTTTAGACCAATTTTGAGGCCAGATTCGTAATCTGTGACACCAAAAACAATATATAATCAAATTTCAGGTAATTGTTTAAATAAATTAAAGAGTTATAATATTTTTAATTAAGAGTGTATTAAAAAACACTTATTTGTTAATAGCAATTAAAAAATTAAAAGCACACTTTCTCGCACTGATAGAGAACTTTTCTATAAACTTTTCCGAAATTTCAAAGAAAATCATCAAAATCGGTTTTGATTCAACGAAGTTAGAAGTTTGGTGAAATTTTAGCGTTTTCAAAAAGGACTATACTACTACTATAGTTTATTATGAAAAAACATTGATTTAACACAAAATAGGACGAGATTAATTGGCTGTCGTTCACTGTTTTTCATTACTTTATTAACATGCTCTAATATTTATGATGAAAAAAATTTATTTCAATATATTGACATTAACAGTTGTGCGGTTGTTTGTAGAACATCTCAAGAGCAAGAAGACAAATGTTTTTTTGAAAATTTAGAATGAAGGAGTCCCACTCAACAGTAATACAGTGTGAAAGTTAGACTAACTGAAACATACATACAAAATAGTACTTAATCTTAATATATTGTGTTAGAAATTTACTTCTCTTTTGCCTGATAGAAGTAATAGAAACCAATTAGTTGATAAATGCTCTATAGAACATGCGAGGTGAACTGTCCATGTGATGTGCAAAGTGGCAAGCTCTTTCCTGCCGTCTCATGAGTCCTAAATCCCTTTTCCTTCTTTCCATCATTCGTTAACCCTTTATTTCTCCCATCTGCAGTATAATTCTATGTAGCATCCTGTTTCATTTTTCTGTCATTTTACACTATTTTCGGTTTCTTATTCCATGTTCTGCTCCTTCCAAATACTGTCTGCTTCATCGAACCTAATCTTTACTTTGCATTTTTTGAACATGGTACCGAACCAGAGGACAAAAATCAATTGCTTCAGCGCTGAGCAATGGGCAAGTGTAATTATTAGTTTTAAAACTTTTTTAGTCTTACAACAAATGCACGGAATGGTATAGTGATTGTGGTACATAAACTATGAAACGTCCAGCAACTTCTAGGTATGCCACGTCCTTTGTTAACACCTATGATACAATGAAGGGATCGCATCAAAGATTTTAAATTAAGTTCAATGACGTAACTGAAATTACTTAATTATCACAAACGTCAAGACCAGCGAGCAATACGCAGCAAATGGAGGAAATAGACCTGAAACTGAGCGTGATACTGGTTGGTATTTAATGCACATGTTTGATGTATCGTGACCTGTTAACTGATGACGCCCGCCTTTGGAGAAGGTTCCTTGTCCTATTCACACTACTTTAACGTTTGCAGTTACTAAGGCTTCAAAATCACCTGTACTTCGATTATCGACGATTATGGATGATGCATTAAAATTATTATTATTAACTACGATCTGATTTATACACGACATTTGAATAATTTGCGATTTGTAAACTAAGTAATATGTCCGAAATATCCCAACCGTTTCTAGGGTACCAACAGTTCCCTTCCCCAGTTAAGTCAGGAACCATCGAACCATAAATTAGCATAACCAAGTAACTAGGTGTCAGTGTTTCTATAAAGATTGTTTAACAATGAATTGAAAAACAGGAAATGCCCTTATTTATGAAAGTATTTAACATTATTTACTTACTAACCTATATTGAGTTAATCACTATCAATATTAAGTTTAATCTTTTACTTTTTTCAGCTACACAAAAAAATAATACAATCTATTGAAATTCTGTTTCATTGCTAGCTTAATCCTAGATTGTATTACACGCTGGAATATTATTTAAATATAAATTTCACCTCAGAGGTCACATATCAACTGTAACAAATGGGAGCTACAACACAGAGACGTAACAATAGAAATTAGAATTAGTATAGCGATACATTACTCTTATGGACAATTTATTGGTTCCGCATCGTCTTATTTGCCCATACAATTACAGTTTATATTAGAAAAGGAAATATCCTAAACGTCCGCTATACCCGTTGCTACAAAGCTTGGTGTGCATGATTTAGTTATAAATTTAAGTTGGTAATTATATACACCATAAATAATAGGGGTTGTTATAGTTAGCGGCGTGCAAGAAGCACAAATGTTACCTCCTTTAATTATACCCTATATATCCCAAATAAGTTGCTAACTCGCAAACTAAAGTAGATATTATATAGCTGCGTTATAATTTCGTTAACAAGTGAACTTATTACCTATTAATTGCATGGTGCTTGAACAAAAACACTCTCCTCATTGTTTCGTGTGCGAGAACCAGGGAAAAAATACGGGTCTGCTAGAGCCACCTTTTACTATATATTATAATTGTTCCTTCACTATTAAAGTTAAACACTTTGCAACTTTGTTAAGTAAAATGTTACTTAATGTAGCAAAACATATACACGTAGTATACAATGTATTTATTAATGGAGATTTAGGTTTTTTGGTAATTTTGGGTCTAAATTAACTATCCCAGAAGTGGTAGGGAACGATTGAGATGTTTTTAGAGGATCGCCTCTCGGGTTAATATTTATTATGTACTTTCACACAAAGATAATTGAGGTTAGGTTGAAAAAAATCGCGTGGCAGGATACGACGAAATGACAGTTTTATGATAAATCATTACTGCAACTGCATGGCATTGCTTATGTTGGATATTAAAATAAATTAAATCCACAAAATTACTGCTGAAAGAATAAATTACACAAAGATATTTTTACAATTCAAGAACAGTCACGATATTTTAATTACGACTATAAACTGAATTAATTCAACAATTTTTTTATATTGTATGATGATCTGTCTATTTTAATTTGTGCAAGTAGCAGAGTTTCAACTATTTACTGATTCAGATATATAGGATGCAAGCTAAGAAATCACAGGAAAATTAAAGAGTTTAATTTGTGTGGAAAAATCGGGAAAATTAAGCTCTCTTAAAATTTACACTCCCCCTTTTATTTACGTTTCTCAGTAGCGTGCTTGAGCTGGTCGCCATTAATTTCTCATTTTTCATAAGAAACGGAATGTCACTGATTTAAATTTTCTCACAAAATTGCACACATGACATTTAGGTACTTGCTATATGTATAAAGTTGATCTCTTTATTCTCTAAATAAACATTATTATAGTTGAGTCTTTTACCTTCAGAAAATTAAGTAGGTAATATTTAAAAAATAAGTATACCAAGTTACTCAATATTTTAAAGGTTCTGAGCTTTTATGTTAGTACTAACAGTTGATGCCAACGTTTCAAGTTGCAATCTTAAAGATATGCACAATATGAGAAATGTATAAGCAAAATTGTCATCTATAGATAAAAATACCTAAAACCCCAAGAATTTTCGGTGGTAAATACTATAAAGTATTATTTTTAAAATAAAATCATAAATGCAAGCAATCCTTTATCAGTTGCTTATAATGTTACAACACAAGTGTCGTATCTGAATTATCGGGTGAAGTTAACGCTAAAAGAGAATGGAGGGCGAGTTTTTTTATAAAAGTAAATATTGTTAATAATAGGTATACGTCAAATCAAGATGTAGCATTTTTCCTGCATATAATCTTTTTGGAATGTTTTGCAGAAGAAGAGCTGGCCAATTTATTGTAATTAAAATTTAGAAAATAACTTTCACCGTCTGAAAATTTTTTAGGCGGATGGAAAAAATTAAAAATAAAAAAATACGTGTATTTCTGAAAATCTATTTTTACACTTGCGATTTTAGCAAATCAACTAACAATAGTAGCAAATTTGTTTTAAATTTTACATAGCATGCGACATCCTCGCACAGAAAATATCTACTGGAAAATGCAGTATGTGACAACAGCAATTACAGCGAATATTGAATTGACACTATTATGAATACTGTATAATACACTCACTGGCATAATTGTACATCACGTTGTATTATATTCATGATTTGAAAAGTGACTTGATTGTGGCGCAGTTTGATAATTTTAACATTGGTTTACCGTGAGATTTGGTGAAAACTACACTGACCGATATTCTATACAATCATCTATTTTTTATAGTTATAAAAATATAGGCAATATAGGTGAAATACAATGGTCAGTTCTCATAAAAGATTTATATTATGCAATCGATTTTTATCAAAAGAAGGAAGGAAACCAAATAATTAACGTGATGTTGACTGCTATTTTTTAAATATGAAATTTACCACAATTAAATTGGTCAATAAATAAATCAAAATTATATGTTCAACGCTATAACGAAGTTAACCCGACTCTAGCTGTTGGTCTAGGTCTTGGGGTGCCAATATATTTTTGCAAAAGTCATTTATGTCCGTAACTATAATAGTTCGTGGTAGATACCCAAGTGTCCTGGCTACTAGTGCGATTTTGACAACGCCTGGATGACTAGGTTAACCTGAACAAACAAATTGCCGTGATAAAAACCTAAAACCTGTAACAGTCGTTACAACTGAGGTTAGCAAAATTTTTATGATCCCTACTGCAATCATCTGGCTTATATACAAATGATTCGTAAAGTTTTAATATTATTCTCTAATTAATCTTAATAATAATTACATAAATCCTTACATATCGTTTAAGGTTGTAAGCAGGAATTGCCAAATAAAAAGCGGTAAAAATATTTTTTACACTATCTCTAGATATTATCAAGAACGGCTGCTTTCGTGACACGCGTTGTAAGTATCATATTTCAATATGTTATTCTCTTTGTGGTATACAACAAAAGACTTAGGGAGAGAGAATTAATAGCAAATGATGGGCAAGTTGAGAGCTTGTCTTGAAATCCAAGATATCAGTTTAGATTCTATCGGTAGACATTCGACTTTTGTTATAAGTCATTATTTCTGAAGCACATTATTGTGTCATCCGTCATTGTGGATATTAATGTGTTTCTTTAGCGTTTTAAAATGAGTCGGGAATATATTTCTATTAAACTTCGAAATAGTTTGAGGATATGGAATGTACTATTAAATTTGAATGAAAAAAAAAGGTAAATATAACAGGTACCAAATATGTGAAAACTTGTTGAGTAAGTACAAAAAAATATGTGGCTAAAATACGTCACAATACATAAAGTAATTATTAATAAGTGAGTTTAAAAATATGGAAAAATTTCGATGAAAATTAATGGTACATATTTGAGGCAAAACAATTACTGTTTTAAAATATGCAGGTTGAAGGAATGACATCGTTCGTAATATTTTTAAGTGGGAGGTCTAGGTATATCTTTAATTTATTTTACCCTAACATAAAACTGTTAATGTAATAAATAATTGGAACTGTCATTCAAATGTATTTCGTGCATTTTTGCTGTCGTTGGAAAAACAATGTACGTAATACGTATGGAAAGCCACTTTATTGACGTATTACTTTTCACACTTATTATCCAAATAACTATAATAATATAGCTATATGTTCAAAACAAAAAATCAATTCAAATGTCAATTATTTTATTTAATTGTAATTAAAATAAAGCCAAAATAATAATGTAACTGTTGCAATAATATTCAAATTTGTGATCATTTGCTGTATGACAATACATATCTTGTTGTATATGACACTATTGTATAAGGGTGATATTCGATTTCATGTCAACTGATAGAAATATCTTTTAAAATCTAGCAAAGTGTCATTACTGCTGTTGGTAAGTAAAGAATAAAACAATGAAACAAATGTATTCGTAGAAAACTTACAAAATGTTCGTTACATTAGTGTACTATTTGGTTCTAAGTGACTTTTAATGATAATTTGATCCCACCTGACTTAATAACATTGCATTAGGGTGCAAATCAATGAAAGAATAACTTTTTTAATTGTGGAAAAATAACGGGAGCGTAGGGTGGATATTTATTATGAAAACGTCAAGTTAAAAAAGAACGAGACCTTAAAAATCCTGCTTTAAAATTCCAGCTATTAAAACTTTTCTTTTTTTTTTCTGGTGCGTGGGTGGAAATGGCGGAGAAGTCTTGTTTGAATGTTTTAATAAGAATCAAATAGCGTGGAGCGTCACTCACGCAAATAATTATAATGTTAACTTTTAAACATTGTCGTCCCCAAGAAGAAAATATCATAGAAAGCGAGGATGTCACAATAATGCTGCTTCACGCAGAAGAACACACCTATTCTGATTCATATAGTGTAAATTAACAATATAATAAATAGAATAACGCAGTAAAAAGTTTCAGCGAGGGTGAATTAAATTTTTGGAAAAACGGAAGTATTAGTGGTAATGCAGACATTAAAATCTCCCAAGGTTATTAATTCTGCAGTTGGATAGTTCTCATGGAAACCTTTGCGGAGAGCTAACTTAAAAAATTTAAAAATGATTATTATTATGGCGAAGCTAATCCAATAGGCCTAAAATTTATAGAATTAAACAACAGTTATACAATAAGCAGAAAATACAATGTCAACATTTAGAAATAAATATCGTTTCCATTACTTTTCAGCTGAGACAAAAAATTGCGTAATAATTGATTACAATAAACAAATGTAATTAAGAAATATGGCACGCATGAGGATGGTGAACGTTTAATATCTCTCTTTCGATACAAAATCATATTTTCCGAATCGAATAATACTCGTTTAAACATATTATTATCATCCCTAACACACAAGCAATTTCAAACAACAGAAATCGAAATATCAAGGGGCTATTTGCGTGTTTTGTAATTATCTCGTGCCATTTTGTGACCATTAAATTTAATTTATTAATGACTTTCGACCCTCATTTCCTAAAATTTCTGTGTTATTATCTAACTCTTTTAATTCCGGGAGAACCATAATAATAATAATTTACAATTTTGGTCACTGAAAAGTGAAGGTCTAATTTAATCACATAATATGTGATTTTAGGATAATTTTATGTTAATGTAAATTAAAGTGTATGTTCATTCATATAAAGGTAGAATATATTTGATATAATTCGTACTATTTTAATTATTTTCAGGTGATGCCAACGCCTCACCAATTTATTTTGGTTTAAAAGATTCCACGTTCCTCCATATTTATTTGAAACATTTTGCCAAGGATAAAATTTGTAATCTGATTTTACGCTGCTAGTACAATAACCTAACAAAGACAATTATTAATTCGGATTAGCACAAATTAAAAACATTGATTTTAGCTACGTCGAAGATATTAATTTACTCAATTATAAACTGGCATACGGCGGGAAATTATTCCACATATTTGCTGATATTTTATAATGAGGATATACCGTCTCCCTACGTATTAATTTATATGTAAGTTGTCAGACGTATTTGTAATGCAAACCCAATAATGAGAAATAAATTAGTTCAATTTGAACACGTATAAATCAAATTACAAGCAGCAGTAGCAGCGCGAGTTGTGTATCACCAAAATTCACATAAATATCGGTCGCTACATGCGGTTATAGAGGCAACAAATATAATCTGGAACGACAAAGGGGTCGTAGCTTATAACTGCAGCCAGGACCGTACTGGGTAAATTGTCATAAATATTACCTAGTAGGGACCTTTAATGAAAGGAAACAAAAGTCGAAACCGAAAATTCATTCATTGTGTCACATTGCTTTATGATTCATTTTTGCATAATGCATAAATTATATTTTCGTTCCTATTTTTTTTTAGTTTTCTTTTCCTGTATATTAATATTCTGAAGGAAACCAACTGTGGGAAAATTGAGTAGGAAAACTTTGGGAATATTTTGAAGGACCAAATGCAAGGAATGGTTGTAAATTTCATATTCTTGATCCACTACGATTATAACCCGATAGCACAGTTTCTATTAGAAAATAGCAATAACCTCACATTGGGATTCACTAACAAGCACCTAACAAAATCAGTTAGTTCTACTCAGACGATGTATATACCTAGGAAGGTTATTAAGGGAAGGTTATTAAAGGCTGTGAAGCTGGAAAGACTGTATAAGAATGCTTTTTTGATGCTGACCCAGCTGCTTGGTAGCCAAAACTAAGTTTAAGTTGTTAAGTGAAGAAAATTTTCTGGACTTTACTCTGTATATCAATTGAACTCATTTATTAGCTTACTTGTTTTAAGAGCAAATCGTACAATTTTCTAGGTGTTGTTATATGTTTATTTAAATTGACAGTTTTTTTTTAATGTTTAAGTTTTAGTTAAATTGCATCACTGTTTAAATTTTTGCAAAAAAGTTGTAAGGTTCAAAAATTTGATTTCAAAACGCGGAAAATCTGTTAACGCCATTTAACAAAAATTTTTTGTGCCTGGTTCAACTCGAGGTTCAACTTTTATATCGATCAACTACTGAACTCAGCGTACTTGCGTTTAGTGTACCTATAGGGAACATTTTTTATTCTTTGAAAGTTACCGAACGAAATCATAAATTACCCAAATTTACCAAAAATCTTTCTCTGATATAAAGTGGACAGGTTTTTTTCTAAATTAAATGTTGATATGACTAAATCTAAGTATCTGCATTTTGAAGAATAACAATTAAATTAACACAATTATAATAACAAATTAAATTTTACCCTCCTAGTCATATCCTTCAAATAAATGATTTGAACTTTAATTTAGCTCCTTATCTGTTCCTTAGGGCAGACTACTTAAACCGCCCCTGATTTTAACAAGGGTGTGGTGTGGGTATTCATTTATTTCCATGCTCTCAGTTGCAGGCTCGATACTTATATTAAGGTTTATACAATTGTAGAACACTGCTGCAGTAGTTTTTATTTTATTGCGGGTACATTTTTTACCGAGTTTGATATATTTCCGTATTACAAGCCCCATTGAAACGCTCCCAGTTTCAATTAGCATTTTAACAGATTTATAAGGACAATACAGATCCCTAATCTCATGTAATACTTTCTTTGGCGCATTAACCACTCGCTTGTAATATGGCATGTACTGTTGCAGTTCAGGATGCAGCTGCACTAGATTGCACAAAATCGATAATCAACTAATCATAATTATGCATGTGAATTATGCCATTTGCTAATTATTTATGCATGTAGAGAGAGTATAAAGTAGAATTAATCTCCATACAATAATATTAGTCGTAATCAGTCTCAATAAACCTTGATCTCTTTGGAGGAAGGTTGTCACCGAATGCAGGATTTAATATTTATATGTATAAATTTGCGATGCAGTTAGTTGTCTACTGTATTTGCTTTAACTGGCAGCAAGAAATTAATGGAGATTTATAACGATAATATTTAAAATTACCAGAGAACTCTCTTTAATTGTGTGACTTCAGGTTTATCAAAAAATTTTATGCAGTTGCATTTTTTGAATTTCTTCATTTTCGAAATGCTCTTGCACGTCCTACATTTAAAGATAATAAAAACGTTCATTTGTTTTGAAAATTTGCTAAACCCATATGGTTAGCTTGCACTTTCCAAGCTTACCATCAAGTGCGATAAGAGATACCTAGTGAAGGAATCTTCTTAAAGTTCACCTAATGTAAAAATTTTGAATTTTGTGTAACAAAATTTCAGTGTATACATGATTCCAAAATAGACCTCTATACCCTCGCAGGAGGTGATCTGTAAATCAGATGTAATAAGTAAAAATTCTACAAATTCCGTTCAACGTCACCGCATACGTCACAAATATTTATGGTGTGGATTTGCTGCAATTCTTTTTACTTCTCCGTTTTATTGTGGAGAACGTTTTGGCAGAGATCATACACCGTTTCAACTGACCAGACATGTGCTTCAGTGACTACAGAAGTAAGCAGAAGATCACAGTTGAAATTTGACCGGTTTTTACTTCATAGTTATCGTATTGAGTTCTTACTGAGCTTTATTATTTATTTCTCCCACTTTGCCATTTTATTTCAGGAGCTTTAAAGAGTCTGAAATGGAGAGTGAGCTAGTGATCGTCCATCGCTCCAACCACGGTGTAAGACAATTAGGTGATAAAACGCCTCAATTAGAGTGTCTCCAAACTGTTAACGCAAGAGACGCGAAATCGTAAGACAAAGAGAAAGAGTCGGTGGCCGCGAGGGCCGCGCGTGCTGCGCCTCGCATCGTCCCTAGTTAACTTCCACTTCATTTTACCAGGTCGAAACATATACCATTCGATATAGCAAAATATGTAGAACACGATTGTTGAAAAATTATGTGTCTAAATTGTCGGCTACTGTGCAAAAAAAAATAAAAACCATAAATGAAATTGGACGCCGGCACGTTTAACTCGAAACGCTGCTAAAACCGTTCGAGTTATGAAAAAAATTAACATAAACAATTTTATAGAGAACTAAATTTCCTATAAAAAAGTCAGTGACGGCATATGTCTTATCTTGAATATTTTAGGCGTGGGGGTGGCTCACGACGGTGTGGCTGAAAGTTGTGCGCTGGAAAACGATAAGTTTAATTTAACAAAAGATCAGCGCGCGAATTTGAGGCGCCCTCACACCAAAACTATTAAAGATAAATAAAAAAGTCAGTGGTGGCATTAGTCCACCACTGACTTCTTTATAGGAAATTTAGTTCTCTATAAAATTGTTTATGTTAATTTTTTTCATAACTCGAACGGTTTTAGCAGCGTTTCGAGTTAAACGTGCCGGCGTCCAATTTCATTTATGGTTTTTATTTTATTTTGCACAGTAGCCGACAATTTAGACACGTAATTTTTCAACAATCGTGTTCTACATATTTTTCTGCATCGAATGGTATATTTTTCGACCTGGTAAAATGAAGTGGAATGTAACTAGGGACGATGCGAGGCGCACCCCTCGCGGCCCTCGCGGCCACCTACTCTCTCTCTTTGTCTTACGATTTCGCGTCTCTTGCGTTAACAGTTTGGTGACACTCTAACCATACGATACATTGAGGCGTTTCACCACCTAATTGTCTTACACCGTGGCTCCAATCAACCAAATGTGTATTTTCTGAAGTTAGAAAGAAATTGTGTTGTGGTAGAACTACGATGTCAGATTTGGATACTGGCTCAAAATACATAAGATTATAATCGTTTCATTCGTTGTTAGTTAACAGGTCAATAATATCACCATAAAATGAGACATCAGAAAATTTTAAGAATTTGAGCCATTTTTTGAGGTTAAATAAAAAACTGTGATATATGAGATTTTGAAGGATTTTTTGAGGTTAAAATTGTGGCCAGATGGAACAATTCTGACATCAGATTTAAATTCAGCTCATCAGAATACTTTTAGTATTCTGTGTGTGGTAGTTAACTATGTCGGACATGACATTTTTTTTCTTCTACTCCTGTATTATTTTCTCCTCGTATGAGTAAAGGTTACATTAATTTTCTTTGTTTGGCGTCAGTTATTTTTATTTAATTATTTTAAACCGCACTTAGTTGAATTGTTTAATAAAGCATCAACGACGAACGAGGCATACTTGTTTACTATCAAATCCAAAGAAAGCAAATGTTAATCGTTCAAGACAAGGACTGCTTTACTTTCAAGTCGTAAAGCTTGTTTCGTATCCTTTGCTGTTGCTTTTCTCGAACAAAAGTGAGGAATATAATGTATTTTTCAAGTAACACACTATGAGATTAAACTTATATAAACCCCGTCTATTGCAGTATTTCATTTGACGAGAGAATAGCTCGGATGTTACATTCAAATACACTTTACTAAACTATTTAAGTTGGTAATTTAACAATGTTTTATTTCTGGGGCAAATAAATAGTTCTAGCACTTTATATTGCATACCGAAAAACTCCAATTTCAGTTAAAACTAGTTTTTCCTCGGAAAAAATCTACCACCCATTTAATTCAAATCTAGTTTTGTCTATGTAAAACTAGAATTAACAAATATTTTCAGTTTATTCTAGGTTTGACTAAATATATTTTAGCTAAAACTAGAATCAACTAAAAATATTTGTTAATTCTAGTTTTATCCAGTCAAAACTAGAATTGACCAAAGGGGATAGTTAAAACTAGTTCTTCCTAACACCCCCACATCCCTTCTGTTACAATGGTTTCATGCTTGGAGCCATTTGGCTATCAGTTTTCCCAGCAGACACTTGACAAAATCTATTAAAGTGCTCCAGAAATATTTTCTCTTTCTAAAATCAAATAAAATATGGTCTTTAAAGGATCACAGAAACTATTATTTAAGCTACGCTACGCCGATGAGGAGCAATAACTCCGAAACACGTGTTCGTAGCAACTTCACGTTTGTTTTTCGAGTTTTGTTATACTATTCTAAGTACCTATTATTTATTAAATAAATTATCAATTACGTACTTCACGCACATACTTTGTCGGCCCACAATAACTGTTATATTTAAATGTAATCTTATCACCTGAACTATATGCATGAAACTCAAGGATGCAAATATTCTAGCGCTGAAAACGTCCTTCTAAACAGAATTCTGCATAATATGACGGATTATGAGCACATTTCTAAAAATCCCGACCTAAGCGTTTCCTCCAAAATCCATTTTGCATAAGTATACATAACATCAACCACTTCTTACCTCTTGAGATCCCCAGTAATGCAAAAATAAAACTGCCTTCCATTCACCCACTTTTATCAGACGCAAAGTCATATAATTCGGGGGATATAAATTCAATAATGCAGGTAGTTACGGCGCATCATGAATGTTCATGTAATTTTATTATAGATGGTATGGATAATGGGTTGTGATATACAGAGAAAATGCGAGAACATTTTTTAAACTTAATAAAGTACATGAAAATAACATTATATTCACATTATTTCTGTTTTATATAGACGCCCCGAGATTGTGACACACAATTTGGTTTTAACAACTCGCTTGTTTATCAAAACTCTGCAGACCACACAATACACTTTAATGATCAAGTGATATAATTCCTGGACGAAATTATTTTTTAACTTCATTACTAAATTTCAGAAGTAACAAAAAATGCGGTAATTAATAAATTCAAAAGGTCTTAATTTTGTTAACGAAAGAAGAAAGAATATAAAGTCTTACAATGGAGAATTTCTTTTTCATATTCAAGAACAAGCAATCATTTTGAAATATACCAAATAACGATTACAGTTAGTTATTAACGATTATTTTCGGTTTGTTAGTAATAACTAATATACTTTGAATACAAAGTACTACCACTTCAATAATCATGTAATTATTGATTGTTGATGTATCAGATGATGGAAATTTTACTACTTAACGTTCATTTGCAATAATGTTGTTTATTGTACAATTTAAAAAAAATGTTTTAAACAAAAGTTGCAGGGTATTTACTAAATTTTTATTTGGCAGTAATAAAAAAATAAATAATTGTCGATTTTTTTCAGATTTAGTTGCTATATCAGCGTAATCAGAAAGAAAATCAAATCTAACTTAATAAAAACATAGGCTGTTCCATTTAAAAAAACATAGGTTATGTCCTTATCTAAAAAAAATCGATATTCATTTGTTTTTTTATTACTGTCAAATAAAAGTTTAGTAAATAACCTGCAACTTTTGTATACAACATTTTTTTCTAATTTCTACAATAAATTCGGATTAAAATGTGTACCAAACAAAATGATAACACTGTGCCTGTGTATGTTATTTCTTTTAATAGTAACATAGTGCTATGTAATTATTTTGAATTATATATTTTTGTTTATTTGAATTTATTGCCCCACATTGGTGGCGGCCATTTTATTTGTAGTGTAATTAATTTATTGTTGATTTTTAATTTTAATTTTTTATAATGTACATAACAATTTTTTATATAGAATTATAGAATATCTCACCTTTCTCATATACCTTATTATTTTACTTACTTACTCCTTATCTCAGGCTCATCTGGGTTCCTGGACGATAATGAATTTGTTTTTAAATCTTTACTTTATTTACACTGGCTATATGCAATTATTTTAACTCTATTCTTGCAATTTGTGTTGCCTAGCTCTTGGCTTTACTATTTTATTTTTTTGTATTCAATGTTGCATACCTTATCATGGACAAATAAATAAAAGCTTTCTGTTTTACCTCAAATATCGTTTTACTTGCATAACATTATTTTGCATTTTACATAAACAAAAACATTCGAGATTGTTCAGTTTAGTCTACAACTAATATTATCCCTGCTAACTTAAAATGAAGAATACGAGTAGCTATTTAAGAATTCTGGCATAATAATTGATTAAGTGTGAATAATTTATTGAAACATGGCTTTACAAATCTGCCCTTGAATTTTTAAATTGCCTGCTGCTTAATATTTAAGGTTATGTCTAACTTATTATAATAATACCACACAGTTTATAGTGCTTCCTTGCATTGAAAGCTCTTTTTGAATAATTTACGATTATTTCGGACTGTTTATGGTTTTCAATTGATGATTGATTTATTTCCTTTTCATTTAAAAACTTTTATAGTTCTTGGTAAGTACTTTGACTTTGATTAATTTTTATTGACTCTTATTATGCTCAATTTTAATATGAAACATTACTTTCTTACGCTTTGTTGTCTTCTTTCTGGTTTTGAAACTGGTTATCTTAATTTTCTCTTTTCTGTTTCAGGTACTTGGCTGCATATGGCTTTCTTATCACTTTAATCTCTGGACATTCAAACTTTTGGACTGGATCGGGATGGATTTTCATTAAACTCTGGTTTTTACCATAATTACTTCAGTTTTGGTTTCTTCTATAATTTTTTTCACCAGGCATCATTTTATTCTTCTGCAGAGAGAGTTTCAACAACAACCTAACAACCTTCATTTATTTTCCCTGGATACCAAGTTTTTATCATTTCATGGCTGGCTTCTTTATTACTGTCATTTTCTATGGCTGGTAAGTGAATGTTATTTTATTTTTTTATTTACTTTAATTATCTATTGCTTTTTAATACTTGTCCTTATTTTGTTGCTTTTAATTCATTTATTTAATGTTTCATTTCAAATCTGTCATTATTTTCTTTATCTGTCATTATCGTTGTAATATTTATTTATTATGAACTTGTGTTCCTTTTGCTTCTTTTCTGCTTGTTTTTCGTTGCACTACACTTATTTTAATTCACTTTTAGAACCTTTAGCTCTATTATTTTCACTTAACATCATTCTTAACTTATTTCTTAATTCTATGTGACATATTTTATAATTTCTAACAATTTATTTTCTGATTTAGGTTTTTCTCTGAACGTTTTCATTTTGGAATTTGGATTTTAATATTCAACCTATGGATTTGATTTGCCATACTGTCCATCTATACAACATTGATTACTCCAGTGAACAATAAGAAAATTCAACTCCGAAATGACTTTACTTTTGTATATTAAGTTAGTGAAACATTCCATAACTTCTGCTATGGCATTATAATTAGGTAAACTTTTATATTTTATTCTTTTTCTTGATTCAAATTCATTGTTTTTACTTATGTGTGATTTTATATCACTACAATAGATAATAATGTGAAGGTCCTTTAATTACCTCTTGTATCATATCAACCTTCAATTGTTTCAAATGTAAAGGCGGATTTTTCTAAAAACAGTGCATTTCGTATTCTACATTTAAATGCTTAGCATAACATACATATATAGCAATAAATATAATAATAATAATAACACGTCTTTATTTTATACTCAGCGAAGTCCAGGTCACCCTGTTCTACTTAACCGAGTTTTGATATAGAAAATACATAAAATTAAATAATATATGATATATAATATTATATACATATACAGTTTGTTACATATAAATATAAATGAATTTGCTGTACAAATTTTAATCAAAATTATGAGGAGGATGAAAAGTAAACTATTCCTAGTAGTTCTGGAGTTACTTCTAACATTCCCAATATGATACTTTTTCTTTAGAGTATTTAAATTTTCTAGCTTAGTAAACTACAATTTGCTATTACTCTTTCAGCATGCCTGTTTTGTAAAAAAAACTTTCTTTTTTATAACTAATTTATATTTTGTTTATTTATTTATTCTTTTTTCGGATTATTATTGATTTTATTTTTGAATTTTAAGGTAAGTTAAATTCGGATTTTCACGTTTAGATATTAATTTTTCTTTTATATTTTATATTTTAATGCATGCTATTATAATATTTAGTTCTTTATGCATGCACTAGTAATTAGGTTTTTTTAGTTTTGAAATTTAATTTTATTTTCTATAGAAATTGCAAATAGTTTGTTCAAAAGAAATATTTTCTTAAGTTCTTGTATATAGTTGTGAATAATCGACCTTATGGCATACGGTCAGTCCGCCTCTGGGAGAATTATTTCAATGTTTCATTAATAAGCGACAGTGCGCATGATTTTATGATTATTTAACGTGAAACTTACTATAGCTTTGTTATAATTACTCTTTTACCTTTCAGGGCCTTTGGGGGTTTTCTTCTACCACCGAAGAAATATCTTACCTATAAATCTGCTGTTGTACTATTGTTGAATAAAGGTGATTTAAAGTTAGTGCTGATTTATTTTCATTTGACTTGTAAGAATTTAGAAAAAAGTTAGAGATCTTTATCAGAATGAATGTCACTCTACTATTTGACAGCTAGATGTCTCTGAGTTTGCTGTATTTTAGATATCCAGCTGAGATGAATTTGAATACCTAGGTATTTACAATTAAACATAGAAGGCACTCAAAATGTTAGGTTTTGTTGCAAATATCAATTGATCAAAAAGAATGAACGTTTCTTAATCTATATCCCTGCGCTAATTAAAACTAATTAATCTACGACAGATTTAGGACAGTGTCCTCTTGGATGTTAACAAAATTAAATAAACTTAAGGTTCAAGAATTCAGTTCAGAGTAAGTTCTGCACTTTCGGGTTACCGAATCGTTTTAAACGCACTTGAATTGGCAGACCTGTTTTAAGTTTTTGACACTTGTGGTCCAGATATGATGGCTGACTGTTCTAGAATTTATGGCAACGTTTACTGGATTTGTGTAAACCAAATAGGCCTTGGATGCAATTTTGGATTTCGACCAAACAGGTGGCTGCTCATTAATTAGGATAATTTTTACCTTTATTCCTGGTAAGTTGAAGCTGCTTTTCCGTTACTTTTCCGCGTTTGGCCTTGACTCATGATCTGAAAGTCCTGGGAATATAAATTTCCAGTTTAAATTATAATTTTCTGAATTTATTTCAAGAGCGATCTGGACGTGGGTTTGCTTCTTTCACTACCCAATAACAACTCTCCTTTTGTTTCGTTTCTAAGAAACATGCAGAAAATTTGCCAAACCAAGGATTTCTTGATTCCCATCTGTCATTATGGTTTGTATTTTTGCCTTTTTTTACTTTATTATATATTTTTCCTATGAAATTATGTAATTTTCAGCATCCCTATCCCCTGACGAATTTGTGGATACCCATTTGTTGATATTACGTGAGATGATTTTTTGCCCTGCCGTTCACTTTGACGAAACATCACTGAACCTTTCGAAGATCACTATACAACACTTCTTAGGATCTAATTTACATTGTGTCTAGTCATTTGACTAGACTGGAGGTTTCACAGGTCTTACACTATTTAATTATAATTTTAAAAGAAATTTACGGAAATAAAGTCCATCTCTGTTTAACTGTAGTGTTGAAAATCATTCAAACTTTGTTTAAAGCATGTAACTAACAGCTGTTATTGATTATTTTAAAGAAACATACTACAATGCACTTACTTTATTTTCGCGTTTAATTTGTTTACGTTTGGTTTGTTTTAGCGTAGCTGACCCTTTGTTTACGTGTGGCTCATTGACCTCTTTCGCCTCAACAGGTGTTTTACAGTAGATTTATGAAGATGGTTCTCCGACATGATATCCTTTTTTTAAACTTGTATTCATCTATTGAGTATACCATACGTAAGTTTCTCGTTATTTGTTTTATTAAGAGGATTATTTTATTTTATCCTTGTTGTACCTGAGTTTGTTTTTAGTTTTATTTATTTAATAATCGGGTTTTAATTTCTTTTATAGTTTAAAATACATGACAATATATTCATAGCATAAGCATAGCAACAGCTAGGTTGTGAGCCCCACATTTCCCAAGTCTTAATTCCTCGTTTTACTATTTTTAATGGAAGATACTCATTTAGGATTGAACGAACTTTAAATTTCACCATCGACTCATCGATGCTTTGATAGGTACCCTCAGATCTAGTTGTAAGTTTGAAACATGATGTATCCTCATCAATAGGTATAATAGAGTTTTCCTGAATTTTCGAACTGAACGTGATGATTGTAATACACCTTGGGTGACAATACAGAAAAGGTGGATCTTTATATATAGCTGATATTTTAATGTGTCATTACTAAATGATTATTGAAAGTACTAATAGTTTGCCAAAGATGACAATTTATTGTAAGCCATCATATTATAACATCTAATAATTATTATGATTTCATGTTGATCAGTTGGACTGTTATTTTTTGTTTTATTTTGCAAATTTTTCATCCATTCATTAGTGCATTGGGAAATGAACATAAATAAACTTTCAGGATATAAATTTAGAAAGTACTGCAATTCTGATGATTTACGAGATATATCTGGAAGCAATATAATAGGATTTTATTTATATGTCTCAATTAGTAATGAATACTTGATTGGTCACAACCTTCAGGTTTCGTGATGCCGGAATATTATCCTTACCAATGGAATCATCTGAATTATCAGTAAATTATTCATAGGGTTCAATAACTTCTCTCCTTTAGGCAAAGAGTGTTCTTGGTCTAGATCACTTTAATTTTAAGATAAAGAGCCCGATTGGTACTCAGATCCAGAATCTTGAAATAGTTCATCTATATTCAAATCATCGGATAACCCATATTTTTCAATCTGAGAAGCAATTTCTTTTAATCCTAGAGATGTTACTTTTCTTGTGATAAAAAAGACAATAGAACTACATACGATAAGAAATACCAGATTTTATGGTAAAAACATATATTATGTACCCTAGTTTTAAATATTGTTTGTCTTACAGTCTTATACGTACAAATATACTCGACGGTAAATGGTCAACAAAACTTCTCTCTCCATTAACGTATAAATTACACATTAAAGTATAAATTACGGTTGAGACAAATATACAACATGCTTAAATGATTCAAGCAACGCCGAACAGTTACAGAAACGTTTATGCTGGGGCATATAATATATGTCTTAACAGTAATTTTAGTTAATTTCTTCATAGACAAAATCACAATCGATTAAATGTTCTTATAAGAAAAAATACACAGATGTTAATCTAGAAAATTTTGAATTTTATCATATTTAATTTTATTGAGCTAGCCTGTACAGTGTACGTTAAAAATAATTTAACATAAATGTAATTCGATAGTGTGAATCGATTTTTGGTTTTGACCTGCATCAAAAATATAGAAAATATTTAAAATAGTGATATATACTCATTATTCAATATCGTTCCCTTTCGCCCATAAATGGTAGAGTGCCTTCTTATGCATTATACATGGACAAAGGCGATTACAAACCCAGTCAGTACTCAGGGTTATCCAAAATTAAAAATAAAACCTTCACTGAAAGCTTATTCCAAATATTTTTATTTCAATACAAATTTGATATTTTTACCTTTTTTAATTCCAACCGTTATGTTTAATGTTTACTTCTGCTTTCTATTAATAAATTGTATGCCTGTAAACCAAGTTCAATATATTTCAGTCAGAGGATTATCAAACCATCTAATTCATAAATAATTACATCAAAAGCTTTTAGTCATAGCTTTATTAATGAATTGTCATTGTCGTTTTTACTAATGATCGATACAATTATTGTCTACACCAGACGAAGCTTTACTATACGTCTTTGATGTGGATTCGTATCACGTTTAGTTATATAATATATGTGTAGTGATTTTAATATGCCTATACCTATTGCAATGAGAGCTTAGGTATTAAACAACCGATTCAGCTTTGAAAATTTAATATAATATGCCATTTAAAACATGATAATGTTTATATTATGTTCCATTTAAAACACAAGGGTGATACCTACTTCACAACATGTTGTGAATGATAATTTTTTTATATTGAGTGAACGGGTCTGGATATATTAGTTTAGAATCAAAAAATTATTAAAGATAAAGATAATGTATCGATGTGATGAGGTTTACTAACACAAAATTCAGTTTATAATAAAATTCAGTTTATAATAAAATTCAGTTTATAATAAAATGCAAATATACACCTCTACAAATACTTTTGTAATCAAAGTGATGTGATTGTATAATTTATTTAAAAATGTAATAAATTATCGTAAATATAAATAAATAAACCTATAGTCCATAAAAATTATATACTGCAGTTAAGTGTATCATTTCCGCCAATCGCAGTTCTTTCACCCAGCATCCCATCGAATTATTGACGTTAAAAATACATTTGTCACTGCACTTAAGGGAATAATCAATAATTGAACTAAATGATTGTATCGTAGCTATTTGATGTCGCTAGTTCTATTATTCAATATTTTGCTCAGTGGCAGCCCGTGAAATTTAGGTATTTAGTATCTCTTCAAAGCATAATTACTAAGACTAAAGAAGAACTGAGGAACTATTGTAGTGAAATTTCAATCGAAATTTAATGAAAAATATTTATAAACGAGCTGCTGTCTTTTTAAAAATGTTTGAAAAGGAAAATTGACCAAGATATCCCATATTTTATTAATAATTATAAATTATTCATTGGTAATATGTAGATATTTCAAAAAAACATTAAAATTTCTCAGTTAAATATGAAACATTTCAATAAACTTGCCCTTACATCTAGGACCTGGGTCTTAGCCTCTCTTAGACATATTTTTCGCTAATTTCACCTAACTGAGGCTAAGTTTGTAGCAAGATTTGCAAAATGTTTATTTGAAAAATGTATTTGTTCAATCAAACTTTAAGACCGATTTTCAGCTAAACGGTTACATTTTTTAGTGCCTCTGGTGGTATGATAATAAACTAATTTAATCTCATTATGAGGGAGCTCGTTATACTTAATGAGTGTACCAAATATCAACTCGATTGGTATGGAATTAAGGAAATTATGTCAAAAAGAAAGAAAAAAAATTGAACTTTGAGTGGCTGTAACTCTGTTCCTATTGAGATTTTCGTTTTTTCTTAAGGAACTACTAGCATTATTTTAACTTGTCTCAAAGTGTCCTGATGCATTTTCCGAACACCCTGTATATTATATGTAGTGCTGTCTAAACTTTCGAATATATTAATGCCCCAAAAAACGTAATTATGGAGTTTGAAGAAGCCATTTTTAAATAATCGCCTTTTACAAAAAAATCTTTTTCGTGCTTTATAAATTCTTAACGACAAACTGCCTGTTTTCTCCTGCTTTTGTTAAGTTCTGATTATCTGTACGACAATTTTAAGTTTTCTTACATTCCGTAACACAAAAACACCAAGTTGGAAAACGCCAAAAAACATAAAAATACAAAGTATATAAAAGTAAATTTCAATAAATACTAATAGTAATAATAATAAATTGTCTTTTAATTTGAAAACATTTTTTTTTAATAACATTTATGAAGCGATATCAATATACATTAGTTAAATAGGCAGTGGGTGAAGTTTAGTTAAAGCTATTCTTATGCTTAACCCACTAACCCATCAAAACTGATAACATTTCCAATCCAATCTTTAGAAATGATGCCAATAATATTTTATAATAATGTAATATAATAATGATAACAAAAACAAAATACATAAAAATTCAAAATTTAGTAAGCTAATATTTATATCTAAAATTAATTGGGAATGTGTTTGATTTTTGTATAAGATTGTCGAGATTGTCACCTCTGAAAATTAGAAGTTTATTTATGTACAAATTCATTATGGTGGACAATTCATCTCTTACTCATATCGAACAAATTCAGTTCCTTTATTCTGTGTGAAATGAATATCTAATACAAAAATCACATTAGTTATAATAGTAAGAGAAGGTTTTATTTCATTTTTTATCTTTTTTTTGAAAATTTTATTTGTAAATTTACAATCTACCCAGAGTATCTAATAAGTAAATGGGTTGGAGTCGATTGACAGAAGTTGGGATATCGTCCATTAACGGTTACCAAGTTCATTCCTTCAGATCTTCTGACCACTGTCTCTTGAGTCTTCTGTCCGCATCTTGAATAGAAGTTGGTTAACTAAGGAAATTTATGGTCTGAGTTTCGTTCTCTGTATCGTTCTGCATATATTTTTATAATGTCTTTTACATAGGGTATTTGAAGGTTCTCATGCAGCGTTTCGTTTGTCATGTACCAAGAAGCCATTAGTCATCGTGTGAAGCATCTTAGTTTGAAATGTCTGTAGAATCTTGGTATTTGATGGTTTTTGCGCATTCCCAGAGCTCATTTCCATATGTCCACATTGGAACCAGAATGGTTTTATAGACGAGGAGCTTATTCTGGATGAGATCTTCTACCTATCAGCCAGTTAATTTTTTTCAGTATCAGCTGCTGTTTCTTCGGCTTGATGTGTGTTTGGCAGGTTAATATCTGGTCGAGATGTATTCCCAAGTACTTTACATCAGTTTTCATGGCTATTGGCGTATTGTTTAACTATATTTTAGCGGGAATAGGGCCAGTCTGTTCGTAAATGTGATCTAGGTTGATTTGGTGCAATTGGTTTTGAATCTTCATTTGTTTATGCAGTGCTCCGGATAACTTACATGATTTTGCAAATTGTTCGAGGAATTCATGGGATTCTCGTGGACTGCTAAGGTAGCTGTGTCGAAGGCCTGTTAGATGTCCAAAAGAACTGCTGCACATATTTTCAATTCTTCAAGGGTTTCCAAGATATTGTTTTACTTAAATTGAACTTTAAAACAGGCCATTTTAAATATAAAATTTTTGATGCACAGTGGAGCCTGTATAATAACTATATTTACATGGATTTAAGTCGAAAATCATGTCTTTGGATTAAGAATAGTTTAATGTCAAGTTATGTTTTCGACTTTTCTTTAAAATAATATTTAACTCATTGTTAATGAGATTATATACATGAATAAAATCATTTAGACGAAACCGGAAACATAACTGATTGTGAGTGTCATCAGTATAAACACATGCAGGTACTCTTGAGCTACTCCAGTTGAGATATTGCCTAGATCAGAATAAGAATTGTCAAATTTAATTATTTGTATTTTGATGGAAATATATCATTCAATAAGTTGTAAGGCTTTGAAAAAATTCGAAATATTTTAATATTAAGGCAATAGTAAATTGTGATTGATCGTATACCGCGTTTCATTTTTAACCCTTCATACTCAGAGATACTCTCTCCCTGTCTCTGCTTCTCTGTCTCTGCTTCTCTCCCTCTGTTCCTATCTCCCTCTCTCTCCCTCTATCCCTTCCTCTCTCCCTTCCTCTCTCCCTTCCACTCTCCCTCTTCCCCTTTCTCCCCCTCTTCACCTCACCTCTCCCCCTCTCTCTATCATCTATAAATAAAAGGTAAAATTTCACATGGAGGAAAATAAATCACTACGTACTAACGATACGAATACAACTAACACTAACACGAAATCAACAAACAAAATTATTAATGCTCTAATCAGCCCTAGAAGTATTCTACACTAAGAATAAATAACAGCAACTTACAAATCGTTAACTATAAGAACTCTAACTACCCCGCCAACAAAATAAATTAGACAAGTACCGATATAATTATTTCAGTTATTGAACAAATAAATAATGTACGCCTACTAATGAGTATAACTACGCCACTATTTTCAATGAATAATAAACGCTTTTTACAAGCACATAGCAAACTAGAAAACAACTAAACCGTTTACTTTACTAGCTGGTATTCATAGATCAGCCCCTTTTAATAATGTGGATGGGTCCTGTGGGTATACTCTCCAAATTTTTACTTCTCACTAAATAGTAATGAATATTGTTCTCACCAGGTCTGCTATTGAAAAGCCTATGTAATATGTATATTATTATATTGATATTGATTGAATTGAAAAAACTGTAACTATATATACTATAGCCATAATACGCCAATATTCATTTAATCTTACAGGGCGTTTAAAAAATAAAAAAATTATGGAATATACAGATTTACTAAATAAATCCGAATATTCCATATGGCTATAAGTTAACAATACCTATGCATGAGAAAGTGATGAATAAAAATATTCCATTAAACACCTGAGTATTTGGAAAAATCTGACAGGTAATTAGATAGAAAATTGTATTTTCTTCATTCATTTTTATTTTATATTTTTAAAATTTGAAGTACCATACTGATCGCAGTTTTAAGCAGAAAGATTGAAAGTCTCAGACTGCATTAGAATGTATTTAGATGACACCAACGTGAAATAGATTTTGACTATAATAAACCCATGAATCTGTCAATAGTAGGGGTAAAAAAGTTCGTCTGATTTTTTAATTTGATGCCTTGTCTAAAGTTTCCTCAGATGAACATGTACTGAGTCACCACCACAAAGGTATATAATATATTACCAATAACATGTCTTAGTCGTCAGTGTAGATTTTCTGAAGGAGACAAAGAAAAACTAAATCGTGGAAGAATACACCACTTTTGCAAGTGTTTGGAATTATGGGAAACTAAATAACGTGCAATGGTTTGATCAAAAATAAATTTTAATAGCTTCAATTGGACTAGGAAAGCAACCTTCAGATTATTAAAGAGGCGATCTAAAAAAGATTTTAAGTATACTTATCCAAGTACTTCGTCCCAAAACCATAAATTGTTACAATGAGTCCATATAGGTATTGGTTTGGTTGATATAGATAAGTTACTACAGAATGTTTGCCAAAATAAGGATTTTATATCGCAATAGAATAGAAGAAAGTAATAGTACGCCAAGAATGATATTAAAATTTATTTTAATAATATATACTAATAAGGCATTGATTCAAGTAGCAAGCTATTAAAAATGATGAAAACTCAACTTTGAAATTACGATTTACTGCCAGAAATAAGCTTGAAGGACTTCACCACCAAGAACAACGTCGTCTTCTTGAAGAGGCGACAATAATAAATTTTGACTTGAACTTGACTAAAATGGACTTTTATTAGAAAAATCGTGTCACACAAATAGTTTCAAAAAAATAATATAAGCCTTTCAAGTCCCGGAGAGCCATTGGTGTAATTTTCATGAAATTATCTCCACCTGTTTTTTCTAGGAACTCAGTAGGGCAACGCATAATAGGACATTATTGGATTTCATACCAGATATTGAAAGTAGGTATGTAAGTGCTAATAATTAACAAAAAGTTGCCAAAATTAAGCACTCAAAATGAATGGACTATAATTTTCCTACGAACGAAAATATTGCTCGATAATTATAACTGATGTATTGTAAAATATTTAAAAAATAATTTAGGTGTTGGGCAAATGTCCTTTTATGGTTTCAATATTTGATAGAGCCAGTCATGTTTGATTGATTCGTCCATAATGTGTTTTAAAGTGCTCTTAGTTTATTCAGTTTCATGCTTATTGCGATGAAACGATTTAAATCATATATGCATATAAGAGCTACACGATTATTGGATTTCATGTTCAACTAGATTAATTTATTTATAAAATACGTTATGCCTTCATCCAGATCCTTGTTAATAACAAAACGTTGCCAAATTGTGTACATTATATTTTTCAAAATCAAGAAGTACTAATATGTCTCTTAAATGAATAATATTTTAGATGTTGGTGCGTTAAAGATTGCCTTATGTAGGTATATTTAACAATTTTGTTTTAGGTTGACTCCAGAGAAGAAACCGGCATGGCAGTATTAAACGAGCAAAATAGATGAGAGAAACGACACAAGAAATGTACATTTAATTCCCATTTCTGTATTTTAGGTGATCTCAAAACAACTCACACGTTGCGCCTGAGCATTAGAGGACCACCACTACAGGTCACGTGATGCACAGACGCAGTATGGCAGCTCGGCGAGCAAGTACACATGAAACCAGTTTTAGCCAAGCAAGAAATTTAGTGTTGGTAATACAGTCGAGGGGTGTACATGTGGCTTCAACCCTTACAATGTGCAAAGTGTATTTACGAATGCAGTTACCCTGTTTCTTTATAAGATAAAAGTTAAGCCGACGTGAATGGCCGGGCATAATATTGACTGCAAGACACAGTTCAGCTGTTCCTCCCCCTTCTTCGGCTTAGTGGTGTTCAGAAAGTAAAGGCGGGATAGCAATGATGAAGAAATAAATACTAACGGACAAAATAAATATTTGTAACCTAAAAATACTAAATTAACATAAATAGTAACTCCTAATGGATATTAAGTAATTAATAAAAATGTTCACTAAAGGCTCCATAAATCAAATAAGTACATTCGAAATTATTGGTATGGGAGTGTCTAAGTTTATTAAACTTTAAAAACTAATGAACTCATAGTAATTTAGTGATCTAATTAACTACTTAAAAGGTGACAAAATGGCACTAAATCACGCATTGGGTGCTATTGTTGTACTAACTTGTTTCTTATGTTATCATAATAGTTATTACTGTGGATTCGTTTTCGATGATATAAGTGCTATTAAAGAAAATCGGGATCTGCGACCTCATTCACCCCTGATTAACATATTTTTTAATGATTTTTGGGGCACACCAATGCATAAGGTAAGGGGTTCGAAAATCTGTTTTAATTGTTTAGATATGTGCTTTCACCTATACGTATTTTTAACAGCCTGTAATTTAAATTACCAAAGTTGCAAATGGATATTCCTATAAAAAAAGTGATTAAACAATTTCCGCTTTAAATACCCAGGACCCAGGTCTTCTATAATTTCATGCCCGGGTTAAGTTTAGTGAATAATCTAGAACAGATGAGATTGTAACGGTAAAGTAATATTTTATGCGAGTTGGCAAATTTATTTGGCGTAAACCGAGGCGCAAACATATTTCAAGTATGTTGTGTCAGCAAGAGAATTTTAATTACAAATTTAACCTCATTATGGATACGATACTTTCGGCGATCTAGACGGTACGTGATATTAATACACTCCAAGTTTGTATACAAAAATTCACTCTACTATAGATCGAAAAGTAGAAGAGAATTTTAATTACAATATTTAACCTCATTATAAATACGATACTTTCAGTGACCTAGACATTGCACCATATTAATAAACTCAAATTTTTATGAAAAGATGGAATATACATCTCATTTGCGAATATTCTTGAGTTCATTGTCAAAGACCATCCTGTGCCTAAATCTCCAAGAGGAAATAAATTTAACCATTCAAAACGAATTTACTATTACTAATATCGAGACTAATATATTATTTTACTGCCAATTATTTTGCATTTTGTCTTTCCAAAGAGGTCACATTAAATAGGTATGTACCTACTTCAACTTTGAAGATATTTCTTTGCAATAGCAATTTCTCACCACTCATCTCGCTGTACTGAAGTGATGATAAAGTATTAACTGATTATAATAGCGTTAGTTGCTTCTTTCAATGTAGGTATGTGAATGAATTTATTGATCTTCCTTCGTAGCTCATTTCATATTAACAATAAATCTGTTAATAGTTAAGGTTCGACGTATCCACCTCATTCGCCTACCGATAGAGTGGCAGTTAATTTGAGATCAATTTTAACTCAGTAAACGGGTTATTATTTGCAAAACTTATCATGGATTTCTAGTGATGAAAGCGGATGAAAGTCATATACTTTTCAGAAGGAATTTTACGTAAATATTGCATGTGCAGGACATTCTTGACATCATTTCTCGATAAAACAAAGTTAGTTGCACTATTTTTCCATTTGTAGAGTTAATCAAGATACTTGCAGCTTTTGTGCTATTTTCTCTTACATTCAAATATGCACTCACTTCTAAAAACAACGTTCTTCTAGAATCGAGTCGTTTTTGGAGTATTTCTTCACCCCCTTCCTTTTATAAGTAGTCATAAAATTGTGAATATTGATTATTTATTGCCAACTTCGTCAAAAAACTACTTTAGCATTAAGTTACAGTTCTATTGCAAATCGATTGAACTTTCCGTTTTTAAGTTATCGTGTTTATAAAAAACGAGAGGGATCAACGTACGACTAGACAGACAGGGAGATAAGTTGTTCAGAGGTCAACCAGTCAACACAATGTAGAAATGGTCGCTTTGCGATAATTACGATTTTCGAAATGTTTAATAATAAACGGACCTATGCATAGACGTTAACTTTAACAGTATACAATTACTTGATTACTAACAGCATCATTGCTAAAAGTTGCGTAGTGATATAAAAAATTGGTAAATAATTGGCATGTTAAATCTCATATTAAACATACTTAACAATTTTCTTACCTACGTCGTGACTTACAAATAGTTTTTAAATATATGAGTTATACAAATTTACTTGATACTTGATGTGATTTGAAAAACATGGTTGAATGTTAATGACTCTCCCAAAAATTGCCAATTTTTGCATCTGATCGATTTTTAGCTTATGACACGTCAATCTTGAAACTTGCCTAATTTAACACGAAATCAGATCTAGAAAAATCATAGTGTTTGTAAAATAAATTTTAAAAAGAATTTTTATAAAAAATTTGTTTGTGAGAAATGAAAGGAAGATTTTGTTGCTATTTAAATGAATAAGTTGAAATATTAACTGCTGGTTAACTAACAAACCAACTAAAAATACTAAAGTTCCTATTGAACATAAAGTCTCCTATTGAACATAAAGTCAAGTTGCTTAAATATCGATATGTAGGTAAGTCGAAATATTTTTCAAAATACTCGTACGTTTGACTTTTTGCCCCTATAAAGAGTTATTTTCGAAGTTATTTTACAATATTGTCAATAAATATGTAATTATTTAAAACAAATGTTAAAAATAAATCGAAAAATCAGCAGAGATTTATTAATACTACCTAAAACACAAACAGAACATAAGGCAAGGAACTTAAAACAACTTTGTGGTTTAGAAACTCGTTTTTTAAAATTGGTAGAGTAAACATTCGAAGCAAAACCACATCGCTCAGACCTCGACTTAATTAGATATATGTTAACGCGAGGAATGGTTGATTTTTCTTAGAAAAGTACAAAAAGCAAGTAAAAATTCAATTACAAATAAAACTAATAAAAAATTAGTAGAGGAGACTATAATCTATCAAATAAAATGAAAATGAAATCCATGGTTCGTCTACGTCGATCATTACTAGGTCATGTTGAGGTAGGGCATTTCTTATATTATCCAGGTAGTATTATTGTTTCATCTTAATATTACTGTTCTTAAAAATAACTATTACTGTGACATTTCAGTTATTTTATTATATATTAAAAATAATATATTTGTATTGCATAAATCAAAAATAACGCTCATTTATATCTAGAGTTCGTTATTTATTTTAAAAATAAAAAGAAAAACTAGGAACGCAAAGTCATTTCCTATGCTCATGCATACTTGCGCGCGCACACAAAAATGAACAGTAGACAAACGGACTTTCAGAAGACCTGGAATATATAAAATTTGAATTTGAATTTAATTGAAATCCAAAATTCCAATTTTTCTCGCATGCTCATTCGCATAATCGCTCGATTAAAATGTACAATACGCAAATATTGATGTTTAGTTCGCCTAAATAACGAAAATTTTATTTTTATTAAACTCGTATCGTATTATGAACTGCCTTCAGCTCATTCAGTTTATTATGTTAATCCGATGCCTATGGCATCGAAAGTTAGCGGACATGTAATGATGATTGGTTCAAACTGGCGCGGCGCTGAGGTTAATCGATTTAGTCAAAAATTAGGTAAACAAATACCTTTTTTAGTATAGCACCACGAAGACCAATATCGCAAATAAAAAACCCGGTAACGAAGTAAAAGGAAACAATAGTCCAAGTAAAGTAATTAAATTGTGTATTTCTGCTATTATATTATTTTAATAACTTTCACTTTTATTTCGATCAAAGGAATAGGCATACGCTTCGTCGATGTCTTTAGTTCTTGATAAAAAATAATGCGAAGTTCTAGTTGGTGCAGCTCTATTTTTCTATCTTGCAGCAAAATATATGTAGGTATACCTACTTCGGTTTTAGGGCAATAAATTTTACTGATAAATTGTTTAAAATGTTTTGGCTATATTAATGTATGAGGGTCTTTGGAATATATAGGTAAAGCAGAGGGTAAGGCGTGTACTTAATAGAGGAATTCCAAATATCAGCATAATTTGAGTTTGGAATATTTGGTCATAATTTAAGATAACATCATTATGCCTTATACACTGGACGTGCAAATTGTTACAGCTAGTATGTTCATCTTTGTTATCCACATACCTAATGAAACTATGTAGGTGGAGTATTGGAGTCTCGATTGGAGTCCTATGAATCACTTCGAAGATATTGTGTTTTTACTATACTGTATCCAAACTAGTGTTTTTTTAATATCTGTCGCTTTGCCTGTACTGGAGAACCTGGGACTAGTTGTCATGTTGGCTGGTTGACTTTTATATATATTACAAGGAGATATGTGTCTGAGTGTTAGTGTTGCATTTCACAGTCGTCAGTTAATTAATGTAGTTATACTGTGGTTGTGTTGTAAATTTACAGGCTAATTAAATTTTTAACATTTTAACCCATTTTTGTCCGATAAAAAATCAGGATGAAAACCTCGATGAAAACGGTAAAGAGAAATAATTTAATTGATCATAAGAGATGTATTTTTTTATATTTTTCTAAAATTTCTCTCTCATAGTCTGTGTGGGGCAGGATTATTCACGACAACTTTAAAGCATAGGGCTGAAAGCAGAAGAAGTTATAAGGTGATCAATTTGAACCCAACAGTTATACGTCAAATATTTCAAAAGTTATAGAATTTTATATAATTCGGGGTGAGATTGTTCAGTTGAGGGGAATATCTGTGAAATGTAACAAACACAACAGACCCTTTTGGTAAAAAAAATCAACCAAAATCTTTATAATACTTTTATTGTAAGGTAAGACAATATATTTATGATAGTGTAGAAGGAAACATAAAGTAAACTCGAGTAAACTCAAAGAACGGAATACAAAGAAACGATTATTTGCTATCTTTTCCTGTGGCATTGGGCAAAATAGCTATTACATCAGACATTTCTGCTAAAAACTTATCACCCTTTTCAACTGTGAACATTTTTCTTGTATCATCCAAAGACTTTAGCCCCAGCATTTCAATTTCTTTTTTTCCTTCTTCATCTGTAACATTCTGAATAGCGATATACTGTTTTCTTTCTTGATCCACCATAAATTTTGACCAACAGGAATTTTCCAGGTACAATTTCATCAATGTTTGGTTCAAAGTATTCTGTCTCTGCTTGCACTTTTTCAGTCAGATCTTCAATGGGTTCGTTGTCGGAGTTGTCATTGGTTAAAATGTCATCTACACCGTTATTGGTTGTCACGCTTTTGCCAGGCACCACCACTAATTTTTGCCTTTTAATAATAATAATAATAAACGGCTTTATACTTTTTGGCTTTTGATACTTTCCTCGACGGTAAAGCTGTAAAACGCTGGTGTTGCAAATAATTTACAGGAATGTTGTTGACACAGCAACTCGCAGCACTAATAAATGCCTTTTCCTCAATATTAGTAAATACGGTCTGGCCGCCGTTTTATGAACACGACTAAGTACCATTGTATTTATTGAACAGCGTTTCAAATGGAAATTTATATTCTACTGCTGCACGGCGGACGAACCAACCTTCTTCCACAATTTTTTGGAAGTGCAAGGTCAATGGTAGCTGGCGGGTAATCCATATAGCGTCTTGCTCCTTTCTTTTATATTTTCTTACCATGCTTGAAACGCTAAAATAAAACATTTCTTTCAGTTAAAAAACAGATAACTGGCAACAATTTTATTGATCAAATTCATCACACATAAATGATCAGTCTGACCCCTAGCAATGAAATTTAAAATACCCGCCACAGTAGTATTAGCAATTATTTACCATCGATGATACGCTGCTTATGAAGCATCAGCACTTATGTATACTTGCTTAAACTGGGAAGAAATACTTGAATTCTAACTTACCAGACCAAAGTTCTGGAGGTTGACCTTGACAGTGAAACACTACCACTATAATAAACAATAGATTTCCAAACATTTTTTAGAGCACTATAACTGACGTTCACATATAATGTTTAACAATCTGCCACTGCCAAGAACTGGCGGCAAAATCTGATTGTGCACAGTTGTTTCGGCGCTAGATTTAAATTTACGAGAATATGTAATTTAGTGAGCAATCTCACCCCCGGCAATCCAGCCCAAATGACGGTACCTACTTAATACTAAGTATGTATAAGTAATGAGGGTACTAAGTTGCCTCCCAAAAAAATATCGTACCGATTTTAGAAAACAAATTAATGAAATTAATGATTCTACAAATCCTAAATTTTGACAAATTTTGCTTTTTTCGTCATTAACCTTAATGTCATTGAAGGAATAGGCAGTTTTTTTTTAATTTTCAATTTTCTTTTATTTTTATACTTTAAGATTTTTCCTCAATCTAATGACGTGCAACAACTTGATTATCGTGTAAAATTTGTTGGAAAAAAATAAGTAAAATATTTTATTTAACTATAAGTATGTATTAATTCGAGTTTCTCTTAAAATTATTAAATGTGTTATAAAAAAAATAAATATTATCTAAAAGTTATTTGTGGCATCGTTTAATTTTCTTTTTTTTTCTTGTTTGTAATTTTTAAGTACTATATTCTTGAATATTTTCCCCGTCCCAGATAATTTAAAAAAATATGGATTTAAAAATAATAACCTTTTTCGGTAACCGTCCGGAAAATACCGCACCATACACTTCCCGGACGCTTTTTCTGTGAGAAAATAGCACTTTCCAACCTAGTCCGGGAAGTACGTATTTCTCGGACTAGGCTGGGAAAAATTACCCTTTAATATTAGCAATCGCTCGAATTTCCTAAATATAAAATATTAAAACACACCACAGAAATTAGACAATATCAAGATAAATATTAATTTAAACAAGAATTAGAATGTTCCTAATTTTGTTCTGCCAATAAATATCTATTATAAAGAAACGTGTACTTTATTGATTTGTTATTCCACACGGTTGCCGAAAAAATAGTGTACGCAACGCGCCCGGAATTGTTTTTTGGACTTCCAGGACTCGCCTACGGCTCGGCTTGCCTTTGTCTACTCGTCAAAAAAAACACAATTTTCCGGACTTGTTAGGTAATATTACTATTACGCCTGTGACTTTACGTCAAAGTTACAGTTAAAGGTTATTTTTTATTGACAGAATATTCAAGAATGTGGTATACCTAAATCCCAAATAAGTATGACAAAGATAGGAAAATAATCAAATTAACAAAGCGTTAAAAATGTCATTTATGTTGTTTTAATGTTATTGTTGGTTTTCTTTTTTGGTTTTTGTGAACTTATAAAAGACAAAAAAAATTGAGAATAATAGTTAATTCATTTGTTTCTCCTAGCAAACTTGATGATACGAGAATTAAATTCAATTAATTGTAAATAAAGTATAGACTTATTTTCTTACTTCGTAATTATTGTTTTGTCTAACCATTAAAAATAATTTTGAATATTTTTAGTAGGTAGGTAGTTAGTTAGAGACTTGGGTAGTGTTTCCCGTGTTTGTTTATAATGTTGCCAAATACATGTACACAAGGTACCTGGCCAGGTCTAGTTATCATTAAACAAAAGAAGCTGGTCGATGCAGGAAATTGATTATTCATATTTCTTAATTGCAATTTAGATTTGTATATAATGGATAGAATATATTTTTTCCATTTTTTCAATTTAGAATTTAATTTTCTTATTTTTTATTTTCATGAATGAATACACATTTTGTAAACATATTCCGGTGCCTGTTTCATCTAAATTAATAAATTGAGGTGCTATGTTTATATGTTCATCTTTATACATAAAGAGGAGAATGCATTAAACGTCGATTTTCCTATTTAAAATACTGGAGACACCAATTCCGTGTGTCGATCTTTTCTTTGTACATACTTAAAAATATTTGTGCCCACTTTAGTGCTACAAAAATTCAAATAGTATACCTAAAAGGCGTTAAAAATATGTTAAGGCAAACTAAAATGTGTGATAACCTTCACAGATATAAATATTTTTGACGACCTGCCATACAGATTTCGTAGGAGAGTAAAGAAATCTGAAATACACAATTTTTTATTAATCGACCCCAAAAACTTGTGGGTTTGTCTACTTGCTATGAATACTGATTTTTTGGTAAAATTCACCAAGTTTACAGTTATGCCTGTTGTGATTATTAAATTTGGAGGTCGCAAGTGAAAAACTTCCATAAATTGAAAAATATCGTCGAACCTGTAATAATTTTTTTTATATTCTAGCTTTACAATTATTGAAATGAATATAATATTCTTTCCAGTCGAGATCCCAGTTTTAATTGGACTAAAGCTATCCACAATGAGATGGTTACTTCCGGGACGAGAAGTTAAAATTTTTGTTCTTACTTTCCGGCTGTTTATTGGGATAGAATGATATTAGAGGGATGTGGTTTTTGTATATAGTTTTATGTTAGCTGTGATTTTTTATTTTGTTTTTTTTGCAATTTTGACTTAAATTTAAGTTAGTAATATATTGTCGTGTATGTTTGGTCTTAGTTGTTAGTTTATTGTGTTGCTATTGGTCTGGCTTTTTTTAGTAGCTTTATCTGTTGATTTGTTTTAAAACGTATCTTATATGCGATATCTTCCCAATTTTTCCATGTTTGTTTGATATTTGGTAAACTTCTTTTTTCCCTTTTCCTTGTATATATTGTGTATTTGAGCGATGGACGGGTACGTACTGGGTTACATAGAATGATATTGTATGGTAGGGTTATAGTGATCAATGGTGCACAAGGAAATTTGAAGTTAGGAGGTAGTCGTCGGAGGACATAGTCGGATATTAATGTCGGAGAAGTTATATAGGAATTGGGTAGGGATAAAGCCTTGTGTGTTGAAGGATAGTCTCAGTATTGTTTGTGTCCGTTATAGTTTGTTGTGTATGTATGTTGCAGTTATGGCATACCAAATAAATGGAACTAACAAGAATAAGATGGAGATGGGATTTGTACAGGAAGATTGCGGTTGATGATATGACACAAAAAGTTTTGGTGACCATTGACCTTGGCATTTGTTAATTACTTGAATGACTAGTGTGTTTCAACACTAAGTGGAAACCAAGATATTTGGAACTGTCCGACTAAAGTAAATCGTTGATATTGATTTTAATTTCTTTAAGGTGCGTCAGCTTTCTACCGAATAGGTCATTTTAGGTTTTCCCTGATTCACCTAGAGTTTCTATTTATTAAAGAAATCCACGGATGATTCCGTCTGTCTTTGTAGAGATATTAGGAGCTTTGGATGAGCCAACGATGACTATTTCGTACAGGGATAGGGTGGTTCCACGATCTAGGGGATCAGGGGAGTCTTTCATAACAAGGTTAAACAGGTCAAGAATGACTCCTGGGGAATGCTAGAAACAATGCTAGAACTGATAGATGTTTCCGGGGAGCACTCCCGGTTGACTATTACAGCGCTATTACTTTGTGGCGATGATCTCGCCGATCCGGAGAAGCTAATGTTATATAAAATGACGAGCATGAAAACCATACTGAAACTGACAGATCATGGAGTCGTCTTTGGTTTCTTGTTGTAACATCACGTCGTGTTTTATCCAACTTTGGTTATTGCAATACATTTACAAAAATTTATCCATGGATGGTGTTTGTACTTGCTTCACTCACTGCGGGATTATTTAATGAATTTGTGCCATTAAGGGTAATTATTAGAATTACCAGTATAGTCCGTGACTACCTTGCATGTAACAGTCTTAACGTAGTAGGGCTAAGGGGATAACACGTTTATGGTAATGCAGTACCATTCCTGACATTAAATATCTATTTGTATGTAGAAATTTAAACCCTGCTATTTTGGATTTCTTAATTATGCTAGAATTATTTTAATATTTATAATAATAATAATCATTAGTATCTATCCATATTTGTAGAACATTTATTACACTTATATAATGTAATATCCGTTTCCTATAATAAAAGAGTCCGGTCTATTTTTCCCTAAGAGGGCTTTCAAATAATATCAAACCCCAATTATTGTGATTGCGTCATTATCGAACCCCTATATAACTCGATATACGTATCTTATGGCATGACAAATGTTCGTAACTATCAATTACTTTCGAAGATTACTGGGAAGCGTTGAAAATCGAAGCCTAAATGAAATTAAAGCTCTGTTCCTAGAGGAGACGTAGGCAGCACTTTTTCGTTATATGGACGTCATTTACTGATTAGTAATTACCAATAAATACAAATTATAATAAAGGCAAACTAAAATATAGTATAATAAATAGGTGAATTATATATTTTATATTACTCTTTATTATTATTTATTATTTTGAATGTTTGACATTTTGACTATCTTGTAGTATTGACCAAGGTCTCAAAGGAGTATCTACCACACAAAAACGTCTAAACGTCAAGCACTGAAAATAATCAACGTAGAATGGATTTTTTTCTACAAAATAAACAAATAATAGTTAATTATATATATATAATTTTTAAATAATAATATGTGTAT
Source organism: Rhagium mordax (assembly GCA_963680705.1). Lineage (NCBI taxonomy): Eukaryota > Metazoa > Arthropoda > Insecta > Coleoptera > Cerambycidae > Rhagium > Rhagium mordax. The sequence goes on along the minus strand of OY796660.1, from coordinate 14,112,850 downwards.
TTCTAAAACCTCATTAGTTCTCAATAATGATTCGAAATATCTATCATATGGGATAAAATAATATTATGTCATTGTATAAATCACACATCAGTTTTTAAACGAAAATCCAAAGAGTTATATAGAAATTCTGTAATTTTTTTTAATTTGCTTTAGAAGAAAACGAAACAAGATGGTCGAAACGTCAATTATTTAAAATAATCAACAAGAAACAGAACCTGAGAATTATTTTACCAATTATCAGCTCCGCCAAGCCGTAGCATTAAAATAGCCGGAAATAATTTAGAAAAAACACCGGATAGAATACGATTCACAGGCCCTGACCTTGGAAACTGAGGAGTACATGTTGACATTTTTTTAGTAACTTAGCATTAACAACTAAACAATAAATGCAGGGTGCAATCTGAAAATAGGATTTGCAATGTTTTAAAATTTTTTCCTTGTCCTTGGTCAAACATGGCTAATTATGATCGAGATTATGATGTAATACACCTGATAATCATTATCACGTATGCCTATCTTGAAAGAGCATATTAACTTTAATTAATACTTTATATTTAAAATTGATCAGGCTTTCAATCAGTCTAGATAACATTTTCATCTGACGCGCTGTTGCGGCATACCCATAGATCGAATTTTTCTGAATTTCATCAGAAAATTGATAATTTTCGTCACTTTATAAGTATTTCATGTTTTAAAATCGAAATAACACGTTCCTAATATTAAACAAACTTTTTCGATTTGAATGAATGATCTTTTCGAAAATCAGACAAGGCCTTGAAAAGATCACTTACGATCTATCATTTTTAATGTCCAATAATAGACTCTATCTGTAGCCTAAGACATTTATTTTTACTAAGTTTCGTGTATTATCATGTTACGCGTACGGTTTTCTAAAAAAGCTGTTTTCCAACCTCTCTACCATCTCTATGACCTTTTCGGAATATACTTCATTACCGCTTTTATAAAACTAGTCAAGAGGCATCTTTCGCTCTTCATGACGTTTCGATTGGTTGAGCTGTTTTTTGAGTTAAAACGATTTTATAAAATTTTTCAAGTACTGACAGACAGACATAGACAGAGATTTTTTAAATGTGACCGAAAGCGTTGAGTGTAAGAATTATAAAAAGACGTAACGTCGTAATATTGCTGGTAGCGAGCAATAGATGGCGCTTCCATAGCATCGGTTCAGAGGCTGCCAGTTCGATTAGAATTGTCCCATTCGTATGTAGTTACAACAGTGTAGTATGAAACATTATGGAGGTATCATCAGAGTGTGATAATTTTAACCCCACTGGCAGTATGAAAACCGTTGCTGGGGTAGCACTATCTATAGTTCGCTGCCAGCAACTCTGGAAGTGAATGTATTCAAGTTCCATCATATGAAAATTTCAAACGTCTAATACATTTTTTTCAAAGTGTATTAACATGTATAGTGGATCCTTATCCCCTTTTAACAATAATTACATGGAAATAAATACAATTTTTTCAAAGGGAACAAACAATAATTAATTGATATATTTTCAATATTTCAAAATTATTTTATAATTCTTATTGGTAGAGTTGTTAAAATATATTTAATATTTGATATTATCTATAAATCATTTTGGCGGCTCATCATTATTGAGAGCGCGCCAAAATGTCAAAATGTCACAATCTCCTGAACATTTTAAATTTTTTTTTTAAAATGGCTTTTATGAATAATTTGTTAAATAATATGTAAAGAATATGTAAGAAATAAATAATCACAGAAGATGATAATCAGTATCTATATGATTGTCTATTCCATGTTTGTAAATTCTTTAATATGCCTTAAATGATACAAATTTTTCTTTGTTGGAAAAATCGTACCCAAAGTACAATAACAACTGAGTTAAAATTGCAACTGCATTTTAGTTATTAAAGAATAAGCAAGTGTCACAATTTATCTTTTATATTAGACTGAATCATTCAAGAATTAGCTTACAGAAATAGGTATTTTCTAATTTTCTAGGGGAAATTAACACGCGACTAAAAAGACAAATGCGGACAATCTTTTTAATTACCGTAAAAACTTGGTTAAAAATAAATGTAGCCATTTATAAATGGTAAATTTATTTTTAATGATGCTACAAGCATCAACTAAGATTGTGAAATTGAATGGCATTTCAAGTTCCTGCTTCATCGTATCAAAGGGTGAAAAAAGTGTATCTTTAAAATAAACCACGTTTTTGAGACTCCTATAATCGATCCTACAGTCGTCAATGATACCACATTTCATAATACTTAAATACCAACTGTGGCTGGCAACTTATATTTAAAATCACATTTGAGTTGGCAGAATATTTAGTTACCGTCTAAACTTCCATTCATTAGGGTTTTAGAATCGAGCGAATGTTTAGACACTTATTAAAGTTCTTTTTTGCAATGATGGGGGATGAAGCGAGAGATTAGCAAACAATTTAAATTTACAAAGTCCTCCTGACATGTCGAACATTTTCCCTTAGCCAGATGTTCGCAATGGAAAAGCTTATTTCAACTAGGTAGACCAGATTACATTGATTTTATGTTGGTCTACCAATTAAGCAGACAAATTAAAGCACGTTTTTTATTATCTTGAAAGCGGATTTTTTAAAGCGCTGTGGTTTATACTGGCTTAACATTCTTTTATCAATTTGCAGTTATTTCAACAATTTAACGTATGGGCGATTTAAAAAAGAAGACACATGAATCTAAGATGTATTATTTTACTATTCATTAGTTTTCACGAATTTATCTTATTCAATATGTAATTTTAAAACCAAAATCTAGGTACTTTATATTTCATCTATAACAGCAGTGCAAAAAAGTATAATAAAAATGCTTTGATGTTTATTTTGCTCCAGAGAAAATCTATTGGGGTATGTCATCGCACTGATATACTGATATATTTGTTTACTTTAATTATCCACTAAACTCGACATTTCTATTACACGTCTTCACAAATGTTCGCAACGATCAATTACTTTGAGTTAATACGAGACAACGAAGACAGCCGAAATCCATATAGAATTAAAGTTCATTCTACCGGAAATGGAAAAATAGATAACAGATTTGGAGTTTACTAATCCGTCTTGTCTAGCTGAAGACGAAATGATTTAATTAAATGAAAGTTACAAGAGTAATTGTTTTCTTTGCTGTTCTCTTTGTCCTTGAGTACGGACTTAATTGAGATGTTATTTTTAGAAACTGAATAATACAATATCTAAACTCGCGTAGAAAAGTTCGCCCACAGAACAGTATAGGATTGAGTTAAACTAAGCTAGTAAATAAAATCGTTGTTATTTTAGGTATAGAAATAATATGTCAATTTGTTTCGTAAAATTGATTATTCATTAGTGACTTAGTAAAGTTCTTTAGAATTTATTGATAGGTAAGATTTATTTTCAGTATTATAATATTTTAATTATTCTTACCTCGAAAGATTAGAAATACTATGACAGCGACTATGATTGCAAATTCAAAACTGCATGTCCTTTCTGACCCAAACAAATGGTAATTAATTCTGTCGTTGCAAGTACTATGTGATAGGTACTCCGTTAGTATATTAGCAGGGTAACTATTAAACTGTTTAATGACAGAACTCATGTTCATATAATCCACTAAATTATTGAAAGTTCTATACGTTGATGACAGTGGGTAATAAACGCGGCCAGAGGAGTTAGAAATTTGCAGTATGAAATGTATTTATAGTATCTGTTAGAGGAATATCGAAATAGATACAATTGTAAACAATACTATTGTGAATAATATTCCATATATCTTTAGATTATACCATTTACCAACAGTATTAGTTTCTACCAAATAATTCGTTTTAATTGGTTTTCATTCGGATCATCCAATGATTTTTATAGGAACAAAATAAAATTTCCTCTGTTCATAATGTTGATATACTTATAATAATGATTTTCAAATTACGGAGTATTAGATTTTATTATTATACTAAGTTTTGATTAGCAATATATCCGTACTTCGCCTCAAACATCAAAATCTTCGTAGCCGTTTTTGAAACGTAACATTTGATCTTTTGCTTTTGTGAAAAAGTTTAACTTCTACTCCAGAGCGTCTATTTGAAAAGGTTTCGCTTAGTTCAAAAATTTACGTCCATTATAATGATACGTTGATATGCATTAATTAATGGTTATGGAAAGGAAACTTTAGATAAAAATTAAATTATTTTTGTCTAAAATGAGTAGTCACTTAGTGTTAAATGGAATATGGGGATAAAAAGTTTTAGTTTTACTCCAGATCCAGTGCATTGCATTTGGTCCAATAATTTGTTTCTTTAAAAAAAATTGCAAAAGCAAGGACCTTGCACTGGTTTTTAGCCTCTATTTATTAAATATGTAGTTCATATTATTATAGAACTGACAGAAAAGGCAAAGGATAGTGAATTGAATCATCTATAAATACTGTGTCATACATTTCTGACGTGTATTTCGTGATCTTCAATTCAATTCAATTTTTGAAAACAGTGTCTACGAATGTGCAAAGGTACCCTATTGTTAATCACACAATCAGCATATGTGACACATCTGCATGTTCCGGAAAATAAAAGCTTAGCCTTGATCAACAGCAGGAAGAATCTGAAACATGTTACTTATTAACAATGCACAATGTACAAAAGCAGGTGATGGAAACCGATTTACTTTTGCTCTCTAAAGAACGAGTATAAATAATTTTGTTTTATTCAACTCCCAGAGTATAGTCAATAGACTGCTTACTTTATCGAGGGGTCCACTAGCATCAGCTGCTATGTCAATTATCTTACAAAAGTTTTCGCCAGCCTCAGCAATGAGGTGGAAGAAATTTACCGATTTTTTTACTTCAACCTTCACCACCAAGGCACTAACTCAATTTTTGTTACAACTCATTTTATGGAATTGCGAAATGGATTGTGGGGAATGATGCGGGGACGGCAATTTATGCTACTCATAAACTTCTTTCGACAAGGCTGTTTTGATGTAACGACCATAGAATAAACGAGGAAGAGCTCGGGATATTAAGAAAATTGATTTAAGAGGTACAATTTTTATAAATGGTGGTTTAGAGAAGAGCGCTGTTAGTTAAACCTAAAGTTTCTGAGAAAATCAATAAAACGAACAAAAATCCCTAACAGAACTTAGTCAAAGAGGATATTTCGCTTTACCCAAGAATTTTAACGTAAAATAAACCGTTAATACGATATATGCAGTGGAAAGGTCAAGCATATTTCAATCTACCCCCACCAAACTGGTTTCTTTACGATAACTAAAGGAACTATGTTTTCATGCAACATTCTTTGCACATTTTTCTTTCTTCTCGTGTTACACTCGTTCCATAATCTTTAAAAACGATAATGTTATTAGCGTCCAAAAGTCAGCACTTTTTGCAGAAAATAAACGACGACATTTTGATTAAATATTTTTTGCTCTTTCCTCTTCTTTTTTCATGCTATAATGGTTCCATAATAGTGATGGACAAAAAAGTCATTATTGTCCAAATGACAGAGCGTTTTTATAGAAAATACCCAAAATTAAAAAACATCAAGGCTATTAAAGAATAAAATATTCAGGAAACATTCTTTGCCTCAAAAATGCTCGAATAAAAAAAGGCACAGGATGTTTGTTGCTGAAAATGCTATTAGCCTCCAAAAATCAGTGTGTTTCTATAAAATATTTAAACTGCTCAACTTTAAAAAATAACAACGATTTTATATACTTGCTGGGAGCCGTTTTTCCCTTGAAACGAGCTCCAGCTGTATACATGGGAACTCTATAGACATTGATTTTATTCTGACCCTCGGGTAATTGATGGAATCGTCTTCCTCTGCACTTCGTTCACTGACAGAAGTTTTTCTTCAGCATCGAACCGATTCAGCCGTTTACTATTGACGAAATCACCAGTTTCATACCCCTTGTGAGTTATAATTTCTAGTGGACAAAAAAGGCATTGATATAGTAGATTCGGGTTATTCAGATTCTACTGTGATTGAAAACATGAATTTAAGGTCATTTTTCTAAATTTTAAGAGATGGTGACATTACATACGTTTATGCGTCATTCTGGATCGTTTTTTCTTATTTCCGTTTGTTACTGATATTTAACTTTGCATTGTTCAATTTTTCTAAACTCGGCCATTGCCAAAAAACAAGACCATCGTCAATACAATTAATCTTAACTATTTTGTGAATAATAGATTATAGTCGGAAATCACACTTTCAGTAAGTATGCATAGAACCTAACAATTTCCTGTCGAACGTGACCCTAGGGTCATCGGGTCTCGTGACACGTGCAAGTTGTACACAATTAAGGAAGCAATCATGTTGCATGTGAAATGGATTTTATAGAGCCTAAGTCTATATATTCTTCTTATTAAAGTGGATTTTCAATTCAGGTTGTGCGGCTGGAAATTAACTTTATATTACGCATTTCTATTATTGCCACATTGAATTATGATATACCCAAATCGTATGATTAAAATCGTCGTGTCTTAGAATTTATAAATATATTCACTGAAAGCACTAGATTTAAACATAAGACGGGCACGGGTGAGATAACAACATATTTGAATTTTAAAACTCCCTATTCCTTTTTAATCCTTGGATTTTTATTACGATATTCGTGTCTTCAAGGGAATGACTAAATTAAATTTAGTTACAAAAATTGTACCTAAAAGACTTTTTAATAAAGATAACGCTCATATACTTACAAAAAAGCAAGCTTTATAAAATTACTATATTCTAAGAGCTTCTTTAAAATGGCGCATTTAAAACTTCTTATCTTATTTGAAAATTTCGGATGCAACTATTTCTAACAAATTGTATTACTTATTGTTATTCTTTGATAAATAACATTTAAACAATGGTCACATGGTTATGTCACACAAAAATCAGGTGATTATATTTTACCTTAAAACATGAAAAAATTCACAGTCCTTCGCAAAGATGCAACCGGAGGAGACATTGGAAATGACGAAGTAGAACGCAAATCTTGTGATATTTCGGATGTGATAAAAATGAAAATTTGTTGCAAAGTAGTAAATAGTTATTTCATTAACACAAAACATTTTCAAAAATTAAAATCTTATTATCAATAGTTTTATTTAGAAATTAAAATATAAAGAGTTATTTTTTTTATTAACAAAAATATTCTCATAATGAAAACTAAAATGGTATTATATAAATTTTTTTCACTAACAAACATTTTTAATGTTAAAACTAAAATAATTTAAAATAATTTCGTGAAGATGAAAAGTGATTCCTAACAATTACAAATACCGATATTGATTAATCGCAAACTATTAAACGCAGCTAATAGTACAGGAAAAGTGTCCAAACTGATCAAGAACATAGCCAATTCGTTGAAACTTGACATATGCCTTTAAAAATACATATCTATGTTTCAAGAAACTTAAGAGTCCCGAACCGTAAGGGGTGTGTCGAAGCTGCCTACTTGAAAAATCGTGAGATGAACTTATAGGTTTTCACATGCATAATAAAAATTGGCAATTGAACCATGACAAATTTTCAAAAAATAACAATGTTTTCATTTATAGAGAAATATTAATTTTTGACTTTTTTATTAAATTCTTTTACCAATTTTACGTTTGTTTCCTTCATTTTTTGCTTGTTTATCTGTGAGTATATTCTGCAAAATGAAAAAGTACATAATCATTGTACAAGTGAGGATTATCGAGTTGTTTAAAATTTTATATATATATATTGAATGAAACACACTTTGTATCTAAAGAAGATCGGTATCGATAGCATATAAATAAATAATTTTATCTATGTATGAATTTAGTCATCGTACTCCCTGACAATTTCCGTAAATTTGTAAGCATCTTCAACCTGCTTTTCTGTTGCGGTTGCAGGAGATAAGCTGCAATATTGATTCTGCTGTTGGCACAAAAAGTGTTGTCACAGGTTGTAAGGAGCCGTTAATTTTCTTCTATCCCCACTGTTGTGGATTTCTTTCATTGCCAAGCCATTTCTGAATTTTGTAGAATACTCGTAATGAATATTAAGCGACTGCCTCTGAAGTTGGTGGTAATATTTCCAACTTTGATTTTATTCGTACAGCGATTTTTTGAATTGATTAAATCTGTATGAGTTAAGTGAGACATTTCTATGATTTTCCTTGCACCGTATAAAAGTAGGAAAAGAGTTTCACCAGCCTGTTTTACTTGTGAGGGGGTTGAATTCTTGCCATTGAAAGTTCTTACTACATTAACCAACTGCATTTCTTTCTGAAGAAGTTTGATGACTTTTAATTTTTCTTTCTGAAATATTGTAGACGTGGTATCATAACCACTGAAGGCATGAGTCAGTAAAATTGTATTTTTCTACTACCGTCTATATAAATGAACTTTGTAACTCTAGCAATACGCGCGATAACGAAAGTAAACATTCGAGTTACCTGGGTGCTAAGGCGTTGCTATCTACGAAAGTAAAACTAATGCGGCCAGGACAGAAAAGTAGATAAACAAATTTTAAACGAAATTAATTCGTTCTATTTGAACAAATTAATACAACTAAACAATTTTGTATTAATAAAGAAAGGCCTTTCTAGGAAGTACGACAACATTTTTGTCGGCACGTAGTACCTACCTACTCCATTTTAAAAACGCTTCAAAGTTTGCATATACCTTGCTTTGGATTTCTTGGGGTAAAACAAGGCACAAGCAATATTCCCATTTATATCGCCACAAAACATTATTTGTTTATTTTAGTTTGAAACCACCAGAAATTAAAATGTGTAATATTTCATTTCATAGTCTTAGGGCCGATCTTTTCACCTCCAATTAACTTTATCTGGCAGTTATTTACCTAGGATACAATTGTTACAACAATGAAAATCAACAACTTTAACTGCCGGATAAAGTTAACGGGAAGATGAAAAGATTGGGCCTTAAATTAGTAAATCCCATAATTTTTTTCGGTATAGTAGAAAAAATATAATATTACATTTCATGATGCGAAAGCCCTTTTAAGTATTCGGTGTTTTTTTAAAGGTCTCGGCTTCGCCTCGACCATTCAAAAATCACCTCATGCCTTAAAGTAACCTTTCGCATCTAGTAATGTAAATAACTATTTTTATACTTTCTTGTCATTTCTGTATTTCTGACGAAGAAAGAATTTTCCATATAATTTTTCCTGTTCCTGACCTTATGAAAAATATATCTTTTTCTTCTGGAGTTAAAGCGATTAATAGAACAAGGAGATCAACGTCCTCATCAACTAAGTACAAATATTCGTCTATTATTTAATATTTCAATTGCTATTTTAACAATAGGTGAATCTACATCATCTTTCTACAGCTTGTTTTACAAAGAATCCATTATTTTAAAGAATTTTTGGCAACATTGAAATTAATCGGATTTCGTTTATATCATTTGACAAAAACTTATCTTGAGGGAAGGGCTACGATTACTGAATTTTGCCTAAATTGGTTTTCACGTGTTAACATACGTCATACAAATGTGGATGCAATAAAAATCCACCTTCAAATTACATAAATAATAAGTATATAGAGTTACAAAGATTTCGCAATTTTCTTTCTTATTTGATTAATTTCTGTACATTTTGCATGTACTGTAACCGTGTGATATGCCATTGGATCAGGCATTGAGAGAGGAGTTGAACATATATTTTATTTTGCTTCAAATCACCGCTATCTTTGTAAATTGCGAAAAACGACAAAATTTTAAGTTGCATATGGTTTTCGGCTATACATATTTCGACGGGACAAAAGGAAATAAGCTGTTCGACGTGCTTCTCGATGTTAAGTTGTATTGGAGATTGTTGGGCATGACTTTTCTAACGCGGCGATAAATTTTTTTGTTTACTTTTGCTTAATCTACCTCATGTTAAAGTAATGGCACTCAAACCTAGTCAAACACTCGGTAATACGTACAAATCAGATATCGGCAACCTGCCAGAGCAACCCCGATCCTAAATCCACCCCTATGATTTGTCAAATTGCAAGTCATTGACAAAATTGAAAAAATTGCAAAAACAGGAAAACTTCAAATACTATTTCCAAACGAATTTCCGAGAGACTGTTTTGGTAAGAAATCCAAGGTAAAGGGTCGAACTTAGAAGAATTACATCGTGAATTGCACGGTCACGCTCTGATTTTAGGCTCAATAGGAGTGAACGAAAAAGTGTACCGTTCCGAAACCGCTGAAATTTCACGCGTTACGTCATTTTGCCATGAAACTGATTTTCGACCCCCTACTAGGACTAAAAACATTTGTTTAATCCTGCTCTTGAAACATGCAGTTTCTTACTTGGATACAATACTCGATACAATTAAATGTCATAAAGAAAGGCACTATCGAGAAACAGAAAATTGTTTCGGGGTCCTGAAGTCGTCCCGAGTCCGAAACTGTAATCGGTTCCGTCCTAGGACAGATATTAAGAAATCATTAAATTTCGCTGGATCGACTATAAGGTGTAATCTATCGGACGCACTATGGATTTTTTGGCGAATTTTGCGAAAACACGAAAATTTTAAACCTTATTTCCAAACGAAAACAGGCCGCCGGGCCGCCGTTCTGGCAATAAATCCAAGCTCGAAAGTCCAACTTGAAAGTACATCGTGAATTGTGCGGTCCAGCTGCGATTTTGAGGTCAGCAGATCCCACGATAGCAGATCCTAACTAAAAAGTGACATTTGTGACGTTAACGAAAAATTTTTAAGTTTTGACAAGCCCTGCACGTGCATGAAATTTGGAAGGCTCTGCGCACGCATTCGGCCTTTTTAATTTCGCAAAATTTACAAAACTCTTCGACATGGGGTATTGAAACGCTAATAACTTTTTAAATATTCAAAGAATTGCAACGAGATATAGCCGTTGGAATTTTCTCGACAAGAAGACTCCTATAAAAAAATAATAACATGACTGCCGGTACCACGCGATTTAGACAACCAATCAAAAATTGGTCACTATGTTGTCGCCACTGTTTCTATAAAGGCATGCTTCATATTATGCAACATGAAACTGATTTTTAACCCCCTATACGAAAACAAAAACATTTCCAATGTTAAAATATACATAAAAACTTTTTTGATTATTTCCCAGTAAGGCCTAGAGGCATTATATGAAGTCAAAACGGCAAAAAGTCTATTGCAGCAAAACGATCAAAGTAATAATAAAAGCAGTGTTATTGATTTTAGCTCAGATGAAAAAAGCGATAGTAGTTTTGCTGTCATTAGTGAAGAAATAGAAAAATAAATGACTTAGGTACTGCTGCTGGCAGTATAAATATTGATTTAATATAACTTCGCCTACAACTCAAAATATCTAACAGATCCTGAAAACAGATCCTCAAGAAAAGATGAAACTTGATAAAATTGCATCCTATTCATATACAGGGAACGTGCCATTTAACCATGTTGAAGACCATTATTTAAAATATTTGATTACTTTTTTGAGGACTATAACCCTCCAGGAACGAAGCTTTTAGTAGACGAACTGTTAGACCAAATGAGTAAAGAAGTGAATGGTGAATCCAGAATTATTAGAAAGGTCACGTTAATATTAAATGATTGGTCTTAAGATACTTCAGATAATTCAGATGATAAAAGAAAGAAAGAACATGTCAATTTTTTTGGCTGATGTAGACACGAATAACAATAAGAACACTGCAGATTTTATCAATGAATTGGCATCAGTTACGAAATAAAAATTCGAATGTAAAGTAGTTATTTGTCAGCGATACTGGGAACAAAATAAAAACAATGGGGAATAATTGGAATCGCTGAAAAAATTAAAAGATAAATTAATAAAATGAAATAGTAAAAGTAAATTTAAATTTAGTTAGCATAGAGATAATATTCTTAAAGTTTAGGTCTACTCGACATAGATAATTAGGTGAGAACTGGAAACCGTAACTAAATTAGTCCGAATTTATAGAATTTTTAATTTAAAATATAAACATAATCAGATATTTATATTTGAATGATTATGATTGATTAGTGATTCTTGGGTTGTCGTTTTGAGTTTATTTAAATATTATTAAGTACCTACTCACAAAGAAAATTCCTCTTAGTTCTTCCTTGGGTTCTTCATGTTTTCATAACATTATCGTTATTTGTTGTCAATGATAAATGTTGTGCGATATTGATATTTGCAATTTTATTTTATAAAAGACCATGTTCTTATGTTTCGCAATGTAGTTTTCCTTTATGTTTTATTAACAACTGTGACTTCCTAAAGAAAACGTTAATTTATCTATAAACTTGTTTCAGAAACATTTCGTTTATCAAAATCGTATGAATTTACGATCACGTATTTAAATTGTATCAAATGCTGCTGCTGAAACAAGAACTTAGAAGAAGTTTATATTGAAGTCCTGCCTCAATCGGTGAGACCACTTGACCTTTCTCCGGTTGAGAGTGTGTGGTCAAACGTCTCGTTTACATTATTTAAACCTTGTATCAGGGGAGGAAAAAAACATTTAATTCAGCTATCGAGTCCGAGCGTATTAACTTATTCCAATGTTACTGTAAGAGCATGTAGAAAAACATTTAATTCAGCTATCGAGTCCGAGCGTATTAACTTATTCCAATGTTACAGTAAGAGCATGTAATTTTTCATACCGAAATATTGATACCTAATAGTTCAACATTCCAAATTCTGAGTAACTAAAACATTATGATTGTAACTGATTATAGCATTTTCCAGGCACACAGTATAGGTATAAAATCGTCTTGATGTTAACATTCGTGACTACATCTCATAGAACTTATTAGTGTTCATGTGGCATGACCATAAAAGTCACGACAACGCACGCAGAACTTAGTAAAGATATTCTTAATAATAAGGGAAGTTATTAAATGGACTAAACAACAAAATATCTATCGGGAATAAGGTTGTTCGTCACAAATTATGGAAAAAATATTACCCTAATAATATTCAAATGCGGCGAATATTTTACAGAAAAATGATTGCCTAAGTTTTATATACAAATTAAATTCAGAGAATTTTTGCTGAATACTGTCTGTGTTCGGCATTATTTTCTTTATGCCCACTTTAATTGTTTTTATTAAGGTAATAGATTATTGCCGGCTGGCACATATATTATCCTGAATATCTAACACGTTATTAATTCTCCCGGGTGTTGTAAATACCTAAGAATACGCTGCGCTTAGCTAAAGTCATTTTACAAATTAGTGTCTGAAGTAATTTCCAACGCCGTAGTTTAGAATGATAAATTTATGTCATTTAGTTCAACGTCTTCCTTATTAATGATTCAGGCCTCATAATATTAATTTTATTTGTGCAGATATCGTCGGTATGAAAGAGCAAAACTGTCGATCAGAATAATTGCTAGCATACCTCTAACGTGACAAATCTAGCACTCAAAAAACGCTTTATTTAAATAATGTCTAATACATTGGAATAATTTAATGTACATAAACTTGATGAAAAATACTTTTTTAATAATGGAACAGTTTTGAAGACTGATTTTTTAATTAATATGGGCACTTCTGTTCTGCTCAACTTCAATGTAGTGATATTTTTGTTAGGTTTATATAAATTCCTTCCATATTTCTATAATTTAATCTAAAGCTAAGCATCATTTACTTATATACTGTAGTTCTCCATCAGGACATGCAAACCTATCGTTTAAGGCAAAATAAATGACCTGTTTCTCAGATAAGACTTTTACCTTTTGTATCATCAATTTTCTGCAACTCTATAATGTGCTAATATGTCAGCAGAATTGAAACGAAATTTTGTAAAATGTAATCTTTATTGAAATAAATTGATTAAAATAAAGGAATGAGAGATTTTCAACTTTTTAAAATGTGAATAAGAGGTGAGTTTCAAAAATTTAAAATTGTTTCTATGAAAAACAAAATAATCTGGAAATACTGTTTAAGTTTACAATAAAGTCGATTGAAGTTCTCCCTAGTCATTCAACGAAATCGAATAAATTGCGGAAACAATTGGTTTTGCAAACAATTAAATGTTTACTTAATGAAAAAGTTTGTAATTTGGAAACTAAAAAATTCGCAAAGAAACTATTTTGAAGAGAATTCTTAAAAATAAATTAAAATCCATTCTAAAACTTAAATGCATGATTTTAAAGTAGCCATTTATTGCGCCAAATAAGTTTTAATCTAAAAAATACCCAAATAGTCCTCCCAGTTCAGCTGAGCAGTATCCGTCACGAAGACAAAATTGCAAGGTGCAAGATCTGGAGACCTGGCTGGCCACAAGCTAGGACCACATCCAGATATAAATCGATTCAAAATATTTCCCCCAAATATTACATTATTATTGGCAACCATTTTGTTGGAAATACATTTTATTAAAACACCTACTAATTTCTGAATACCAGGAACAATTTGTTGCTGATGCAGAACCAAGTAATTTTGACCAGTTAAGCTGCTATCGATAAAATAGGTTGGCAGTATATTTACACAACCAATTTTTGAAGATACTAAGTTCGAAGTTCGTAAGAGTATGTAAATTTCCTTACGACCAATGTCGTATACGAGTTGGGGTATGTTTACCAATCAACAGAGAAGTTGATTTAGTGAAAATAATGTTCTTAATCAATCGCTTTTTCATTAATTGATCACAAATCTCCATTCATTTGAAATTGTCGCCTCAAAAGTTGTCCGAACCTTGTATGATTTGTACTCATTTTGGTTCAAAACAGCCCCCATTCCCTAATTGTTGTAGGCGTAAAATCGTCTTCAGCAGAAATTTGGGAAACAGTAAACACACAGAGTTGTTGATTGCCAGTGTTCAAATCATAACATTTCTTTCATCTTGGGCTTCATTGGGACGAACTGATTTTGTATGCTCTCTATATATAAAATCAACAGAGTCGTGTAGTTCAAAATTGTTAATAAATCGTCCATAACTTTGATTCAGGCTAGTCGATAAATATATCGTTATATCAAACTTAAATTTGTCGCCTTGACTGCCTTTGACAGCACCAATTAACATTTGAATTTGTTCAGTTATCTTCTAAATCATCAGTTAGGCAGGTACACAATTGAAAAACCGAAGACTTTTCCATTACGTACTGACATTGTCTGTGTTGAAACTGGGGATCGAACCCTATCCTCGATAGACAGTGCCAACAAGTATGATCGCCCCACACATGATATTTGTTAAGTTAACTGTAGGTAGTCGACTATTCGTTCATATATGTGGTATGCATGTACAATGTACATGATGGTTTTAAATCCCATGACTTCTCTAGAAAGAGTAAAAAGGAGTGACACATGTTCTTTATTGCACATTGTGCAAAGTAGGGCGCAGGTATCCTGAGATTATTATTATAATGTTCCCAACACGACAGGGGTGCAGACTGAATAGATCCAAATAATTTAGGTTGTAGTATCGCATCAGTGTGGAATGGCATATAACTTTTATCTAGAAGAAGTTTTATTTACGTACGTTTTGAGAAACGTTGCAGAATTTTTCAAATTCCAATATATTGTCCTCGATAGAGTTGATTGATGAAAATTTTCTAGAAATACGGCTAACGATTTAAATTTCTTCGTATCTCTTTCGAAACAAAATAATGACTACAACCAAGAAACATATTTTTTGGACTTAGGTGAGATTATGCCTAGTACCTAATACAACAAACTGTTTTAAAAAGAATTTTGCCATTCGTCGGTACGTTTTGATATAACTAATTTAATCATTATGAAAATTTAATTTATTTTCAATATAGTAAAAATAAGAATGAAACTGATGAATATCAGATATGAGTTCGTGCCTGAGACTTGCCCTTCTTAGCAAAATATTTTTTTCCTGTAGAAAGAGCCTATTATTGTATTAGTACAAATATTTCTCATTTTTTTCCTAGTACAAAAATGAAATAATGTATCCATGGCAACGAATTAAAAATCTAAGTTATGACTTGTCATAAACTGTCATTTTAAAAGTTGACGTCGCGCGTCGAGCCGTTTTTTAAATTTAAAAGCGAAAATGTCTGAAGAAATGCAGTACGTACCACCTGAAATACCGGAAATTGCAAATTCACCTATGACATGTTTCATTGGTAGGTAAATAAAATGGTTAGTATTACATATATTTTTTTTTACTAACCTTGAACGCATTTGACCTGATGTCATTTTTCAAAATTAAAGTTTTGATATTTTTGATTTTAACGCTTGAAGAAAAAATGGTATATGTCACTCGAAGTAGAAGGCTCATTATGTGTTTCGCCCAGTTTGCTGCCTCAGCTTGCGCCTCGGCTGAGCAAACTTCTGGGCTCAACAATAATGGCCGCCTTCTACTCCTTGTAACATAATATACTATTAAGTATGTTTAATTCAAAAATGGACGATATTTTGCTCTTCATGTTTTTTCATAATTATCAGCGTTTCGTTTAAAATAATATAACACTAGACAAAGAAGCGAATTATTTGTAGAGGAAAATATTGCATGATTGCTACAACAGATATAAAAATATTCATATTGTATAGGTTACCCAATCCCTCCAAAACAACTATTTATTTCTTCAGGCAAATATTGCGCTCGACACAACAAGTATCGTCAGATATTTAGGAGATACTTTCGTGATCGTTTTCAGATGATTTAACACGTGTAGCCGTATAAGAAAGTTTAAGCGCTCAAATAGGTATTTGCAATCATCAATGGTCAATCTCAACTTTGATTTGCATTGTTTACATTGTAGCGAGCTCTTCTGTGTACATTAGATAGATAGTTCGTACTAAAGTTTGGTTTGGGATACCCGGAAGATCAACCTAGCCCCAGGCTGTTGGTCGATAGGTGAAATCATCGAGTAGCGTTGGCCGACAATTTCAACTGCCTCGAGGCTTTTGTAACCCTTTCACAGAGTTAATTTGGCTTTGTAAATTGTCATACGTTTGGATGGCGCAAGAATTAGTTTCTGGCCTTGACAAAATTCAGGTTGTTTTGGAATAATTTTTACTTCAATTTCGAATATGCTTTAGAACCAGTATCTTATTGACACATTCGTTATTAAACTAGAAGCTTTCATCTAACCAATTCTTAGTATTGTGCTTGGTTCTAAGTGTTCGGTATATTTTTATCATCACGTATGTTGCAGGTATATATTTGGAAAACATTATTGGATTAGTATAATATGGAAACCAACTTTAAATTCATAGTGACAAGATATCGTCAAAGTGGTTCCAGACCAACTCTTACCGAAGAAATTGGACGCGTTCCATCGCCGTGTTCTCTATGCTGTCTAAACATTATTAACACACAACTGTACCGATTCGATCAAAAGATCTAATTATGGAATCAAGAGATTTAGAGTAACTGAGATACTTACCATAGAAATGTTGAAAAATATACTAAATAATATTAATTTTATTGAGTTCTTCTCTCAACATAGGTAACCAAGTTGAACAAAATTCTACCGAACAATTTGATACGCATTTATCTTCATTAAGTAAAATTATTGCAGATTCTTTGATTTTTCTTTTTTTGTTGTCTGCTTCTTTGGTCAAAATTTTTGCTGAATCCCATTTTATCCTGTGATCGTTTTCCCAAGCATGTTCACAAATTTTAGATTTTTCAATATCACCTTTTCTAATATAACTTTTGTGCTCGCCCAATCGTACATTAAGTGGTCTAGATGATTCACCCACATAATGTTTATTACACTCGCACGGGATACTGTATATACAATTTTTTGAATTTTGTTCAGGATTTAATGGCTTCGTTTTTGTTAATATGGATCTTAAAGTATTATTTGTTTGAAAAATTGTCCTAACGCCAAATTTTTTACCGACACGACGTAATTTCTCAGATAAACCTTTTATATAGGTATATGGAATTAATGTTGCACCGGATTGTTAACTCTATTTGTATTCATTATTAATTAAAATTTCCCTGACAAATAAAATAATATTATTTGGTATATTTTTCAACATTTCTATGGTAAGTATCTATGGAAATGATATAAACGATTTTCATTTTATGCCGTGTTATTCTACACGTTACATAAAAATCTAAAGCCTAAACTTTGAAAAAGGAAACGGATATAGTTTCCGAAACGTCAGCGCGGTATTTTTGTATTAATTTAATTCCTATTAGTTGTCAAAAAACACCTTCTAACTGATCCTCTGACATTACGTCAAAGGCGTAGAGGTTATTTCCCAGTTTTAAACTGGTTAATTTGAATATTTTTTAGATAAATCGAATTTTTTGGATAGGAATCTCAAGGAATGTGGTAATAAATCCCAAACAAAGAAAAGGAAAGAAATAATTTATTCATTATCTCCTAAACAAATAAAAATTTTTTATTCAAATTTTGTACACTATAGTCATAATAAAAGACCAATTTTTTGACGTTCCAAAAGTTTTTCTTACTAAAGCAGTGGCGTAGTTATGGGGTTCTGACCATATTTAAACCCCTGAACTTCTACGCCAATGATCAGGAATTATATTTTTATACAAATTGTAAAACTTTGATGTATTTATCATAAAAAAGTACTCTTGATAAATGTCGCTAGGAGGCTTTCTGTTCGAGATATTTAGATTCTTACTAATCAAGGGTATAATAAAGAATTACATCTTGGTTGAAAATGACAGGATTAAGTAGGCGTTAAATCATTGACAGTTATTCACAACATAAACATAAAGAAAATGGATATAATTTTGAGCATTTATTGTAGATTATTAATTATTTATCATTTTAAATAAATTTGTATTAAAATACTTCTTTAATTTGTTTAACAAATAGCCTGTCAATAGAAAGTGCATAGGATACCCCTGATTGGAAAGAATCTAAATATCTCGAATAGAAAGCCTCCCAATGAATTTCACCGGGAGCACTTTTTTATAGGAAATAGGTACATCAAAGTTTTAAAATTTGTAAAAAATATAATTTCTGATCATTGGCGTAGAAGTTTAGGGGGTTCAAATACGGACTGAACCCCATAACTGCGCCACTGCCTTTCTCTGAAAAACTTTTTGCAAGTCAAAAAATTGGTCTTTTATTATGTCTAAAGTGTACAAAGTTTGAATAAAAAAATCTTTATTTGTTTAGGAGATAATGAATAAAGAGTAATAATTTTTTAAAAGTTTAACGCCCTGTATCTTGAAAACGAAACGTTTTAGAGAAAAATGTTATAGGAAATATTATTTTGACATGTTCTATCGTTTACAGAAGTTATGAACGATAAAACTAAAACACCCTGTATATATATATATGTATATAACCAAATAACAATTTAAAAAAAAAATAACTATATCGCAATAATCTGAAATATGTATTTAGAGCAAAAAATAACGATGATTGTCAACTGGTTCAAATTATTTTGTATTTTGACACAAATATGATAATTTTTGTTAAATATTTTATGATGATTTTGCCGGGTTGCACTTTACCTGCTCATGCATAGAATGCATTAGAGTACCGCGTATGCAATTTTAAACTTTACGTTTCAGTCTGCTAAGCCTCATTATTTTCCCTTTAAGATTCCTCCCATGTTTCGAAACTGTTATTTAATATTTCAAACTTTGCCTTGTGACAGGACGGACAGGATAATTCTCCAAGAATTACTATTTCTAGGATTCCATTTGCTGAACTGTAGATTGGAAGATATTCAAGTTATTTAATTGCAGTGCTTTGGAGGATTGATTGGGATCTCTCAAGATGGCTTAGCTGATTTATCGTTGAATATTTTGTTCGGAAAAATGTTCATTTTTGCCACAAACCTATTGCACCACCTATAAATTTGTGAAAAATTACATACGAATTTATTATCATGCATGGTATCTACTCCTAAATTTTATTATAAATTACTAAATCATCATGTGTTAGTTATTTCAAAAAAGGGAATAATCAAAGTAACTGTGTACATAAAACTTCCTCTTTGCAAGAAACTTGAAGGAATTAATATAACAGTAGAAACTGTCAGAGTAATCTAAAACTCCTTTGCGGTCTGTGAGTTTCTGAAAATATCCACAGAATACGGACTTTATTTTCAAACTATCTAGATCTCGATCTAGATCATATTATGAAAATTGTTGAGATTCTACGATCTACCACAATTCAAATTCACTGATTCTTAAGACAATAGCGACCAGAAGTCATCATAGTTACCAAACACAATAGATCTGCTTATTGTATAGTAGTAGACTTCTCATTATATTGATAGAGGGAATAGTTTTGTAGGATTATTTTTTTAGTATCCCCTTTCAGATAGCTTAGCTACAAGGCAATTTATGTCGTATGTTTTGCGTTTATATTTATACTTTCATAAATCGGCTACCACATTCTAATAAATTAGTTGACACGTTGCCAAAATATCATAATTAATGGATTTAAATTATCAACTATTCTCTGTTGATTTACGCTTGGCGAAATATAAATTCCGGTTGCCTCATTTAATCTGCAACCAACAAAATACGCGTATTTCAATCCCTAAGATAAATGGATTTACAAAAGATATAGCAAGGACCCAATAAATAGTAATAAATGAATTAATTTCTAGGTTAGAATGAACCAATCTACTGGCTTTAAGCATTTCATACTTATACGTACAACAGAATTAATTAGCAAGCGAAATTGCATGCTTTGTTTTATTAATTAAAATCTGAGGACGTCGTCACTGGTAAAATTATTAATCTGAAATCTGCATTTACGTATGATTTTGCCGTTCGAGATCCAGTCAAAGAAATATGTTGGTGCCTTTAGTAATTGGAGCACGTATAATTGGAAATGACACTTACATTGATGCGAATTGTTAGCAGAGTAGTTTCGATAAACTCCTAGAATATGAATTGATACATTATTTATATTTCCAGAAAGATGTAGTGTACATACACTGTTACACATCCGTCATAAAGTTTGTTCCAAATCAATGATTCAGCTTTTAATTATGATAGTTTTCGCACGCAAAATTAATTATAAATATGAACTGGTTACAAGATTTTTAGATGATAATGACGACGACAATAATGTCGCAGCCTATCAGAGTTAATTGTCTATGAGAATGATATTATATTAAAGATATTTTGAAAGATATTATAATGGATGGTTATATAAATAAGAAAGTCTTAGGAAACGAAAACACGGAGACAACTGAAGAAATAGAAGATTTACAGATTTTTGAGGATGAAGATTAAGGCATTACAAAAAAAAATGAGCGAAGAAAAGGCATCATTAGAGAAAGAAAAGAAAGACATTTTTAGATTTGCGACTTTACAGACAAAAAGGATATTATTGTCCAAAACGTGCATTAATTTTTTCATAAAATATTTTCCAGATAGCTTATTTGCCTGAATGTCAGACATGATGAATTGGTACAAAAGAATATCACCCGTTTTCCTTCAAACATTACGGAAGATATTAAGAACTTTATTGGTATTCATATATTCATGGAAATGCTGTTCATCTGATCCCTGGAACAAGAGGAGATAGGAAGATTATCTTTGGAAAGTCAGAGATAATAAAGATAAATAAAGATAATAAAAAATAGATGCAAGCAGCTTCAATGAGAAAGCAAATTGTTCCATTTAAAGCGTAAATAAATATAAAACAATACCTTCCAAAGAAAATTTGGGCAAGAGGCTTGGAATAGTAATGCAGTTAGCTGAGAGGGTACAAGAAAAGTATCTTGGTCTCTATTTTGATAACTTTTTCTCTTCATACCATTTATTTCAGTATTTGAATTTATAATACAAATATGGATGGTGTTGACAAACTAAATTTTCCGCTGAGTTCAGACGTTCTCACAAATGGATTGCAAAAGTGATTACGCATGTAGTTGGCATGTCATTGGCAAAAGCTTGGCTAGAGTATGGAAAAGAACCACACTAATTCCAAATGAATAAATAATGAATTTATGGAATTTTCGATAAAATGTCGGAGAATGCCTCATTTTATGCAAATTTTTTCTCAAACTCACAATGTCTATCATAATGGACAAGTCATAAATTCTGTTAAATTTGACATTTGGAAAAATTAACGCTTCAAAGAAGCTTTAACAAAAACCTCGACAAAATCTGATCATACTTAATAATAATAATATAATGTTCCAAATTACAGAATTTTTTATTGAGTTTACAAATACAATCAAAGCTGTTTTTTCCTGGTTTGTAATGATAGCTGTTGCCTTTGTTACGGTTTTTTGTAGACAGCCACTAAAACTCTAATATTTTCCTCATTAAGGTTTGTCGCATTAATTTGCTGGCCACCTGTAAATCTAAATTACTTAGAGTCACCGGTTTTGAATCAATATACCCGGTTGACTCCATTTATATTTTTGCCATAAATGTAGAAAAAATGGTAATTTATGATGAAGTATAAAGAGGTACCTACTTATCTTCGTGCTCAGACGAAGTAAATATACATTTTTATTTTATTACCAGTTTTAAAATGTAGTAGTTGCATATTATATATGATACTGCAGTAGAAAAAATTTCCAACTGGTCGCCAAATTTATAAATTTTATAAATATATGTAATATGTATATATATATCAGTCGTTACACTCTGTTGACTATTTCTTTTATTTCCGACCGTTGTCAACGTGCATTGAACTGAAACCATTGTCAAAAATAATCAAGAATACCACTTTCATACGCATGTATTCTCTATCGATTAATAATAAATATAAATGTTCGGAAGAGCAATAATTTTTAAATAAAATCCTTTGTTTCCATCTCTCCTTTAGTTTATTTCTAAAAATGTGGTCAGTTGTCCTCTATATAAATTGAGTTGGTTGTTCTTTTCATTCTCTGATTTATTTAACTGAAATAACTTCGCACTTCTGGCTCTAACTGTTGCCAAAATGTGAACGTAAGTATCGAGTGGCTAGCGAACCCCGCGAACCTCTATTGATTTGCAAATATAGGCTGTGGAAAACCGATTTGTTTTTCACCCACTCGACAAGGGAGTAAATTGAAAGGAATAAAGGATAAATACAAGATGTAGACATGTTCTCTCTGATTTAAATATCTGCTTTTTTGAATTTTAGATAATTTTATCCCTAATGTCAAATATAAATTTTAACTCATAAGACCCTTGTGGTCTTTTGTGCGTGTAGTTGTGTTTAATTAGAGTTAATACGAGGCATTTCAACGATGTGGAAATTTTATCCAAGAGGGAATTCAGTACAATTTATCAACAAATGGGTTTTGCATGTTGATAGGAAGCTGTTAAGCTCATGTTTAGGCCAGTTTACGTTTAGATTGCGTTGCTGTTTAGAATGGTTTAACAAACTTTCCTGTAAGGATTCCCATATCTTTTTAATGCTTACTTTGCAGTGAATAGGGTATACCTATGTCAATATCAAGATAACATCATAATTTGAAGAGGGTGGGAGCACTGGCGAATTTAGGAAGAGGTTGTTTAGTTGCAGCTCTCAAGTAAATCATATCGTTGTGCAGGAAACTGGTAGAGATGAAAGAACTGTGAAAAATAAACACATTTTACAGAATTGTAATATGATAATCAATAGATAAGGAAAACGAAATAAATGCCTTTTGATGTCAAGGTGATGGAAAACTCGAAAATCGGATTTCTGCCACACCCAGAGCAAGTGATCAAATGCACAACAAATTAATGAATTAAAAAAATACGATAGATCACTTACCCTGAATGTTCTGGAAATTCCTTGGCAGAAATCCTTTGCCCTGGACAGGAATTAAATTTGGCAAAAACCCAAGTCCCAAGTGGACTTCCTTCTCTATCCAACAGCTATTGTAGATTTTCCCAGCCTTTGAATCAAGGATTTAGCAACGCTCCAAGGCGTGAGTTACCTAATAACAAAGAAAATTCACACAGAAATCGTTCTCTGTACGAAATAAAAGATAATCTGTAATTTTGTAATTACAGTGATAACTTATCCAATTAAATTATTGGATAATACCTCAATTAATAATTAATTGGGCGAAAAATACGTCTACAACTAGACAAAATATGGTAAAATGGCGATAACTCAAACCACGTGCAAAGCACAGGTTATTAGGTAAAAATTCTGACAAAATTTACGAAAAAACGGTAAAAAATTATTATTCACAGATTATATTATTATCCTACTTTAGCGTTATAGCTGAAGCAATAAATTAAATGGAACCTTAAACAAATTAAGTGATAAGCGATAGGCATTTACAAAAATATAACTTGCTTGGTGTGCTGTTAGAAAACGAAAGATCCCGTTATTCTTCTCGATACGCGAAGTAGTAAGAAATGCTTCCCACTTGTTCTTTTGTCGACACTTTTTACGTTAGGTTCCAACGCAGAGCGCATACAGGGTTACTCGGAGTTGAGGCGCAATTTATTAATACTCAAAATAGAAACTACCAATGCTGTAAGGAATTTAAACTTAAATTCGTTACACCTTAAATGAACATTACATAATCCCTCAGATGTAAAAACTATTGAAGTAATAATCACAAACATTGGAAAATCGATTTTTGAACTATGTTCTTAAACAACGTGATAAATAAATAAATGCAGATATTCCATTCCGACCCAAATATCATGGCCGTTTCTCGTTTGTGGTGAAAACTCTAAATTGAATTAGAGTAACGTTTCATTCTTAATGCAATCGTGGTCTGCAGTTGGTGTATTCGTGTTTATGTTTACGTGAACTAGAACTGTGTGATAATTACAGTTAATACCAGGTGTTCCAGCGGTGTAGACATTTTATACTATAGGGAATTCTGAACAACGTATTAACAAATGGACTTCTCTCGTTCATAGGAAACTATTAGGCTGACCGTTGAAAACGTTGTAAGACAATAGAACACGTTTTGCGCCGCAAAAATATTTTCACCATCTCAAACTCGTAGCTTTTGAATTAAATATGTTAAAGTGTGCTCGTCGTATGATTTGTGTGTATGCCTTACTATTACTAGTAAAATCTTGTGTGGACACAATATATTTTATTACTGATTAGAAAAGGAATTAGAAACAAATATTTGGGTATAATTCACACTTCGAAATTTCTTCCTCTACTCATCTTTATCATTTGGCTTGATCTTAACTGTATTTAGGTTTTTTTTACCTCTCGGTATATCCAGGACATGTATATAGTAAAAACGTACCTAGCATACATGTCGCTATAGAGCTATCAAACGAGAATTAAGTGTTAAAGCATTTTAAAAGCCGCTTGACACAAACTGGATCGAGGCCAAACACTTTCCAACCACTTTATAAAGAAAAAAGTTGTGAAAAAAGAAAACGCGCAACGTACGCAGTGGTCTATTGTGTGATAGATAGCTAATTTTCTCAGATTACATTTTGAGGCGAGATGTATTGGTATTGAAATAAATCGTAGATGAGTTCAAATCTTCTACAAATCAACCAATGCGTACGTTTCCAGTTTAGGTTCCTCTGTTACATAATTAAGAACTGAAATATACCGATCACCGGGATTTTAACTAGTATTAGTTTATTAGCTCAGTTTATCATTTTTAGGTTTATTGGAACTGCATGGATTTGTAATATTTTGTCATTTTATTAAGATTTAATTTGTTCGTTCAAATTTGGGTCGAGATAGGAAATATGCTTTCTTCAAAATTTCTTTAATAACAGTTCATTTGTATCATTTAAATAAATAATAGGTGCTCTGTACCAAATCTGGTGTTCTACAAGGATCCATTTTATCGCCCACTCCATTGCATTAACGACTTACTCGTTAACCATCCATCATTTTCACAATTTACTAATGATAATATCGTCTACGAAAGTTCGTTCTTTTATAGATCAATTATTGCCTTACAACTCGAGGTATTCAAATCAACTTCATTAACTTCAACCTAATTCGCAATATAGAATGGAGCAGAACCAATTTTGGGATCTTAATCTATCTGAAATGCAGACGAGTATATTCTCTAAAAAATATAACAAAAACTGGTCAAACGAAATTATGTGATTCCAAGGTTAAGTCTAGGAACTCTTTGATTTCTAAGCTCAAATTATCTTTCTTGGCACACTTCGAAGCAGCCTCAAGGAAACTTGGTTTTCTGTATAGTGCTTCGCCACTTCACAACCGCTGCTTATATGGCTTTGCAAAACATAAACTTATCCTGGTTTGGGGTTGTCCACCTAATACTTTACAAACAATCTTGTATTCAACCCAAAATTTAACCATTCGAATGTTACTGATGTAATTTTTAATAAATCTCTTGTGTCATAAAAATGGGCTATGAAAATCATTACCCAGTCATCTTTTCCCTGATTATAACTCTCCTTAGGTTTGCAAAATCATAAGGAATGGATTCCTTCTTCAAGTGAGTAGATTCCTTCTCCAAATTTTCCGGTGCTTATGACAACCATGTATAAGAAATGAAATATGCAAGTTATCAATCTCATAAATGATGTAAATAAATATGCGAATTAATATAATATCTAAAATAACTATGAATAGTTCGAACTAATTAAATAACACATACATATGAATTAGCCAAATCCAGGAATTCCATGAACCCAATCGATTTTATGTTTTCTTGGTATCTATGTACGTGAATATTCTGAAAATAATATACAGCTTCACATAGCTAAATTATGAATGAAGACCCGAGCAGAAATGTACTTAACCGTAATAAGATTTCAGGCAAGTCTTGACTATTATGTATCTCGTTTGTGGAAAGTAGGTATCATTAACGGTTGTCGGATATGAAATTAAGTTCTCAAGAGTTAAGTTTCATTTTTCTTTTACGAAAAGCACCAAAGAAGATGCAGTTACTGCAGTAGTTGTTATAAGGATCAGCGATGCATTGCTAGGTTTGACCTAAATTGTACCCAGACTAGTCGGGGAGCTTAATAGTCATTTATGAAAATGAAAAGATACTATTGCTCAGTATTTACTACGCAAGATTTTATATTAAGTTAAACCAAGGAACACAACGCTTTCAACTGTATTAGAATGGACGGTTTGTGTGAATTAAATACAAAATAATTGGTCTCATGACTTTAAGTACATTATATTGCAAGTTAAAAATTAACGACAAACAAAGAAAACTAGTTTATTTTATGGCAAAAATTAGTTATACCAGGGACTAAGTACTTATTAAAAATTAATATATAGCTTTGATATTGTCATTAAATAGTGTTTCTGATGGTAATAATTGAGAATCTAAATTGCAACCACTGGTTAGGACGACATGCGACAATTGGAAACATCTCTGGCTACAAAGCACTCAAGCAGAACCTATTTTTGCTTCTGTTCTCCGGAAACGAACAGATAGCACCAGAATGGCAAATAACGTTACAAAATGTATTCTGTGTAAATGCAATTGATGCTGCTATTAGGAATAGATTACAAGCGGCTAATCTGGATGACCATGGAAAGTGCAGTCCCTAAATAGATGAAAGCGAGGTGTTGGAGACTTGAGAGTTGGAGCAAATAACGCATTACTTAGAATAACTAATAGTGAACGAGTCCATATATTTTATAGCGAGAAAACTCACATCTCTCTTCCTACCTATTGGAGATATAAACTCTATGGGTTTATTTATATTAAAACTCATTTTGGTCAAGACCAGGATGGTGTAAAAACAATAATTGACAACAACACTGACAAACTATAGTTTTCTAAAAAGTAGATATTCCGCATCTCTTACTTTGAAATAAAAAAGAATTCTTTCTTAAACATTTTGTTTAACAATATCTTAACATCCCTTGCCTGATTTTAAAGAATAGTTTTTGTATTTTTATCACTAACGACACTTTATTCTTATCAGAATTAAGGTCTTTAGCTCTAAGAACATAGTTTGATTGAGTTAATCGCTAATAATATCTTAATTGCATAAATATCGTCTCTGAATAGAAACTAAAAGATATTATTTTTGTGTAACATCATTTCGATGGGTTGGTTACGTTCTGAAAATCTCTATGCAAGCATATTTGTTTCTGAGTTACACCGTACACACACGTATTGACAAGAAAATCTCCTATTTTGTTTGTCATTTACTAGTACATTTGTATGGAGAAGTAGTAGACTTCGATCCGATTTCTGGAGGACCTGTATTGATTTCATCTTGAAAGGCGTTACTTATGTTCGGAAATCAGGATTCGAAAATTTAATGCCTGATAATATCCGGTTTCGTACTACTAGCCTCAAGGCAATGGCCAATATATTATTCCTTGGTTTGCCAAATCGTCAGATTTATCGTGGGTCGAATTTGTTTGGGATAGTATGATGAACGGAATGTTAACAAATTTGCCAAAAGTATGTGATAAAATATGAGCGTTTGCGGAGCCTACATGATCAACTTTCTACAATTATTATTAGTGTTATTTATCCCTATCCTCTAATAAAGTAATGGATATATTATCATTATATTCTAATCCTCTCGAATCTCGGGAATTCTGTGTTTTAAACCCAATTTTTACGAGAAAAATAAAATGTGGATTCAGTTTGGCCTTAGGTCTCCAATTATGTTTATTTATAATACCAAAAATAGGATTAAGAATAGCAAATAGCAAGTTCTTATTTGGACATTACTCATTTCGCTAACTATTGTAAATGTGCAAATTAATTTTAAATGAAATGTTTTTGGTCTGCAGGAAATTCCCAGATAGTTCATGTGTACGTGGTGAACAACAGGCCGAATGAATTCATTTTTGTTCGTTCTCTTAATCAATTATTAATTAAATAACTAACTTAATTAATTAATTTACAACTTTACATTTTTGAAGAGGAATAAATTTAAATTGGAGTTTGAATTTGAAATATTAAACTATTTTATTTTCGCATAAATTAGTGTCAAATTTCAAATTTCCACATTGAGTATAATTATTTCGTGAAATGTCTTTTAATACTGTTCTGGCCTGAAAATCCCCCTCTTTATTATTACAGTTTTTACGATAGAGTCTTTAAATATTCACTGGATTAGTCCTTCAATATATCTGGTATGACAGAGATAAGATCTAGATTATTTTTCCTACGGATATTTGGAAATGAGGAAGTAATTCAAATATGGGAAATGAAAGTGAAATGGGAAATAAATGGAATTGGAACCCTAGGCATTACGAAAAGAGAAAAATACAGTTTAAGTGTAGCACTGATAAATTGAAATTCCAGGGGCCGATTCACGTTTACATGGAAGCAAATGTAATTTTATTTCTTCGATCTTATTTACTTACATTTATAAATATGGGCTGTAGAACATGGAAGGCGCATTATTTAACCCACACGCCATATTTTGACAATGTTAACATAAGTGTTTGTATACCTACGCATTTCCCCCTGTAATAAATAATAATTGTTTGAATAGCACTATCTGCATGATAAATCTTATTAAATGTAAGTGTGGTAAAGAATATTTTATTTTCCATTGTCATAATAATTGTGTTTCATTTTTAAAATTTTAGTTTTAGGCGGCTGACATAAAATATTGTTTCCGAGATATTTTTAAATAAAGTCCTCTTTTTATATACAGCTCTTTAAAGTAGGAGTAATCGAATATACCAAATATTATTGTGAGTTTTCAAAGTTAATTAAACACTTGTAAAAAAAGTAGCGAACGAAAGGTGTAAATATGAAGAATAGTAACAGTGAAATCAATAAAAGAAAACTCTTTTTTAATGGTTAGTTCTATAACATATTATTATGCAGATTTTGTATCCACTAGTCTCCGTACTACAAGTTACATTCTAATTACCACAAATAACTAGCTATTCAATAGGTAACTTTTTGTTCTGAGTAACTTCCACCTCATCTCTGAAATTGATACATTATAGTAATTTTCGATTTTATCTTATCACACAAGTTTAATTACATTCGAAACTCAGAATCTTGTAGTAAACAACTTTATGCATAAAAGTTAATAGTAGTACATACAATAAGTAAATCTTGTTGGCCACTGAACTGGTAAGCTACGACTTATGTATTTTTGGGTCATTTGCATTAAACCACTTTCAGGACAACTACCTAGTTGAATCCAACTTCTTGTGGATTATGAGGAGCATCCTTTTAAAGAAAAGGTATTTTCTCTGTAGAAACTAAAGAAATGAATCTGCAGTTCCAACGTTTACGACAAAGAAAGATACGATTAGATATTATTCTAAGATTTCTAGACTAGATAATGAATGATGGAAATTATTACATATTTTTTGCCTTGGTATGTAACCAAAAACTTTCACCTTATCAAACTAAAAAACATTCCAAGTATTGATAAGACGTTTGGTATTTAGGTATTGATAAGACGATTTAGGTTTCAAAGTACATCTGGGCAAAGGAAGAAACTTTGACTCAGTTGTATTTCAGAAAATGTGCACTTGCTAGGAAGTCACAAGACAAATACAACCCTTTATGTACAATCAGAGAAAGATATAACGATATAATAAAAACGAAGAACATCCCTCTTTTGCCGAATATCACTGAGTACAAGGCAGATCCCGTTTAGTGATATTTGGACATGACATGGAAGTGATTTGGTGTTTGGAACACCAAGTGAGAGAATTAATTTTCGTTAATAAAATGCGAGTAAATTGAAGCACTGTTAAGAAATTTTCAAGAACTGGTACAAGAATGAGTTGTCTTCGCATATGCTTGTAATCAGAAATGTTCTGGGTGATCTAGTTGTACATACAACCTGCAGCGAGAAAAAGTTCTTAAATCTTCAAGCATCTTGGGAGCTCGCAAATCTGTACTGACAAAGACCAACCACGTAGTGTTTCAAATTCAATGAACTTGTTGCATATGAATGGAAAAACTAACGAGATATTGTAGGAAACAGTGACTGAAGTGAAGAAAGAGTCAAGATCTGATAGATGGCGTCAGTATCTAATACTTTTCCATTCTGATTGTCCAAGAAAAATACTTAGTTGATTTTATATTATTGCAAAACATTATCTGAACTGCCAGGTTAGTTAGAATAAAAATACGAGCTATAGCCGAGAACTAGGATGGAATGAGATAGAATAGAATGCCAGTATACATACATTTCTGAATATACAGCAGGCTTATGATGCCTGCCTAGTAGAAACTTGCTCATTCGGCCATTTGGCTTAAAGCATTAGTATACATATGGTACAATAATAGTAGCAACGTATTATTTGCTTAAAGTAATTGCTACATCAATCGCGTGACATAGCAGTCAGGGTCCATTGTATATTGATTCTGACGGTATTTGCCCACCGAATGCAGTGAAGATGGGTCGGGGTTCAAAAAAAAGTTGTTAATTATGGACGCCAATGAAATTTTAAAAATAATACGCCAAATACCTCAGATTTTGCCACTCAATTCTTCCAAATTAAGTTACTTCGTAAGAAGTACAGACCCAAAACACGCTGTTACTGATTTTTTTTAATTGACTTTATTAATGTTAAAATATAAAGATATGTTATGTAAAATATATAGATATGTAATGTAAGCAATGTAAAGAAAAATGTATTTATAAATAAATTTACTGAGCAGAAATTAAAATTATCCAGAATACTAAAATAAAAAGAGAATGAATAAATACCTAATAACGTAGCTTACGTGAGCGGGCGCTATTTATGTATGTATGCAAAATGATTCAAAATTAATGACCAGTTAATTTCCGCCTAACAAATATTTAATTATTTACTAATTTATATTAAATATCAATTTTAATTAAAAGTTTTCACAGACAGTGAAATTAACACAGAACAAAATGTGATTATCTACGGTAAAAACTGGTGATATAACTAACGATGAAAAGAACTAAAACTAGCGTGTTTCTTTGTCTCTCCACTAAGGCTGATGAAGGTTCGGACTCGGCAGCTCCCATATACAATTTCCTCTAGTATAACTAGGTATTAACCATATAAAAATATAAAGGGGAAGAGAATCCGCTGTAAAACGAACTTGAAGGTAATAAATGACAGCAAAATCTTATGGTAAAATTGTTCGTAAAAATTTGTCCATAAAAAACCCTCGACTGCTCAGCGTTTTCTTCCCAAGGTAAATATGGCCGGTGTCTCGTGTTCGCAATAAAATCCTTCTTACGAGGTATGTCAATTCCGGTCACTCTTCCAACATGATAACTACAACTTCAACAAAAAATTACAATCCGGAACCAACTAGTTGCAAATTTACAAGAAATCCCACATGATGACTGGTTATATCTCCAGATGTTCTAGACTACTACGAAAACACTACCGACGCTAAACGCTAAGCCATTCCACAACAAAAGGCTTTCCGGTATAAAATCTTGCTGTCACAGTTTTTTTCTTAGTTGCTGTTATTCATTAACTTATTTAAAAAAAAAAACGAACTCTGTCAATTTAGAAATAATAGCGATATATCGAGCTCGTTTACGAATAAACAAAGCAGGTGGCAATCTCTACTGTATTATTCTGTGTATTGTAAATAAACTACTTCAAATAAAGTGACAGATGAAGGGCATCGAATTTTGCAGGATCTAAAGGTAAATTGAATACGTTAAATAAGTACACTGAAAAGTAAAATTACAAGAAATGCTATTCGAAGAAAATCAGCGGTGGAACATTTGATAACAAATAAATCGTAGAAGGTAGAATCGCAGAATACCTACTGCTTTCTTCTCTTCTCATTATTTGTCCCAACCACCTTATTTTATGGTCGATTCCTTAGGGGGTTTTTCAACTTTTCTCGAAAGGCCTGATAGTTTACCAATTTTTGCCAGTATTTCATTATTTTCATTTTCTACTGTTTTCTTCTTGTTTATTATAATAACTCTCAAGTTATCCACTTGTTCTATTTTTTCACCCTCTATCGTTATATTACGTTTCTTATCCTGATTCTTTGCGATTACAATCTATTGTTTTGATTTTTTCAATGCTTACTAATTCATATTTTTAGTTTTCAGCTTATGTATTATAAAATACGTCAATAAAAAAAGCAATTATGTATAAATGCCAATAAATTATACCAAAATAAATCAATTATTAATATTACAGTTCAATTACAAGTTTTGTTAATCAATTCTATACCAAGAGAAATAATACAGTTCACAAACAACCTCTATAGTTCCACCTATTGGTAGAACATCACATGCGTAAAGGTTATTTAAAAAAAATCCAGGTATTTTTTAGATTGTCTGAGAAATGTTCAGAGTAGTAAGCCCCAAATAAGAACAGAAAGAAAAAAATCACAAGTTAGCTTTAGAAAATGTACAAAGTAACTTTTTTAAATTTTTATCCTTTAAGGTTGATGGAGCTTACTCTGAAAGCTAATGATCAAAATACTCTTTTAGTTAGGTTTGATATGTTCAGCTTAAAAGTGAAACGAAAAAAGAAATCAATTTCTTAATTGTACAATTTATTCCATAATAATGTAAACTGTCAACGAATTGTTGTCTCTTGTAAGTTGTAACTTACCTAGACAAAATATCCCACATGCCAGAATTAATTTCTGAAGTCGCCTATTTATATTCTATGTATGTGTAATGTAATATGTGTGACATTAATAATAAAAAATAACGTTCTAACGAAAGCTGTAAATTATCTTTAATAAAATAACATTCTAGGTATTATCAATTATTTAATTTTTATAGTATTTAGTGTATAAATTATTGCTTATTTTACATGTACCGGGTGGTCCAAAATAAATCGAAATTTTTTATTTCTCTAATAGTTTCGCCAATTTTTAACCGATTTTAATTATTCAAAAACTAAATTATAACTAAAAGATCACGTTATGAGTTAATATAAATATATTTTAATTACTATTAAAATTGTAGATTGCGTTGGTCATCAAACTTGGGCCTTCTTTAAGATCGGCTGGAACTTTTTTTGCTAAATAAACAATGAAAAGATTGAGGAAGTATAATAGAATAATCATTAGTGAATATTTTAAGACATCAAACACTAAAATCGACCAGTTGGTTCCGAAGATATAGTCCGTAACATAAAACCGTTTTATCACAATTTTGTTGATATTCTATGCCACTCGTCTAAACACCATTATTTACTTTAGTTAAAACGGCATTAAAATATATTTATATTACCTCATAACGTGATCTTTTAGTTATAATTTAGTTTTTGAATAATTAAAATCGGTTAAAAATTGGCGAAACTATTATAGAAATAAAAAATTCCGTATATGCATATAAGTGAATATTTCTTTTTGTTTCTTTTGGCTACATCTTTTGTTATTCTTTGTTTTACATTTTTGATATACAAAATTTTTACACTTCGTCTTAATATTTAAGGTTGTACTGTTCATTTGTTTTTTTTTGTTCTCTTGTTGTTCATTATTATGATTTTTAATTCCTTACTTGTTGAAAATACGTTTTACTTATTGATTTTACAAAAAATATATACTTTATGGGATTAAAAAATGGAGCAAAAAAGCTTTCGTTTTCTGAGCCACCGTAGAAAAAAAAAATTTTTACCCTCACTTTCTTTGCAACCCATTTATTAAAATAAGAATTTTATTTTTAAATATTTTTTTTTTAATTATTTTTAATTGCCGTATCAGTTTAAATCAAAATAATATATTATCAACAATAAATCCATAATAATACCACATTGATTATGCCAAAAAACCACATGCGCAATAATCATAATATAAAATATAATGGAAATAAATAATTTGAAATAGGTATCCAAAATAACTTTAATTTGTCTAAGTTGCTTTATTATTGGTTTCAGGAACAAAGCCACAAATCGTATCGGCCTCTCTGTGTTCTAACATTTCGTTGGAACTATTTACTTTGGCAATTAGAACCAATGGGCTATCATCTGGTGAACATGCTGCTCCATTCAGTTGTTTGTCTTATGTACTTCAGGTGTGTATAATTTATATTTTCTTATATTTTCGAGGCGTTTTATGAATGTTATTAATGTAAGGTTAACATGCGAAGGCTCTCTTAAAGTATTTTTAATGTGTTTTGTTAGCTACATTTCAAAAGTTTACCCACTTAGGTTAAAAGATATTGATTGTTTGTGGAGTTCGTTAAAATTACATAGCAGGGTTTAATCCCATAAATTAAAACATTCTGTTAATGTTTGCTTTCAGCGAAAAGCGGCGTGGCCATTCTATATTAAATATTTCATTTCCTTTTCAGAAGCGAAACAAACATTTGCATGCATTTCAAATGTTTGTTTAATTCAACTGTAATAATACTTGTTGATGTTATAACTAGACGTGATCAAATATACATATCTGCTGATATATGATTTCGTATTTGCACTTGTGGAAAAATAAATTTAATTACCTGTCCTTTTCCATGCGCAAGAATGCCACCAGAATTACCCCCTCCAATATATGAGGTCAAAAATTCCGCCAAGAAATAGAATCAGATTCTCGTTGAACAGATTTTGATAATCTGTATTTACCTGACGCAAACTGAAATTGATTATTATGATTCATAAATAATGTCAGTGCATCGTACATCATAAATT
Source organism: Rhagium mordax (assembly GCA_963680705.1). NCBI lineage: Eukaryota > Metazoa > Arthropoda > Insecta > Coleoptera > Cerambycidae > Rhagium > Rhagium mordax. Next base: position 14,077,560 of record OY796660.1, on the reverse strand, counting down.
ATAATGACATGTATTGTACAGGATGTACTCAAAAAGTATCTAAAATCGTTAAGACTATAATAATATGACTCTTACAGAAACTAAAATGCATACCTTAACTGGGAAATGCTGCTGAAATTCTTAGGTACTGCATACCATAAAATATGTTTACTTCTGAATAAATTACACTTGACTTCTTGACTTCTTGAGTATATAAATTAAATTAAACTGTATACGGTGGGTCAAACCTTAAATATGGAGCCGCCCACGTTCTCATATGGGATGTTCAGTAACTCGCGCCCTACGTTCTTATCTTGGAGGGTGCCCTTAATCCAAATCTTTGGCGTTATTTAAGTTTGTTATTATAAGAGTTAAAAACGCGCTTGACTGTTGAATTGGTGAAGGCGAGCGTAATTGTTACACTTCAAATTATATGCCAGGTTTGCTTAAGAAATGGATCTGCCAACTTTCAGGAATAATTGGGAGAAAGTGGAAAGCGCCTACTTTGTAAAATTAAATTGTTTTGATTCTCACTACTCAGAGAAAAAACTGCTAGATGTGTCTAATGTGTAGGTGTGAATAGTTCTTTACCGGGATATAATTTAAAAACTGATGGACAAATAAATGAGATTATGAGATGTCTAAGGCTGTTGTGATTCAAAACATCCGTGATTTGTTCAATAGTTTATCGGTTTCAGAAAATAAAGACATTATTAATAGATATTATAGTCCTATAGTTTCATTATTTATTTCATCTGTTGACAGTTGTTGACAGATCTGTATTGTAATATTACCGTACAAGCTGTTGGCATGGCAATAAATATTACTGTATGTACAACTTTAGTTATGACTTACTTACCAGCCTACTTTTGTATATGTAAACAAAGGACTAATATCCTGAAACCGATAAATACAGGAACAATACAAATATTATTGAGATTTCAATACTCTTCTAGTTGAAACTTTAGAAGAAAAGAGCGCCTTAAATTATTAACAAAAAATTTGCGTTTCTTTATAAATAGCATTTTCCTTAGTTTTGTTTTAGCAAAAATTAAATAAACAACCTGCCTGTAAAGGAACAATTAATGTGTTTGAACCAAAATTATCTTATGAAATATTTTTGCATTTATGCAAGTACATATTCTGTCTTTTAATGGGAGGAATTACACAACATACCAAGGTTTCCGCAGAGTCATTTGTATTTAGTCAAGTCCCAGATTTTATTAGAACTTAGAAAAATGTAAAAATATTAAAAACCATTTTTAAAAAAAATACAATATGTTAATAACACCGGATGATGTCCAAGTGCAATTACTGTAACAGGTTTTTTGTATGGTTGAGGTCCGGGTTGGAGATATTTCACATTAATAGTTACAAAAAATTGCTTTCATTTCCCCAGTCGGGATATTTCCCTCAAATGTCACGCGGCAATTTAAAAGGACGACTAAAATATGTATTATTTCAGTCACTTTTAATTTACAATATTATTCAGGAGCTCGTCTGTTTTACTAATTAGAGGTAAAAAGAATTTATGTTACATTTCATTTTCATATACCAGTTACTACTATGTATACTAATATCAAAACGTTCTGCACATGCATAATTGACTTGCGGTTCGCTAAAAATTAGCAAAGTTGAACCAACAGATATGAATTTCTGCAGGATATAGCTGAATTTTCATGCAATATTTCAGATTTACAAACTTTATTTTAAATAATCGTATAACCGAGAAATTAATAAGCATTCTTTACAGTAATTTCTCTAGCACATTTTCAAAGAATTGCTTTAGAGCATGAGCATGGCAATTGGATTTCCAATATTATCTACAATTACAATGAATATTAAATTCAACTGATATTTTTAAGGTGGATCTTTTTATCACCCAAACAATCAATGTGCTTAAGATTTTTCATCATGATGCCATCAAGTAACACTCTACTATTCTACTCCAAATTTTAAAGAGCTATCCTAAGTGATAAAGTAAATATCAAATTTCAAATAATAATCCACAATAAGTGGTCTGTCAATGACTCTCAAGCTGAAACCATGTAATTGTTGTCGAGTCGAGGCGAGTTTTTTTGAGGTATAGAACTTCTGGAGTCTGTTTGTGGATTATTTCAATTTGGCTGTAGCCATGTATTTTAGTACAAGTACAAGTAATCTAAAGAAGTTGTTCAAAATTACCGAAAATACTCAAATTCATAATTTGTAGCATTATCATATCATATCATATCATAGAAGGGGTGTTTCCTATATTTGGAATAATAAATCGTTATGTTTTAATTTTTACGGGGTCGTCGAAGGGCATTTATACAGTGTGAAGGTAAATTGCATCTTTTCAAGGTGATTTTCTTCATCAAAATAAAATGTGGCATGGTCGTCTTTGCTTTCCACTTCTGTATCAAAAAATTCTACAACCAATATTAATAGGAGCTTTTTGTCCTATTTTGATGTGAGAAATCTGTCCTTGGAATGATGTCTACTTTCAAATCACCCTGAATATAATCACACAGACACACAAACAAAGTCATGTCCAACAGACTAGACTGCCATGGTACGGTATATCCGTGAGTAGGCTTATAATCAGACCCTCCACTGTGACTACTCGGTCTATTGTGACTCACACTTAACTATATTTCACCCAATAGGTTCAGTCTCCCAGTTTCCCCTAGACACAGACGGCATTCAGTGTTTTCCACCAGTCAGATTCTGTGTAGGTGATGATTTAGTTTGCAGTGCCTAATGTACGGGCCCATTAGAACCAAGTATAGCCTATTTAGTTCTAGTTTATTACTTCTTGATTTCGAGGAATACCTGCATCCTAGAAATCCAGACCAGAGAAAACAATTATTGATCTGCATTTGTTCCAGCTTTCGCAAGCACAGTTGGATGGCATGAACTTCAGCCTGAAATATAGTTACGATGATCCCCAGGCTTATGGATATCCTCACCTTTGGTTTGCAGCTATACACTCCGGCTCCAGTTCCTTCAGGGGTTTTGGAGCTATCCGCGGCGTAAACCAATATCTGTCCGCTGACAATGGGTCGATCTTATTTTGATCCCATTCGTCTCTTCCAGGAAATAGGACTTTAAAGGGTAGTTCGTGGTTGGTCTTGGTAGGCATAACATCTGAGGCCATTCCCATGAAACTGTGACTTTCTATGCCATCCAGTAGCCAGTTGTGCTCCATGATGCTAGCCTACGGCATATTGGATAGCTGCTTGTCGAAGTCTGTATGTCGCCCACCTAGTTTCTCTCTCCAGATATATATGAAAAGGGAGTAAATTCAGGAGGACTTCCATAGCAGCTGTTATTTTCGAGATAATTTTTAAGGTTATAAAAAAACTGTGATGCGATAGACTATTTGAAACATCAACTTTCGATTTTAGCGACCTACATATTTGAACCCATTTTCATCTATTTAAGGAAGTGCGTTATTTACCATTTGAAATTGTAAAACCCTTTATAGCTTTGAACTAGGTCTTTGTTGATAACAAATATTTCCATTCAGAACTTATAATCAAGATAACAGTAATCATAATAATGTTATTATGTAAAATATATAGCACAAAAGCCATTGTGGGAATAGAATGTTTTGTGCTGTAATAGGTTTTTATTACTAACACCAGCGAAAGTAATATATCATTAGGGGAAATAACCGGACAGTCTATGTTATTGATCACCTCTGAACGAAAGACAATTTAAGAGTGGAAAACAGGCAGAATCTTTTTTGCGAAGGGTTTTGAGATAGATATTGCTATTAGATATTTCCCTAAATGTTATAGGCCATTCCAGAAAATAATATATCACGCGCCCTGACTTTACATATAAAATAGTATGGGAGGGTTGTTACTTTATTTTTTACAATAATGGATTTTTAATGCGTTTGCCCTTTTTGAAAGGCTACTATAATTTATTTTTTCCGCGTATCTCACGAATTCATCCTAATAACACGGAACGGGTATAAAGTTTTTGCAGGAGATTAGTTTGATACAAGTAATGATTATTTATTAAAATTGCTTCACATAACTGAGACATTGTAATATAATTGAAGGTAATTTCTCTGTAATATAATTGAAGGTACTCTGATGTGAATTTTTGTTTAGTCATTATGATCAATTTTTCATGGGTTTCAGCCTGAAGTAAGTCGCTAAATAATAGGATAATTTATGTACTCGATATGGCGTTTTCAGTTAATATAATATCTGTATATAGAAAAAAAATGGAAGTAGCAACCTACGATATTATATTATGAACAATGGCTTTATGGTTAAGTGATATAAAAATATACTGTTTAGATACTGGTTCGTTCAATATAATCATTATACAAGAAAAGACATGGTCTGTCCACGGGTGGGAAAAATAAGAACACTTAGTTTTATTGGTACCTATCTCTATAAGTTGAACATATTAGTAACTTAATAAGATTCGGAATTCGGAATTATCATTTACATAAAAGACAATATGTTAATTAAAGAAGATTAAATTAATCGTATGTTGAAAATTTTTAGCAATTTCAAAGATGAAATCAAAACTAAATTGCCTCAGACAATCACCAGTAGTGGCACCCATTTAAGTGCCAACATTGACGATAAGATAAAAGAGAATGGCATTGTTTTCTATTTGAGAAATCGTCACGAAAACGAAATAACATTTACACGTTTTCCTTTGATTGCATAGTAGTTTTGTTTTGATTTTTATATTTTTCGCATATTTTCGCATGAATAATTAATATAGAAACTTTCTAAATAATTGCAATTTTAACAAATATTTTTTATGACCAAAATATCAACCTAAAGAAAATTTAAATATGCTAGTGTCCTTCCATAGTATTTTAGGGAAACTTTGTGATACTGTACATTATAAATAGTTGATTCAGGTTTTCCTTCAAAGAGAAATCAGGGTAAATCGCGGCGTCGTGAATATACCTTAAAAAGGATATAATAGATAGCTGGAAGCTTAATAGAATAGAATTTATAGTAATGGAACATATCATAGTGCGGACCTTTGTGATACAAATTTGGTACTTGACAAAAGGTACTATCGTAGACGGGGTTAAAGTTTCCTTTCGTATTAAAAAGCCTATTTTTTTATTGTCCGTAAAAATGTTTTTTTTGTTTTTTTATACCAATTTTATTGTAAATTGTGATATAATATTCAGACACCATAAAATGCAACAGTACAGTTACGAAAAATTCAATACAATAGTGTGCATTCCTGAAACAAAACCGTCAGATCAGTGTTAGTAGAAAAATAATGTGTTAAGTTTTTTTAACATACACTAGCACGAATGAGACAACTTGACAGATTTTCCTTAAATAAAACTAGACTTGATTTGACTTGAGTTAACTTCACAGTTATTTTTTTAAATTTCACGACTAACATGCTCTTAAGTAAAAAATAAACAAAACTTGTTTTCAAATGAAGGCAGATTGACTCTAGCTCCCATTTTGTATGGCCATAAATATTTACTGATGTCCACTGCTTTACCGATGACGTTAATTGACAAATCAGTATCGTACTAGGTCTAAAAAGTGAACTTCTTTATTTTAAAAGGTAAATATCAATGAGGGGTTAAAAATAAAAGTTTAACCTTTGAAAATTGTTGTGCCAAACTATGTTTGCTATGGATTGCACGATTGCACATACTTTCAAAATTGAAAGTAATTTTTTACATTTTTAGATATATTTTGGTGCGCTGATACCAAATCTGGAATACTATCTTTTCGAGATAAACTGAATAAATTGCCTACGAAAGATGTTTTTTACCATTTTTGCTGATCTATAAAAATGTTAACTTCATCATTTGTACCAGTTCTACCATAAAGTACTACTATTTTTTTTTCCAAACATCTTTGGGTTTGTCTTGATCCTACTTATTGTTGCCGAGATGTAGCAAATTAAATTTAAATACTTTTCAACACTACAGAGCGGGGAAGTTCCAGATAAAGATCTAACAGAACAAATATTCACAGATCTTGATGATATTTTCTTTGGAAAACTGGTAAAAGTCTGTGATTTCACGTGTCCTTAAATATCAAATTCGTAAACCCGAACAGTAAGCTCTTAAACCCCAAGACTTGAAACCACCAGCCCATGTACCATCGACTCTAAAGCCAAAGACCAAAGAGATTCCAGTCGATGGAGACTAACCAATTGCTGTGTTGTTTCTTTATTTTTTAATGCACGCACGTTTAATTTGATTTGCAAACGTTTTGGATTTGCCCTAATCTGACCTTTTACTGCCGATATATCATAAATTTAATTTAAGTAGTTTTCAATGCAATAGAGTGGAGGAAAAATGCAAACTTCAAGACAAAGATGTACGATCAACGTTAATCTTCACAAATTTTAATGATCTTTAGAATACTAGTAAAGATTTCTAATTTTACGTGCCCTTAAATTCCAAATTGAATTGAAATGCCATGACTTTAAAACCACAAGCCCATAAATCATAAGTGTTTAAACTCCAAGCCCATACACCATAAACTCTAGCACTAAAGACCAGAAGGATCCAGTTGATCAAGACTAGCCAAAAACTGTGTCCTTTTTATACATATTCAAAAGGCGCCACATATTCCGGAAATATGTTTGTAGGTTTGTAGCGTCGTTAAACTTAAAGAACGCAATTAATTCTTCTGTATATTATCTAGTTTTAAGATTAATATTTAGATCCAGTAGGTATCGGGTTGATGAATGACTGGTTGACATAATTTTATTTTAAAATATGCATCTCAGAAATATTAAAAATAATTCCTATAAGGTAACAAGTATACGTGTTAGTTACTTTTACTAGTAGATAGTAGAATAATTAAAATAATATGTTAAAAAAACAATTATTAAATAAATATTTAAAAACGAAATACGTATTTGTTATACTGGGAATCGCACCAGTGTTGATTGGAAAACTGATTATCCTTGCCACCAGACGATACCGAAGGTTCACTCCAAACGTTTGTTCTCATTCTCGAATATCCACTCCCTAGGCACTTTAGTTAGTGGCCATCTAACAACCCCTACTCGTATTCGAAGGGGAAACAATTTATGAGATTCGCAGTGCAATGTGTGCAATGTATCCCGCTAAGTACAATATATATGTTAGTTTGCTGACCTTAGGACAATAATCCTTAACCAGAACAAACACAAGTTATTAATCTTGGACCGAGAGTTGAACTGTGATAAAAGTAAAATTGCTGTATCCGTATCAGAATTAACTGACAGTAAAGGAGAAAGTGGAGGTTCAAAATTATATTATATTACATCGCTTTTAATTTCAATTTCCATTATATTAGACAAATAATCGTAAATTTTTAAATAATGCAGTGTTTTCAATAATGTGTAAGTTGGAGAAACAGTCAAAATTAATTATGTAAGTTATAGATGATCGGCATTTATCTGTTGGTAAACTGTGCATATTTATAAAAATCCTCGTGATGGATCATTGCTAACTTTTTCCACAACCTCAGTTATTTTTGTTCCATCCAGTGGGAATAATTATATCGGTGAATGGTCTTCACCTATATTTTATAAAATATTTATATTCCCCTTTTATTTATAGATATCAATCACCAACAAGAGTAATCGATCTGCTATTTTGAAAGCAGCTTTAACCATTTACCGCTTCAGTGATAGATGTTATCGTGAATAAATAAATAAATAAATAAGGAAGTAGACTGATGTATTACTAGAGGTAGTACTTTTTAACGAGTAAACTATCCGTTAAGTCTGGAGTGGAATTTGCCAACTTGTTTATTTTTTTACAGCTGGAGGTTTTTCTAATAGCGCAACATTTTAAAGTTTCATACAAATTTTTCGTCAAGGAAAATATGACGACAATTCTTCTGATTTTGTTTTAAAGTCTTGAAATGTTTACAAAGGAATGCGATCGTTATTAGAATATGTTGGAGAAAGAAATTACCTGAATTAGATCGCTGTAGAACATCGTTGGAAAACAAAGTTAGTAACTGTAATCAAATTTTGTTTGTGATTAAATTCACTCGTTGAAATCTGTTACAAATTGAAAAAATTATAGGGCTAGGACAAAGTTGAAATTAAACCACGTTTTATCCCAAGCCAAACTTGGCGTGTGCGTTCTCGTTTCTCGCGTCTTGCATATCACCCATATCGCGGAAACTATACAACTGTAGGCGAGAGTTGCATTGTGGATATACCATTATTTGGAGGGGATGTAAAGTAGTGTGTTCCTTGTCTATTAAATGGTAGGCAAGTAAAAAATCCCCATTCTTATTTAGATAAGAGGTTCGGCAAAATTTACAGGTTGGGGGTAGCTCATCTCCTGACGTCGGTGATTGGCCTTAGTAGCGGAAATAGGCCGACGTTAAATAAGTAATGAAAAAACTAGTAACATGTTTAACTCCTCTATAAACATGACGTTGATGAGCACGCCCCTTTTACAATCATACATTGATCTGTAGTATAACATTCATTTGACGTTATACTACGACACTAAAAATACGAATATATGAAGTTGATAAAAGATTTGCGTAATAGGAAAGAATGATGTACAAGAATAATTTAACGTTCGGTTTTGATTATAACATTGATTCAACGTCTATAATAATTCCGCTGATAATCACGTATTTTACGTTTCCTTTTGAACCTTAGTACTAATATTATGACATTAAAAAAAAATATGAATATTTGATATACATAAAACATTTATATAACAGTAAAATTTAACATCTGATTTTTGCCGTTAATTCAACGTTAATATAACATTATTTTAACTTTAATTTTAGAGCGACGCCAGTAGAATATAATACATACAAATTTGGCATACACGTATTTTATACAGTTGTATATGAACACATACAGGGTGAGGTTTAAATAGGAAGTAATATATTTAACCCTCCATGCATTTTAATTAAAATAAATTGAATTTTTATTAACTTCCTCGACTCTGAGCCAGAAACAATTTGTTGGTAACTCGACACCTGTAGACAACGTCGTACTAAAATTATGAATAATAAATATGCTATTTGATTTTAATTACTTTTTATGGGCAACAAAACAAAGTATTAAAATAACATTATTAGGATTATCTTCGTAAAATCAAAACTGAAATGAAAATGAATCACCATACAAAGAGGTACTTACAGTACGGAAGGCAGATTATAGGATTTGTTTACTTAATCCGTAAATAACACAAAAACACGAGACGATTTGGAGAGAAGTCCATATAAAGCTGAATTGCTTGTCACGCATTTTCATCCCCTTGAAAATATATTCACTCTTTCGATGCATGAATAATTAGAGTGGCTACACAATACAATAACAAGTACGATCGCAAAATTATGAATAAGCAAATAACGGTTGTAATGGTCTTTTTTTCTAGCGCGGTGCTTTCGGTCAGATACTTACGTAATCTTTTATTTCTACGGAAATCTCGGGCGCCAGTCCTTCAATTTTTAGAGTGCGAAGAACTACACTGTCTTTTTGGCTCTCCTAATTGGGAGAACAACCCTGAGTAGCGAAACAGCGGGTGATACGGAATAGCCAGAGGTCGGAGCTGGAGACCTGTCTAATGGAATTCGGTCATACTGCTCAAACGGGTTAATCAGAAATAAATGACAGAAATAATAACTCGTGAATTTTACCTCTTTAAAATAACGTGTTTATTCAAGAATAATGATGAACAAATTAATTTACTCTCAAACCTCCACGACTATGCAGTCGAGTATGTATAAAACTATTTTTTAAAATAATTATAAATGAAGCCAGCTGGTAATCAAGTTTGTACGCGATTTACGGCGGAATTTTCGGATACGTGAGATTAATGAATTTCGGTGTACGACAAGCAAACGACCTTTCCACTAGGATGAATTATAAACGGCGGGCAATCCGTTAGCTATTGATATTTACGTCTTTTACTAATATTTAAAAATACGGCGAACTACTGTCACAAACGTAGAGCTATGGTTTGACTGACTATTTCATTTACAACTAATTTACTAGTCACCCTGGTGCATTGGCACATCACAGATCACCCGACGAGAAAATCTAATCAGTGGATGCACATTTAGGAATGACTTTTTAATTACTGTGGGTTTTCCGGAAACCCTTGTACAGGACAACCTACCAGATCACCCGAACGAGAAAATCTGACCAGTTGGTGTACAATTTATGCAATAATAAAAAAGAATAAACCAACGGAGGTATTATGAATTAGCTCTAGTTTACTTTGGTAGCAAAATACGACGATACTCACGGACAATCAGGACTCTAAATATCTATACTTAACTGAAGGCAGTACCTACTAAATGTAGCAGGTTGCGTTGAAGTCATACCAAGATTATATTCGAAGAAATTTACTATGAAACTCGGAGCGGCGGTACGGAAATATGAACGGCTGCGGCTGAATCTTTTTCTGCTGGCGGTAGATTGGATCTGATATCGACGGGAGGGCCATTTGGCATTTTTATTACCTTTCTGACGTAGCTATCGGTCGTATTAAAAGAGAGGTGGTCACCGACTTTAAACGACGGACTCGGATGCATTCAGCGTACCTTGCAGAGGTGCAGCGGTTTATGCAACTAGGCGCATCGACTCCAAATGCATTTAACCGGAAATGAGTTACTTGTAATTTCTATACCATGTTGCAAAAAGAAACGGTTTAAAACGGAGAAGGGTTAACAATTTTAGTAACTAATGGTTTTTAATTCAGACTCGGCCATTATTTATAATAATTCTCGGTATTTACTTATACAGGGATTGTCGAAAATTAATCAATTTATTACTTGATTACTTGTTTACCAGCGGACTTTCTAACAACTCATTAATAATTTAATTAGAACATGACTTACTTACTAAAACAGCGGCAGGGTATACCCAAATGACGGTAATATTTAAAGAAAAAATGAACATAACTTGATCGAAAAAATCACTTCGTTACACCGTACAAAAATTGAACAAGATTTATTTAAAACATCTTCCCTAAATTATAAAGGAAAAGCAAGACTAAAATTTTAACTTGATAAAACTTGTATAGGGAAATTCAACAGTTTTTGTCTTCAGCATTATAATAGTTGTTAAACAAATATATAACTAGTGCCTAGACCTTAAAAACAAATGCACAGGAATAATGAAATATTTATAATTTTAATTCGTAAAAGATTTAAATATTTTTTAAGTACGTTGATTAAACGTTGCAATTAAAACTAAAATTTAAATAATACGCTATCGTCAACATCCAACCGTAAGACATCCTCATTACATAAAAGAGTAGCAACTACTAGTGCTTTTATTATTGTCGTTAAACTGTTTATTAAATGTTACTAAATTATTACGTGTTAATTTATGGTTGTTTAACCAAATAAAATCATCTAAAGAAACGTTTAATATTATGGATTGAACGAGTAACAAATCTAGTTATTCCTCCAATGATATATTAACGTAGAAAAAAACATCTATAACTAATAATTTAGCTTGAATTTCTTAACCACTAATGCTATTTCCACGATTACTATGTTTTACTATCTTGGATCTTTCAACAAATACCCTATCTCTTACAGTTTCTCGACAATATAACTTACGTTACTGGGAATATATTAGGATGCCTATAAGGTATACTTTCAATATTACCAATGACCGGCCAAGTCTCCAGATTTACCTCAATGGGACACGTCTCCAAAAATATTTGATTTTCAGCTAACACTCTCCCAGATCAAGTTCAGAAAGTTTGGAAGGATATTAATAGAATATTGATTGTCTCAAAGTTTACTGCGAGTAAGGCGAGTTTAAGAGATCGGTTGGTTAGCTTATTTTCTTATTACTGCATTTTTATCGCTTTTTTTCTAAATTTCTGAATTACATTTTTCGTGTTATGAAAGTACACCTATTAATTTGAGAGCTATTGTTGATTCTAAACAAGAACTATAGATAGGATAGGATAGGTTTATTTTTCTTCGAAAATATGGAAAAACTTTGGTAAAAAACTCGTTCAGTTCACAATCGACTTTTATTATTACTTTTCAATATTTAGGTTTTTTAGACACTTCGTTGACAAATATATGAAGTACTGAAAGCATTTTTAATTACTTTGAAAACTTTTGTGGGCTAAGAGCTCTTCATGTCATTCATGTTTGTAAATTATTTCTCACACAACTTTTATAAAATCGACAGTTTACATCTGACATTTTAAACAACTTTAGTAACTTTTGTTTCGGAATATTGGATGAAGTTGTTTTCTCTGTGATGGTAAGGAAAGTTTTTAGTCTCTTTCATTAAGGCCATGATAAATATATTTTTTATATGCAAACAGGCATTACAAGAAATGAATTATTCAAAATATCAAGATCAGGACTAGAGGCAGACATAAGTGAGCTGAGTGATTCAATATCTATTGCTTTATTAACTAGACGAGACAAAATACACATTACATTACAGAAACAGCAAGGAAAGTGACACAGTTATATGCTATTATAGACAAGGTTTCTATGTCCCCAAGCGAACTGCGTGATCTTTCACTAGACCTTAAATAAATACGGTAAAAGTAAAGAAAAAACAAAAAAGATAATAGAGAAATATATCATAATACGAGGAATATACGTTTTTGAAATGGGACGAGGACAAATTAAGCAAGGCACTTCATATTGATTCAATCCCAGAGACTGGCAAATATTTTTTTAAAGTACTGCGTATATTAAAAACTCTTAGTAGTTGAACCGCTGCTGAATATTTTTAAAATTGCGTAGATACTATATCATGTATACTATTGTTTCTAATATTTAAACAAAAATCACAATAACGAATGTCCATCCATTATTCCAACTAAAATGAAACAAACAATAATTTTTGCTATTTTCAGAAACAAGTTAGTATGAAATTTTTGACACATATCCAAAGACTACAGATCATGTTTTAATGAAGAATAAACAATTCATTTAGCTCGTATAGATCTTGTATAATGGAATTACCTATAAGGTTATACGAATAGAAGTAAGGAATATCTAATCTCAGTTTAATTCAGTGCAGCACATGCCCTATGGAATTCCTAATTGGTAACATAGCAGGCCACTCCATGGACATTCGTTATTGTGATTTCTTAGCTCTGCGCTAACAGTTGTTCTACCAAGCAAATATATCATCAAGGGAAACAACAGTCTATGTCCCACGCCTCCTTCTTTCTTATTTTTCTGCATTCTTACTCTTATGAATATTATCAATTCTTTCCATTAATCTCACCAGAAACAGTAACTTCATCGTCTCCTCAAGGTTTGTGCACAAATTTCTGTCACAAAACATCTGCTGTTCCTAAGAGAAAATTGAAGACAGTGATATGGACATTATGGATTCTCAAAACATTGAATGATAAAGTGAAATAAGCCTACTTATGTTATAATATTTGCTGTGGAAGAAATTGAAAAAATATATATATACAGGGTGGGCCAATAGAACATAACGTTTTTGCAATGGATAGTACTTGGCAGGTAGAAGCGGTAGGGTGTTGCGAGCAGTCGCGATGTAAGCTTAAAGGAATGCCATTTAGTATAACAAGATGGCGCCACTTTTCACACTTTGCGTAACTCTATGCGGGTGGTTCCTTTATATAACTGATGGTCGAGATGGGAGAGTACCTGCCTCTCACCCAAAAGTCCCGGGTTCGAATCCCGGTCGTGGCAATGGAAAATACTGTGAGAGGAATTTTTCCATTATACACGGATATTGGATGTATGTCCCTTGTCTTTAAATGTGTAGCCCCCTCCCGCACAAGGCTCTTCTAGAGCCTTCTGGGATAAAGGAGGTCGTAATTACTTGTGGTGTACTTGCGGTGTGGTGGTTCGAGAGATGTTTCCAGACCACGTAATTTCTCATTTAGACGGTGGCATGGCCACCTAAATCCCCCGATCTCACTTTATGTGACTTTCTTCCGTGGGGATATCTCAAGTCAAAAGTCTATACATGCAAGCCGAGAACCCTTGAAGAATTGAAAATTTCAATTCGTCGGCAAATTGAAGCTACTGACCAGAATTATTCGTTCACCACTTTCAAGTGCATCAAAACTTTGTAAACCGTTTGACTACATGTATTGCACAGAACGGTTAGCATATGATGTAATTTTTCATAGGTACATAAAATGGCATACATTTAGCTGCATTTTCATATGAATGAATATTTTTTAATACAAAAATTGAATTTTTTCTATAACTTTCAAAAACGTTATGTTCTATTGGCCCATCCTGTATATATATCCATATAACATTAAAAATTAGATTTTTGTAAATTTGAGTGTTTGATTATCTAATGAATTAACTGATTATTTCATTTTTATTAGTATTTGTGCTTGAGGCACAGCCTACCAATTTGTTGGTAGGCTGTGCTTGAGGCATCCACAATGGTTCCTAAAGTTTAGTAAATGAACATTTAAATACACTCAGTTCCATAAAAGGTGACGCACTCGATTTTTCGGGTAATTTTAAAGTTATGTAGTTCTTAAACCGGTGGACCGATTTGAACATTTCTTTTCTCAGTTTATAGCAAAATTCATTCTCTATGAGCCGGATTGGAAGCAATGGTGAGTTCTTCCGTATTTCATCGAAATTAATGGACAATTTTAAACTCAAGTTTTTTCACAGGTTTTCAAAACACCCTGTGGATTATTCTCGCATTCAAGGAAAAATTATTCATTCTGCATTCGATGTACCATTTTTCAATAAACATTTTGTTTTTTTATTCATTGATTTATCTCTAAAATTGTCCGAATTACAGCTTTTTTGCTGAAACATTGCGTATTACCAACTTTCTGAATTTATCGAGTTTTATAAACAGATTCGAATTTTAAAAACCATTTTTATTAAACACAAAATTATAAACTTGTTCAGGATTTATTTAAGGCATTTTGTGTAATTTTAGTCTCTAAAACTTCTTTAATGACACTAAATTAATGACACAACAACAAAGTATGGAGGCATACAACAAATTAATTGCTATGGCAACGGCAATTGCTTTTTCAAAAGCAATGTGATCCTACAATGAAATAAATTTTCACCTCTTTATTTTTTGAAAGACAAAGGAATTACCTACCAATAAATTTAAAAAAATTCAAAATCGGTCCACTGGTTTAAAAAAAAAGAAAAAAAGTTAGGTCAAAAATCAAATGCGTCACCTTTTTTGGAACTGAGTGTATTTAAAAACCTTGACAATTTCTATTGGTTTATATGCCATACAATTCTGCAGTGATTATGACCACTCATCATGTGCATCATTTCTCAATACACGAAAAAGCAGGGTTCACGTAAAAACGTTATATCTCGGAAAATACCAGCGATAAAACAGTGAACAAAAAAACAAAATGTTTATTAAAAAATGGTTCATCGAATGCAGAATGAATGATTTTTCCATGAATGCGAGAGTAATCCACAGGGTGTTTTGAAAACCTGTGAAAAAACTTAGGTTGAAAATTCTCCATTAATTTCCATGAAATATGGAAGAACTCACCATTGCTTCTAATCCGGCTCATAGAGAACGAATTTTGCTATAAACTGAGAAAAAAAATGTTCAAACCGGTCCACCGGTTGAAGAACTAAAGAACTTTAAAATTACCCGAAAAATCGAGTGCGTCACTTTTTATGGAACTGACTGTAGTAGACACTTCTCTACCTAATTCAATTAAATATAAACTGTTGGACAATTGAAGAGGGCCAAGAAAATTTTTAGGTTAACTTTGAAGTCAAATATTTTACGAACGAATAAAGATATGGATGCCCCGTTCGCAAAATTTAAAAGATAATTTAATTCTGAATAAGCCTGTCTATTCCTGTTCTTTTGGTTTCAAACATCTTACTGTCTACAAGGGATAAAAGAAAAGTATGTTTTTTAAACCAAAGTTTCTAAGTACCGGGTTTCCATTAAAATTTTTTTAGATGTTTTTGATTGGCATTTTTTGATCTCATGTTTATTAGGAAAAAAACCGAATTCTCAAATTTTTGATATCCCTCTTCGTTCATGAAATTTCGATTTTTTTCTAAAACCCTGTAAATTTCAGGTACTTGTGCTAGTGTGCTAGTAGACCCTACTGTAAGTAGGTAAAGAATGAGAGTTTTGAGCCACCCCCCACCACTTTTTGCACCCCCCACTCCTCCCCCCACCACTTTAGCCCCGCCCCCTTTAGCACCCGCCCCCTCCCCCACTCCAGACACGCCCCCTTCCCCCACTCCAGACACGCCCCCTCCCCCACCACTTTGGCACCCCCCACCACTTTGGCACTCCCCACCACTTTAGCACCCGCCCCCTTCCCCCACCACTTTGGCACCCCCACCACTTTGCCACCCCCACCACTTTTTGCACCCCCCACTCCTCCCCCCACCACTTTAGCCCCGCCCCCTTTAGCCCCGCCCCCTCCCCCACTCCAGACATGCCCCCTTCCCCCACTCCAGACACGCCCCCTTCCCCCACCACTTTGGCACCCCCCACCACTTTGTGCACCCCCCACTCCAGCACCCCCCACTCCAGCACCCCCCACCACCTTTGATCCATTAACCTTGACCTCTCATGACCTTTGGCACCCCCCACCACTTTTGATCCATTGACCTCTCATGACCTTTGAGCACCCCCCACCACTTTGACACCCCCCTCCACTTTTTCGCCATAAATGGGTGGGGGCATACAGTAAATTCTATAAATTGGTGGCACAGTCCAAGAAAGTTTTGAACTAATCCTTTAAATTAAATCAAAGCAGTGTTATTCACACTATGCCCATGTGCACCTGGCTGTGCGTCATATGTAGAAGCATATTAGAAGAATACCACTCAGATAAAAATATCAAAGTGTATACCTGCTGTGATAATTGCGAACTACCTGGTAGGAAAGCGCCGGCTGCATAATTGGTATGGATATCATGGTGGAATGTCCAAAGTGTCTAATAATGGAATTGAAAAACAAGCATATTAATGGAAAACAATTGTGTGATTTTACGGACGAAGAAATAAAGAAGTTTCCACTGCAATATTTGACTGAAGCAGTTTCTCCAGTTGAACTCCTCTTTGCATGGCCCAAATTACCGAGGGAGTACAGAGACAAGTTTGAATTACAAGTACAATTGCCCTGCTTTGTGCATTTTAACCGTCCAGAATGGCGAACACATGTCGACGGCCCACCACCCAGGCAATCCAAATGCCACGTCTGTAAATGGGGGCTACAAAAATGTTTAATTTTAAGTTAAGAATATAATAATTTTGAATAAAAACAATTACAAATGAATATGTTTTTGATTTTAAATACGAGTAAGTAAATACAATTCAAGAAAAGTGTTCGCCCTCCCATAAATCGATGAGCCGCCACTGAGAACAAGAAACCAGGTTATGATCTGAATCGAGATAGATGTCCTATATAATATTTAACAGTTAGTTTTATCTCGACCGAGGTCAATGCATTTATTATTATTAACTGATAAGTACGCGCAATTTAGATCGTTGGGTGCATCGCTTTTAAAAATGGTATAGGCAACCAACTATAACCCACAGTTTGAGACATATTGTAGGTTGAAATAAACAGTGTTTAAATATTTTAAAAAATTTCATTTCATAAAGCCATTTATTATTTTAATGTAACAATTGCAAAATTATAAAAATGTACAAAGGTGAGAAGGCACTATTGTCATAGAAATTTCGTACATTTCATTAAAGACAAGTAACAATTATATTATTAAAATGCACAAAAGATGAGAATGCACTATCACTCAGTTTTTTTTGGAAGTGAAAACATTTGCAGCACATATATCAAATTGTCCAACGCCCCATCAATCTCAGATTGTTCTTTTCTGGATTCCTCGAGCAAATTGGTGATTTTTTCGTGTTGCCTCTCCAAGTTCTGGATTTCTGCAGAGATTACGGTCTTCCGGTGACGAAGTTGGGCAGCACATTTCCCGGATTCGGCCACAAGTGAACGATTTATGGCAGACAGAAATGAGTTCTTTGCCTTGTCAATGGCTCTTCTACTAACAGCACGTTTGCTTTTAATTTTGCCGACGAAACTGCTAAATAGAAAGTTTTCTTCGGTTTCCGTAGTTTCATCAGGCTGTTCCACTTCCGGTTCCTGATAAGTTGGGGTAGCATTCATTGGTCGAAGCTCCGAAAAACTACCCTTAGTTACTAGCAAATCGGAATCTACTGATTCTGCAGTGTGCAGGGTATTTAGTTTTTGATTAACTCTAGCCTCGAACGAGAGGCTTTGATTTAATTCCGAGGGGGTTGCGGCCCAGAATTGAGACATTTTTTTACGCTTTTTTTACCACTTTTACGAACAGAACGAAAGACTAGAACTGATGCATTTTACGACAAGACAGTACATTAAATACATAATCAAATTGCTGAAATTGCAAGGGACAGTAAAGGCATTGATTCCTTAGTGAATTAGAAAAACTTTGTTGACTGATAAATTTCTTATCGGTGGCTGTATACATTTGAAATAAACTGCAAGTCAGCAAGTGGAATACCCTCTGCCTGAATATGGTGTGTGCGTTTAAGCTTATCTTAAGCGAAATAGCGCTTATAATAAAGTACCCATTGTTAATAGGAAATGTGGAAATTTTATGCTGAATAAAGATGACAAATTCCTTGTATTACAAACAAATTTATTATGTCTTGATAAAAAAACATTAATTACCGAGATTAAAATTGCAACCGAAATGAACTGCACAAGTCCTTGCATTGCAAGCATTATTATTAAGTCTTGATAAAAAAAAACATTAATTACCGAGATTAAAAGTGCAACCAAAATAAACTGAATAATAATAATTGTCATTTATTAGTCAAATTAATTTAATTAAAAAACCCAATCTCATTTGAGCGTATAAAAAGGAAAGTGTTTAGGATTAGACCTTCATTGACGGAAGTAAGCTGGACAATGGAATGTCCTCAGTGTCGAACACGGTTTTCTGCAAAAAGGAGTTTAACACGTCATCTTCGTGAGAGTTGTGTATACAGACAACGTAATCCACCAAAAAAGATTAAACTAAATAATTCACAAAACGATGAATTAAATCAGCCTGGTACGTCTTCGAGCACAAATGAGGTTATTTGCCCAGTGTGTTGTGAAAAAATACCGAAATCCAAATTAGCGGGTCATATGAGAAGTTTTACCCACAAAAAAGTGATTGATAAGGGTGAAGGGGTTGAAAAATTGCAAAGTGCATTTAAGAATCGAATTGCGAGTTACCGATTTTCTTCAAAGAAACATTATACCGATATTCCTCAGTTTTTCGAAGACATAAGAAGAAAAGTTTTCTCAGTGATTGAGGAATATGTTCAAAAATTCTTCAGCTTAAAAATTAATGTGGAATTATTTGGTCTATATGTCATAGAGGAAAAACAATTATCTGACATAAAATCGTTCAATACCAATAATCGAATTATAACACACTCAACTGATTTGATGAATGTGTATAATGATTTTAAAGAGGTGATTTTGGAAAAAGCATTAACTTTTCAGGAACGCGATTCAGGTAATATATCAATTATTTTACTTGTTTTGTTTAAAATAATACTTATTATTGTAGGATGGGCTATAAAGCATCTTAGTTTTCTTGAAGTCAATATCAACAAATACAATCCGTTATTTGCATCATCGTACATTAAATTGCCAAAACAAATAGAAAACAAAAAAGCTGTTTTAAATATTCAAAATAAGGATGAAATGTGCATGGCCTGGAGCGTGATCGCTGCAATATTTCCACCCAATGGGAAACCTTATAGAACGTCATCCTATGAACACTACTCTACATTGCTGAATTTTGAAGGTATTGATTTCCCAGTTAAATTGAAAGACATAACTAAATTTGAAAAGTTAAATAATATTTCTATAAATGTATTCGGGGTGAATAATCAATACAAAGATGGTAAAATGGTTAGTGAAATTGTAGGCCCTTTACATTTTACATCTCTTCGTCAAAATACACATGTAAACTTGTTACTTGTGACGGATGCTGAAGGGAATAGCCATTACACACTTATTAAGGATTTGTCGCGACTAGTATCTAGCCAAAGATCTAAACATCACGGTCAAAATTATATTTGTGATGGCTGTCTTCAATTTTTTAGATCTCCTGAGAAATTATGCCACCATGAAAGGTTTGACTGTAATCACATATGTACGGTATTACCAAACCCTGATCTACAAATTAATAAATGTGGTGAAACAATTGCTGGAAATATATTAAAATTTGTGAACATTGAGAAACAGTTACCGCTTCCATTCGTGATATATGCGGATTTTGAAAGTTTATTAAAGCCAATCCACCATAATGAACCTTGCGACAGTGAATCATTCACAGTTAAAACATATGAACATGAGCCGTATTCATTCTGTTTTTATATAAAATGCAACTTTGATGAGAGACTTTCAAAACTTGAATATTATCGAGGCATTGATGCCGCTGGCGTTTTTACTAAACGATTAGAACAAAATGTTTTAGAAATATATAGAAAGTACTTAAAAAATATTGTAGAAATGAAACCATTAACTGAACAAGAGCAACAATTTTTCAATGATAGTCCGTTATGTCATATTTGTGATAAACCTTTTGAGGCAGATGAGGTAAAAGTTCGCGATCACTGCCACCTTACAGGCAATTTTCGTGGACCTGCGCACTCTACGTGTAATTTACAGTTTAAAATACCTACATTTCTACCGGTTTATCTGCACAATTTATCTAATTACGACTCACACCTATTTTTAAAAAAACTAGCCCTAAAGAAAGAGAAAATACAGGTTGTTGCACAAACCAAAGAAAAATACATTACATTTTCCAAATTCATTTTAGTAGATAAGTCAGACGATGAAAAGCCTAAGAATATTTATATGAAATTAAGGTTTGTGGACTCGTTTCGGTTTTTACCAGCTTCTTTAGATAAATTAAGTCAAACGTTAGAACCACATCAATGCCACGAGGTTAAAAAATTTTACAATAATGAAACACAGTTCAATTTATTAAGACGCAAAGGTGTTTTTCCATATTCTTACGTGGATTCGTTAGAAAAACTGGATGAGACTAAATTACCAACACAGGACCAGTTTTTTAATATTTTGAGTGGTGAATCAATTTCTCAGGATGATTATAATCGTGCTTGTGATGTGTGGCTAAATTTTAATTGTCAAACTCTCGGTGAATATTCTGATATTTACTTAGTGTCTGATGTTTTAATACTAGCCGATATTTTTGAAAATTTTAGACAGATCTGCTTACAGACATATAAATTAGATCCAGCGCAATATTTAACAGCACCATCATTCAGTTGGGATGCCATGTTGCGAAAAACTCGTGTCGAACTCCAACTCTTAACTGAAATTGATCAGTTGCATTTCTTTAGAAAAGGTATACGTGGTGGTATAAGTCAATGTAGTAACAGGAAAGCTATAGCAAACAATCCGTTAATTGAAAATTATAATCCTTCAGAACCGACTTCATATATATTATACCTAGACGCAACCAATTTGTACGGTTGTTCAATGAGTCAACATCTGCCTAAGGGTGACTTTAGATGGCTAGAAGATTATGAAATTGATAACTTTGATTGCACTACAATAAGTGACGAGTCGCCAAAAGGTTATGTATTAGAAGTCGATTTAGAATACCCACAATATTTGCATGATAAACATAATGATTTACCGTTTTGTCCTGAAAACATCATACCTCCTAACTCAAAAGATCCAAAATTGATTCTTAATTTGCAAGATAAACAGAGATATATTATTCATTATCGAAATTTAAAACAATGTTTGGAACACGGATTAATACTCACAAAAATACATAAAGTCATTGAATTTTCACAATCTGCATGGTTGAAGCCCTATATTGACTTAACCACTAGACTTAGAAATGCTTCTAGAAATGCATTTGAACGAGATCTCTTCAAATTTATTATAAATTCTATTTTTGGAAAAACAATGGAAAATGTTGATAAAAGGGTTGATGTGAGGTTAATGTCACATTGGGAAAATAGAATAGGTAGCGTAGGTGCTGAACAGCTTATTGCACAACCAAATTTCAAATCTTGTTCAGTATTTACTGAAAATTTAGTAGCAGTTCAAATGGCCCCTTTAAAAGTTTATTACGATAAGCCACTTTACATAGGTTTCACCATTTTAGACATATCTAAAACTGTAATGTATAACTTTTTTTATAATTTTATAAAGAAGAAATATAACGATAACGTTTCTCTCTGTTACACTGACACAGACTCATTAATTTTAGAAATTTATACTAATAATGTTTATGATGATATTAAAGAAAATATTGAACTGTTTGACACTTCAAATTATTCTTATCCTAATGTCCATAATATTCCAAAAACACAGTCGGTCATAGGTAAATTAAAAGATGAGTATGCAGGCATCCCAATCGAAAGCTTTTTCGGCACTGGTGCGAAAGCTTACTGCGTTAAAGCAAATGATGTAAAAAAGAAAGCCAAAGGTATATCAAAAAGCGTTATAAAGAAGCAATTACACTTGATTGACTATAAACAAATTGTAGAAGACGGTGGATTAATATACCGTAAAATGTATGTATTCTCTTCACACCTTCACACGGTATATACTGAACTGAAAAACAAAGTTGCACTGTCAGCACGAGATGATAAGCGATATGTTATACCCGGGAGTACAAAAACTTTAGCATGGGGTCATTACTCCATCAATAATGAATACAATAACGCTGACCAAAATGATAATTTAACATGTCTTTTGTCACTAGCTGATAAAATAATTGAAATGGAAAATCAAGGTTTTGAATTTGATGAAAGTTTATTATAACCTTTTATAATTGTGTATGTTGTATAATGTTCATTTAATAAAATATTTATTATACGAATTTGTGTTTTTCTTTAATAATTCTTATGCAAATATTCAGTTAAAATCCTCTACAACTGTTTAAGAATCAGGGGGAGTATGGGTATAGGATGAATAATAAATAACGAAACAATAGTGTTCAATACGTTTTTATTGCTCATTTTGTAAATATTCATAAGTTATTAGGCGCAATGTTTTTGGTTGAGTGACAATGGGTTGATTAAGACGTTTATTATATTTTTGTTGGCGACAGCAATTTTCAAAACTCACAGGACCAAAATTGCAGTCAATCAATACACCACTTTTTAAATGTAAAGCCTTTCTAACCACTACACAATCAAAACAATGCAACAATGCAAACATTTGATGTCTCAGAGGTTGTTCCACTGTTATATTAATAAATTCTATAACTTGTATGTTGTATTTCCTGTGATTGAACACGTTGAAAACCTCATTGTTGTAGGAAGATGATACTGGATCGAGTTGCCATTCAGATTTAACGCATTTTTGACTAAATTCACTATTAAAGTAAAATACATCCACGTCTTGAAAGGTGTTTGTTAAGTTCAATAGGTAACTCATAAAACCACCAGCTATTACCCAACGTTGTCCTGGTAAACTTTCCAACACTTGATATACGTCAGGGAATTTTTCTTTTATTTATTTCACCAATTCATAGTTCGTTGTGCAATAACTTAATACTGGATCTATGCACATCTTTCTTGAGCAATAGTCTGTTTTTTTCGAGTTGTTTACGTATACACCTTATATACTATTTCAGGTTAGGTGGGAGGCATACTGAGCTTGCAATAAACTCACAAAGATTATTAAAATGTTCACTTGATAAGGATTGTGCAAACGTGAGCTAATAAAATTGTTATGTTGCAGTATTTTTTAGGTGGGGGTGGATAGGTGGGAATTTCATTATAAATACGAGTCCGTCACTACAGTCAATTATCATTAGAATATTAAGTTTATTAAAATGTGGATGTCGTACGTAGAAGAAATCAAAGTTGTTGATTTAGAAAGTGGTGTAAAACATTTAAGTCAACAATTTTCAAATATGCAGTTCGATGCTGAACACGAAGCGATCTATGGAATGGGTAAATTCTTCACAGAAGACTATTGTACTGATCTGGCCAAAAAGTACAAACAAGCACGTGAAGTATGTGAAATGTTTTTGACAGATCTTATATGCGAGGAATGCCTTGTAGACGATCTAATCGAATTGGATTTAGAAAATGAACTCCATCAGCTAAAACGGTTTTTAAGACCAGACCTTGAAAACAGATTAAGGAGTGAAGACGATAGTGACGAGGGGATTTCTCTAAATTGAAATTATATTTGTTACTCTTTGGTGATAAAATAAAAACATAATTAATATTTATTGTTTTATTTCTAAACTCATGACATCATAAAATTTTCATACAGGTAATATACATTAGAAAGTGCACACATACACTTATCATTTGAATGAAAAAAACATTTTGCGCTGGATTTCAATAGAGGTGGTTGCTCTTCTAATTCCAAAACAGGTTGTGTAATAAATTGTCTGATGTATTTTGCCTTTTCTCCTCCTTTCACGTAAACGCACTCAGCAGATGTAGTCAAGTTCTTAATAATTTGCCCGAACATATGTAGTGGTGTAAACCCATCACTCCATTTAATGCAATGATGATTTCTTGTTAACCAGTAAGCTTGTTTTTGTAAGTCTGGTGAAAGCATCTCAAACGGATAAGGTGGCTTAAAAATATAATGACATACTTTCATCCCATCATAGCCAGCGAACTCCTTGACGATAAACTTGTTGTTTTCAGTTTTAAATCCTTGAAAATCGATAACGAGTTTCATATTTTTAAGCTTTCTCACTTTTAATAAGCAGAACTCTTCGCTGTGTTCTCTCAACTTACTCTCAACAGACTAATAATGTGCCTCGTTATATAGGTAAAAAAACTTGTCATGCGCAATTTTTAATGTTGACGAACGATTTTTGTTAACGGATTATATGTGTAATATTTCTCATGCAGTATGACACAATATGCATTAACATTTTTAGTAGGGGTGTCAGTCTCAAATTCTATTCTCATAACCACTGATCCAGTTTGCAAAGCTTCTTTTTGACGTGAACAATCAATATGAACTAGTGGTGCAATTGCATTGAATTCTATCGGGTTGAATATCGGTTGATTTATTTTATGTGGGTAATAGGATTGTTGAAAATCAGCAAACATTTTGTAGAGAGTTGCATATTTGTTACGTTTGAAGTCTAGTTGTAGATCACTATATGGGTATCTCTCAGAATTCAAGAAAATTCTTATGTTTTTTAGATCACAATTATCAAATTTGCTCATATCAGATGTAATTTTTCCTTTCTTATTTTTTTGAAGACCAAATAATGCATGTTTAGCAGTTTCAACTTTATTAGATGTCTTAGCATTCCACGTATGTTGGATTGTGTCAGGTATAGATTGATATTCAATTAATTCCCTGCTTCTAAATCTTAGAGGTAGATCAACGTTCTTACTTATAATTTTATTTAATCGTATTTGTTCTGACATGCTTACTGTCACATGTGGTACTCTCCATAATAATTTAGAAATGGTAATTTTTGGTTTTTCAGTTTCATCGCCACTTGTAACACTGTCTAAATCATTACTACTACGTATCAATACCAATTCTTGTCGCATATTAATTATAATTTTTTGAAAATCCTCAAAGAATCCAAGCAGAAAACTTAATGGAATGCAAACGTTGAAATCTCCATTTTCATCTGCTATAATTTTAGTTCCCTCACCTTTCATCTTTTTCGGGAACCACCCAGCATTTTGCATAAAAATACTCTCGTTTTCATTTAATGATAGATAATGAAACATAGTTGAAACCAAACCAACATTTCTTACTGAATCTATTACAACACCACCTAATTCATACCTAATTTCCCGAAACAAAAAAGCAATACCATTATTAATAAATTCCAATTTTTTAGCTGCAGTTCCATCATCTTTTGTTAATTTTCCTTCGATGTATAAATAGCTAGTGCACGGAGCAGTATAGGCATCTAAATCTTGAATGGTAATTCTTGTTTCATCATTATAATCTAGAGTTCCAGATGTATTGGGTTGATATGTATGATACTGATATTCTGCTACAGAATTGTCACTAAAAGGTTGTTCGGTAATATTTAACAATTCCATTATACTAACACTTCGAATCCAAGTGACCGTAAAAACTGTTTATTTTCCGATGTTAATCTGCTGAAAGTGTTTTTAGAACTGCGGATTTTCTTCTTACTGCTCCTTTTATAGTGATGCACAGGTGACCTCGAATTGAATATTAATACCATTTCCTTAGTGAATTGATTTTCTGAGATGCAAGCTAACTGTTCTGACTTCGTTTTGAAAATTGACGAGATTCCCCTCTTGATCAACTATTCTGATTGTAATGTTGTCAATGGTCTTGACGCTCACCGGGAAGTAATGAATAGTTGTGGGTGCTTCCACTATTTTATATCCAACTGGAACTGTTGGAAAAAACTGATGAATAATGTGGACAGGTTTTCCATTAAAGAAGGAACCAACCGCAATGTTACACTCGATACAGATGACATTCACTTTAGATATGCGTACGGTGTGATCAGAAATATGTTTCACATCAGCTTCCAACTCTCTGTTATCGAATCCTAATACTGAACCAATAGAATCGCTTCCTTTGAAATTTATTCTTCTATTCATCTTTATAGGTAGTTTAGATGTATTCATATTCAAAGAAATCAAAATAACTGCACCTTCATCCAGTTCCTTTACTGCGTCCACTATGCTTTTTATGATATCAGAAAGCTCATAGCATCCCTCATCAATTTCGGCTGTATACCCATCATTCTCTCCCCACACAAATTTGTTGTTCCTATTGTCAATGTTTGGAATTGTATTATAAGTATCAAAGTGTGTCAATCCTATTTCGTAATCTATATCATCCTCTAAATATATGTGAGGATTCAAATCATAATCTAATTTAGATGAATTACCACTAAGAATTAAAGTCGGAGCCATATTAACACGTTGACAATTTATTAGTAAATGAATACATAACATTATTTACATTGATTATATAAAAAAATTAAACATAAGTGTCCACAAACATATGAGCTATTATTTTGTACAGAATCATAATTGTATTTTATTTTATTTGAGCTACCATCACTTAAAAAATATTTTATTAACTCTTCTGGGGGTCTTAAATTCCCATAACTATCAAAATAAACTATTTTTTGGTTTTGCTTGAAATATGCAATCCAGTGAGTTCCGTCTCCATCATTATCATCTAGATTTACTATCCCAGATTCATTTTTCTTTATTCCTTTTGGAAGTGTATCTTTCATGAAGACGCCTCGAAAATAAGGAATTTTAAGTTTTTTCGCAAATTTTATTAAATCTATATTAGTTAGTGGTCGGTGTGGTAGCTTTATTAGTTTTTTTTGTAAGTTTTAAGGTATAATCCTAAGCCTTTCTTTTCATGGGGGCCTAAATATAAACCCTTCCCTTTAGTGGTCTGTTCCATTGCTCAATTATGTCTCATTTGTTCTGCTATCACCTGGCGATTTGCTTTGGCATCGTTAACTGCTTTTGTAATACCTGCCACGCCTCCTCCCACAGCCCCTAATGCCCCCAAGAGAGGTAGCAGGAAAGGGAGAATGCCTCCTCTTTTTGGAGCGGGGATAACTCTTCGTCTAGGTTTTTTAGAGGGCGATTTTTTTTTTACTGCAAACTTCAAATTCATATTTCCACCTTTCTTCTTCCTTGGATTTCTTCTGCGCTTAAGCCCCATTCCCACTTTACTCTTTAGTTTCATTATTCCACCGACTCCCAGTGCAGCGAGTTTTTCACCAAAACCCGAATCAGGTGCTTTTACACGTTTAAATGCAATTTTGGCTAATTCCCTATCCGCTTGATTTCTTCTTTCAACGTCTTGAAATGTAGAATATGCTATATCGTGTTCTCTACACGCCTCGTCTAAAGGATTAATTCCGGTGTCGCCGCGTTGTAGACGTTTTGCAAGTTTGGTTCCCGGTCCACAATAATTATAACCAGGTATATGTAGTTCCACGGGAAGTTTATTTATTATGGTATTGATCAAACCACGTCCACTCTTTTTAAACTTTCTAGCACAAGTGAGCGGTGAACTTTTGCTCCGATCCATTATATATTGAATCGCACAGCTAAATGAATGTTATTTTGTGAACTCACTCTTTATATATAAAGCAGGAAACACTGATCTATCAGTTTGTAACGGTACTCTTTTTAAGAAAGTTCTGTTTTACGATAAGATTGATGTGAAAAATGCAAATTCAACAGCAAACAACAATTTTACCAATTGTAAATCATGATGAGATTTCAATGACGAACACTTTTCAAAAGCATGGTATTTTGTTCGGTGGACTGTCGAAACGAGGACTTTTGGTTGGAAGTTCTGGGTGTGGAAAAACAAATGTCATGCTCAGTTTATTGGAACATCCTAATGGTTTACGATTTGAAAATATTTATTTATATTCCAAATCCCTATATCAACCCAAATATGAATTTTTGAGACTTTTAATTAAACCTATGAATGAAATTGAATATTTTGAATATAATGATGGTGATGAAGTAATACCTCCTGAAGAAATAAAGTTAAATTCAGTGATCATATTCGACGATTTAGCGTCTTGCAATCAAAGCATCATCAAAAACTATTTTTGTTTCGGACGTCATAGAAACACTGACTGTTTTTATTTATGTCAGACTTATTCCTCTATTCCCAAACAACTGGTTAGAGATAATGCTAATCTTCTTATAATATTTCCACAGGATATGACCAATCTAAAACACATTTACGATGATCATGTAAACGTTGATATGCGTTTCCAAGATTTCAGAGAACTTTGTTCATTTTGTTGGGAAGATAAATACGGATTTGTTGTAATAGATAAAGATTGTGCTATCAACTCTGGAAGATATAGAAAAGGATTTGATAAATTCATTCATATATAAAGTGCGAACATTAAATACTACCAATCAGTCGCCATGGATAATCGTGTGGTTGCGGAGCTGTTAAAGGCGAGGAAGGCGCTAAAGCAAAAATATCACAACTTGAAGAATGATATTGCCGAATCACAGTTTTTGTTGGAGAAAAATTATAAACCGATAACACAACCGCTTAATGAAATAGTTTCAACTCTCAAAGTTCCTCCAAAATTAAATTTAAAAGAAGAATTAAAAGAAGAAAGCATCAGGGATAGTTTTAGACCAAGTACCCAACCACTACATGACTATTATCGTTTGACAGCTCCTATTGATTTGGGAGAGCAGACATTTGAGTTTGATTCAACTCAAAACCAACCCGAAATTGTTGAGAGTTTTTTTGATGAAACTTTTCCTTCGACAATAGCAGATAGTGAAACAGAACATCAGCGTTATTTAAGCCAGTTTAAAATACCACTACCTCGAGCGTATATTGAAGATAGAATTAATGATACTAAGGGAGATTTTGATGATACCTTTGGCGTTCACTTTGACCCATTTAGAAAAAGCTATGCAATTGGTGATTCATCCGTTGATTTTGAGGGAGCTAACTTCATCATTAATGGCGAATTTAAGTACATTGGTACACCAGGATTATATGAACTAATGTTCAAAAAACATCCAGCAGGTTATCGGCCAACAGATGTAGATCAATATATTGATATTATTAAAAGGACGAATACCCAGTTTTTAGGTTATGATCCTCAAAGAGGTCTATCTACATCAAATGCAAGTAAATTCATAGATATTATCAAACCGCGAGTTACGAATTTATATTCGATGTCACAAGAACGGAGGAGAAATCCAAGCGCATCGAGTGTGAGATCCACCTCAGAAGGAGAGCAAAGACCAAGATCGAAGTCGATTCCTGAACCAGTGAGGAAAACAAGGAGTCAAAGTAAGAGAGGTGGAAAACTAACGATGATGGAATTCAATAACAAAAATATTGAATATAAACATTTTGATGATTATAATGAAATTGTAGATCGATTAAAGCTGCTCATTGCATCACAGTTAGCAGGGAATAATGGACATAACAACGAAATAGTTTCGATAATAGAGGAGTTAAAGGAGGGTAAAATAATTAGATAAATAGTGTGCATGGAAAAGTTAAGGCTTCATTTACTGTGCTACTATATTGATCGAAACCGTACTTCTCTTCTTTCTATTATTCCACAACATGACTGACATTAAGAAGGAAATAGTAAACGAAATTCATAAACCAGTTAGAAAATCTTTCAAACGAAGAAGAGTAATTGTTAAAGGTCTAAATGATCTTCTTCAAGCAGATCTCGTAGAGATGATCCCTTACGCTAAAATAAATAAAGGTTATAAATATATTTTAGTGGTCATTAATGTATTCTCAAAATTTGTTTGGTGTGAACCTGTGAAAAATAAAAGTGGAAAAGAAGTTTCACGAGCAATGGGAAGAATCCTTTCAAATATCAAACTGCTACCTAAAAATTTGCAAACAGATATGGGAAAAGAATTTTACAATAAAGAATTCAAGGAATTAATGGATAAGTGGAAAATTAACCATTATAGCTCTTACACACATCTTAAAGCAAGCGTTGTTGAAAGAGTGAACAGAACCCTAAAAAATAAAATGTGGAAACTGTTTAGCTTACAAGGAAATTACAAGTGGTTAAATCTTTTACCAGACATTGTTGCGGAATACAATGACACCGAACACAGAACGATTGGAAGAAAACCTAAAGATATTAAAAAGAAAGATGAAAAACACTTGTTGCAAACTGTATATAGTCATTTGAAAATAGTCGATCCAAGGAAGCAAAAATTTAAAGTAAACGATTGTGTGAGGATTAGCAAATACCGAGAAGTCTTTTGCAAAGGATATACTCCAAACTGGTCTAATGAAATTTTTAAAATTATAAAGGTTCATAAAAGTAATCCTAGAACTTACCTTTTAGAAGATCAGGAAGGTAATTTAATTCAAGGAGGATTCTATGAGCAGGAACTTCAGAAAGTAAAACATCCCGATATATATCTTGTGGAGAAGGTTTTAAGAAAAAAAGGTGACAAGCTCTATGTGAAATGGCTGGGATTATCCAATAAATTCAATTCATGGATTTCTAATAATCAAATTGTATAATATATTACTCCTTTATCTTTTTTTTTCACCCTTAATAAAACAGTTTTTAAACATATATTTCTTTTATTTTATCACACACATGGTACATAATTGGTTTCGCTAACATTTCATTTAAATCTATCATTAAATATGTTACATCTATGATTATTTTCTAAAATAGGACTGATAATATTTGAGATTTTCTCTACTCTTCTATTAAACCGCATTCGGTCAATGGATAAAAACTCCCAATATCGCTTCCTTGATGATTGATATGCAAAATTCCATGTAACCATAAAATATGTTTTATTATTTTCTGTATTAAATGTTACTTTCTTCATTATTCAACTCTTCCACAGCACTCAAGTTCAAATAATTCCGGGTAAATGTAAATTAATTCCATGAGCATGCAAACGTTTTCGTTATTACAGTTTTCGAGCGGCTGAAGCAAATTCATTACATTTTCAAACACATCTCCGTTTTGCCGCTGTAGTCCGTTTTGCACAATTTTTAAGTAACTTGAAAACTGTTGCCTTCTCAGCATATCAATTCTATACTTGATAAGTGGTAACGCTTCCCACAACTTGCAGATGGATTCATACCCCATGTAAATGTATGAGTTATTTTTTACAATTTTGATCACTCTCGAATAGGATATTTTTTCAAACTGTATCGTAAAATTTTCAGCATCTATCTGCTCTGCTTTACCGTTGGTATATAGATAATTAGTTATAATACCTTGGTATGTAAGAAATTCATTCCACTCACTTTCGTCAAAAATTATTGTGTCCAATTTATTGCCTGTTAGTTTTATACATGGTGCGTACCAGAAGTCATATGATAATCCAGTCGACACAAATTTACTTTTTGATTTATTCAGTTGATATTTTCGTTCACCAATTAAAACTAGATCATTCTTGTTTTGAGGTGCATGAGGTAAACTTCCAGATAAATCACTTTTTAGTTCAGGTAGACTGAAGATACTGCCACACTGAGTCATCTTGAATACTGTTCAACACAAAAACTTTCTAGAACTGTGAATTCCCACCAATTTATAGAATTTACTGTATACCCCCACCCATTTATGGCGAAAAAAGTGGAGGGGGGGGGGAGGAGTGGGAGGTGCCAAAGTGGAGGAGTGGGGGGTGCTCACGTGAGGTCAAGGTTAGTGGATCAAAAATGGTGGGGGGTGCAAAGGTCATGAGAGGTTAATGGGTCAAAAATGGTGGGGGGTGCAAAGGTCATGAGAGGTCAAGGTTAATGGATCAAAAGTGGTGGGGGGGTGCAAAGGTCATGAGAGGTCAAGGTTAATGGATCAAAAGTGGTGGGGGGGTGCAAAGGTCATGAGAGGTCAAGGTTAATGGATCAAAAGTGGTGGGGGGTGCCAAAGGTCATGAGAGGTCAAGGTTAATGGATCAAAAGTGGTGGGGGGTGCTGGAGTGGGGGGAGGAGTGGGGGGTGTCAAAGTGGTGGGGGGTGCCAAAGTGGTGGGGGAAGGGGGCGGGTGCTAAAGGGGGCGGGGCTAAAGTGGTGGGGGGAGGAGTGGGGGGTGCAAAAAGTGGTGGGGGGTGGCTCAAAACTCTCATTCTTTACCTACTACTGTATTTTGTGTAATTGTTCCGCTTTTACAAATGAGTGCATTTTAATTTCTATCATTTCGTGGTGACCAGTGGGGTACCCATAATCGGTAGGTATACATTCACGAGTTGCTGGAAACATCACCCTTGAAAGTCTTTTCATTTGAAACGCGGTCTGTATACAGGACGTACAAATAAAGCATATCTAACTGTTTTTGATTATTTTTTTAATAAACCATTTTATAAACATCATTACCAAAAAAAGGTGATAACAAAAAAATACATATTTTTCTGACAACAATAATTAGGACAAGTAAGAGTAACAATATTGCAATGCGTGGAGCCTGCAAATGTAACAAGTTTTAACCGGTCTATTTTGTTTTTAAAATAGCCCGCACAATGAAAAAACTAATCTTTCCATTTTCAATGGAACAATTAGCAAAGAAGAAATTTTAAATAATGTTAATTATTGATATGTTTACATGCTAAGTGTACCTTAACTTCCTACTGTTTAAACAGGAAACTTTGGGTTAATGGGAAAACTAATACCTCTGGGCACCTCCCAGATAGTTGGAAACCTCCTGATACCGCCGAGCCATACTCCTGGTAATTTGTTGTGGTATATTTTCCCATTCCTCCCGTATCCCTACGGTAAATTCTTCCAATGTTTGCTTGAACATACATGCAACTTAAAGAAGACCACACATGCTTAATATTGCTTAATGATGTTTAAGTCAGGGGATTTTAGAGGCAAGTTTAATTGGTTAATATTATTTCCTCCATAATCTTCTGAATAATTTAATGGCATCTCCATAATTAATAACGTAGAGAGATATAAAAAATGTGAGAAATTATTTTTTCTTTTTAAACATGAGACCAGAAACTCCAAATTATGAAATAAAAAATTAATTTTTGTGGAAATCCGGTCCTCAGAAACTTTGGCTTAAAAAACATACTTTATTTTACTCCCCAGTAGACAGTAAGATGTTTGAAACAAAAAAAATCGGAATAAACTGGCTTGTTCAGAATTAAACTCTCTTTTAATTTCTTCAAGCCGCGCATCGATATCTTCATTCGTTCGCAAAATATTTGCCTTCAAAGTTAACCTAAAAATTCGCTTGGTCCGCTCAATTGTCCAGCAGGTTATTTACAGGATATAATCTTTCTCAGATCTGAAATCATGAATAACTGATTTATTCTGACGTTAAGAAAGTGCTTT
Source organism: Rhagium mordax (assembly GCA_963680705.1). Classification (NCBI taxonomy): domain Eukaryota; kingdom Metazoa; phylum Arthropoda; class Insecta; order Coleoptera; family Cerambycidae; genus Rhagium; species Rhagium mordax. Next base: position 14,043,837 of record OY796660.1, on the reverse strand, counting down.
AATACTAACGAATTTAAAACAGTCGATTGCTGAAAATATTTTTGTATGACTTTTTTGTGAATAGCGAGCTCCACATACCATTCAAATGTTTTACCAACAAGCCATGACATTAAACAGCTCTTTTTGTTATGACAGTATAAATTTAATATGTACCAAAGTTCCTTGTTGATCTAGATTTATTCCATTCTAAGTGCACCGCGATGAAGAAGAACGATGAACTCTTATTTTATTCCTTAACTATCATTATTTTCTTAGTTACTTTGAAATAATGTTAGGATGTTTCTTCATCAATGCATTTATTGTAATACATCCTCACTTAAATATAAACTGACAGAATTTTTGTTAAACTTGAACTACTCGATTCCATTTCTACAAAGTATACAAAATTATATACTTTACTTATTGAAAACTAGTTACAATATATGTATAATATAAAATGATCAAGTTAGACTCAAAACTTTGTTAACTAAAATTTCCGTTAATTAAGAGGCCAACTAGAGAGAACTCCTCTTACTAACTATAGTTAATGTAAGTTTGTTATCCTGTGTAATATAGTTTCTAAATTTTCAGAATGTGTTCAATGTTTCTGCCTGAATTGTCAAGTTTTGTGGCCGCCATGTTGTTCGCAGTACATCCCATTCACACCGAAGCGGTAAGTTATCATGAGTTTGGATTTCTCATTGTTACAACGTAATTAATTTTCCTAGGTAATTTTGATTCTATTATCACCTTACTGTCACGTTAAACTTATCCAATACATAATGACGTAACTCTATGTTTCTCGTGACAGTATTATTATAATACAAATATCGAAGGCGAGCAATAGATTGAATGGAATCGCTGTTACATTGTATTTGCCAGTAGCTGTGCGGTGCTTTAATGAAAAACGGCTCAACCGAACGAGACGCGATAATGATCAAAAGATGTTCCTTGACTAACTCGGTAAAAAAGGTACTGAATTTTATTCCGAAAAAGTAAAAGAAACTTCGAGAAATACTGGTTTTTCTGGAAAATTGTACACGTAACACAGTAACTTTTCAAAGCATTTTTCGATATAGATGAATCTTAGTAAAGAGGAAGGTTTCACATGGGCCACTGATGGAGTCTATGGTTGAACGATCGGAAGTGATTTTATTATACATATTATTATACGTGTTTGTTCTTCAAAAATGTTAAACGATTCATGAATGGATTTTAAAAAAAAAATTCCATTGAAATTCAAGGTCACTCTCTTGATATTGCGCAATGATGCATCAGGTGATATCAAAGCAGATTAAAAACCTAGTCAATTCTAAATAGAAATATTAATAATCACTTGAATCGAAAAATTAACAGGAAGCGATTTATTTGACAATAATATGTCAGCGTATTTTCACCCAGGAATTAATCTTCGTTCATAAAAAAATTCTATATCGCGAACCACTGGCTGAGGTTATTCAAATAAAGCGATAGTGAAAGGTAGTAGAATAATCTTCAGAGACGGGTATACATGATTATGATTACTACATAAATTCCTAACAATTAATCATTTAAAACTATGATCCTTAGACAATTAGCAAATTCTTCAGAATCACTGTATAGATGCCCTTACGTTTTTCCTACGCAGTATACAGACCCCTTTTGCTGTAACTTTTCATTTAGAACTTCTCGTTGACCTTTTGATCCTATACTTTTTTCGTTATATAAATTTTGAAACATTGTTATTGCTTTCATAACGTAACCTATTAAAACTTTTGTTTCACGCGTACCACAGTCTTTCATTTAAAAATCTAAAGCAATTTGAACTTTTGAATCATTAAATAAATTTTTTTGTGATTCCCGACTTTTGAAATGGAGTGGAAACTTTTAAGTAGTGAGATTGTTTGTTTAAAATTCATTATTTACCGCGAATTTAATTAAAAAGTATGCCAGTTCGTAACGGAAACGAATGGAAACTCAGCAGCAATAGTTGTTTTTTCACCTTTAGTATTAATATGATTATTGTAAAAACTCAGTAAGTTTCCATACTTGCTAGAATAATGGTGAACATATAAGGTATAAGGAATATCCATACTGTAACCATTTGCACTCAGTTATACAGGGTGCTTAACTTAAGACCCACTAAGTCTAAATTCCCAACATAAAGTTCATTATTTTAAAATCGAAGTTATCTCTGTGAGTACTACGAGTAGTAATATCGCATTAGATTACAAATAAAATGTTTCGTAGACGATTTTTTGTTTTGGATGCTTAAAAGTTACTTACTTAACAAATATTTTATTAATTTTCTCAATAGAAGAGTTTTAGGGTTCACTTCTACAATTTGTATTTTGAATTCTTGACATGTCTATCAACTTGTGATTCTCTTCTAAAGCGACCATGAAAAAATGGTCGAAACGTCAAAAATTAAAAATATTTAAGGCAGAAGACAACCCCAAACACTACAAATTTATCAACTCCTCGATAATCTTAACCAAAACATGTACCATTTGTATAATATACATGTACCTATACCATAATTTCTTTTCTATCGATTAAATAATTTCTATTTGTCAGCTGGTTTTATGGCAAAGCTTTCGATGATAATAAATGTCTTATTGATGTAGTATGTTCTCAAACGTTCTCAAAAGCCTTTAATCGTATAGTTAATTATATGTTGTTAATTGTTGCATCAGGTCACGTGATCTCCATCTTAGATTGTCAAAATAATGCTCCAGGCATCGTCTTAGATTAGTTTTGTGTCGATATATTTGTCTAAGATATCAACTGTTTATGGTTTATATCCAATGCTATAAACAATCACGCCGTCTTAGTAAAATTTAATATTTCTGCTTTCCATTTAAAAAATAGATCCACTGCCTCTATTATAACAACTTCAGATACTTTGTAGCATCAGCGGTGTATCAAGAATTTAATTCAGGACCATTTTAGTTATTTTATTCATAAAACATATCTAATACTTTAAGTTCTGGATATTAGGTTTGCTGATGATTTTAAGATAGGTACGTAATGAAAATGGTATCATTGGAAATTGTATAGGTTAATATACGCTGTAAATTATTTTCTGCTGGCAATGCTCTTAGGGCGTTGTATTGTCTCCTCAGTCAGAAATAATTCAAAGAAAGTTTAAAAGTTAAGTATTTAAGTCTTCAAAGTTGGCAATAATGATGAACACGGGGATTTCCCAATAATTTACTTTTATACTTTATATTTATACTCATCACAGTTGATAAGAAATAGTTCCTTTTCAGTCAGTATTACATTGGAAACTGATAATATCCTTAGTATATTGTAACTTTTATGAGCTGACATAAAATTCTTCATGAGGATTTGAAATGCTGAAAAACAAATTTGAAATTCTTTTATTACCTTGTTGTCCATTTTTAATGGATTTTGAAGAACTTTGATTCTTGTTAGTCTTTTAGGATATCGTAAAACTTATATGACTTCTTGTTCGTCAGCGGATTATCCTTATATTATTTTTGCAGTTAAATATAACATTTTTCAGAAAATACTGTAAACAAAGTCCTTAATATAAATCTACTCGTAACTTTGATTGAACTACATTTCGTTGTTTGTTAATAATGCTATCCATTTAAAAAAATAGGTGTATTCGGCACAGAAATGATATTTTCTCGACCGGATCAGCTTAGAAGAACAAAAATACGCAACTTCAGAATTATGAAGTAAAGATCATATTTTAAATCACAATCAAAATAAATTAAGAAAAATCTTATGTTCACTGCTAATTATTTATACACTTGAGTATAGAGTTAGTCTCGGCTATGATCATTCTTATTATGCCTTAATTTCTTTGAATATTGCATGATTTAATATTTATATAAATTTGTGATATCACCTGTATTGGAGAAATTATTTTAAAGTAGGTATAATAGAAATTCGCATTCAATGATGTGACCTCAAGTTTCTAACTAAGACTAAGATGCTAAAAGATACATACATATGAAGAAATTCCAAACAGTATATTTCCAAAGCATATTATGAAGTGTGAGACCAAGACCTATTAAACAGTCACGTTCATAAAACGTCCCTTCTGAGATGTGTAAATATTGACCATACTCTCTAACTACCCACTTTAGATTTTAGTTGATAAAAAATAATATTGGTTTAGTAAGTTTTAAAGTATTGGAAGTCGGAACGGATATTTACTCAGGCAATTTCTCTAACAAATACTTAGATTTAGAATACGGCCAGGGTTTCTCATTTATGTCTGGACTATCATTGAGTGATACAATATTACTAGAATTTACCATTGATTTCTGAAATTACTTGAGAGGAGAGCAAATGCTGACCTCATTCCGCTAGCGATAATGGTTTAGTTAACAATATATTAATGTGAAATAGGAATAGCACTCATTTATCAATATAGAAATGGTAAACCGGAGTATTGGAGTGATTAATGTATGGAAACAATAAATATAAGTATCCCTCTACTGGACGAATCCTTGACCAGTTTACAATTTGGGAAATATATGTTGTCGACATTGAAGAAAAATTTAATAATGCACTGTCCCGATTCCTTATATACAACAACGACTGCAAGAGGAATCGAACTGACCATATCAGACTAGATTCGGGCTATACTAGGAAACAGAACAATATCAACGTCTCTACAGTGGGAAACGGTCAGGTTTAGGGCTACTACTGTGGTCACTACTTATGAATGACCTACTGGCTATTCTATAACTCTGTGGAATGTTGAGTTTCAGCCATTAAGGGACGATCTAGTGATTCTGGTAGGAGGAAACTCTGAAAGGATGATCTCCAATACCCTTCAGGATATATAAGATACGGTACATAGCTGGTGTGGGAGAGAACAGATGTCTGTGGATCCTCACAAAACAACGATAGTATACTATTCACCAGAAAACGGAAGATGGGTCTTTTAAAACCACCTTCCCTATCAGGTGACATCATACCATTTGCGGAGGAAGAGAATATCTAGGAATCACACTAGACAAATCACTGAGCTGGAACTCCCTTCTGGAGAAAGTGATCAACAAGGCAAGGTTACCCTTGTGGACATGCCGAAGAATTTGCGAAAAATCCTGGAGCATTGGCCCTCAATATATTGGATTTACATCACAGTCATAATACCGATGGTAGCTTATGGCTCCATAGTTTGGTGGACGAAGGGCTACAACAGACGACCAAACTCTCTGGGCTACAGAGACAAACATGCCTGGCGATAACTGAGGTAATCAGCACCACCCCATCAGCTGCTATGAAAATCCTCCTGGATTTACTCCCTCTTCACATTTATCTGGAGAGAGAAACTAGATGGGAGACATACAGACTTCAACAAGCGGCTCTCAATGTGCCGAAGGCTAGCATCATGGAACACAATGGACTGCTGGATGACCAAGAAAGTTACATTATCTTAGGAATGGTCTCAGATGTTATGCCTACCAAAACCAACACCGAACTGCCCTTTAACGTCCTATTTTCTGGAAGTGACGAATGGGAAGAAAAACTGACCTATTAACGTCAGAAAGTTGTTCGTTTACTGATGGCTCCAAAACCCCTGATGGGACTGAGCCCGAGTGCATAGCTGCAAACCAAATTTGAGGATATCCACAAGCCTGGGGATCAATACAACTATATTTCAGGCTGAAATTCACGCTATTGAACTGTGCTTGCGAAGGCTAGACAATCGCATCTCAAGCGCAGATCAATAAAAATATTCTCAGACAGTTAAGAAGCTCTCAAGGCTCTTGAATCATATCGGTGTAATTCTAAAACGGTGTGGAACTGTCAGAAAACCCTGACGTAACTGGGGAAAAACAACAAAATAACTCTAGTCTGGTTACCATGATAATCTGGAATGGAGGGCAATGAAATTGTTGACTCCCTAGCCAGAAAAGGTGCAGGATCTCAATTTATCGGACCAGAACCTGTACTCGGGATATTTTCAAGTACTGCTAAAACAGCAGGACTGGTGGAAAACACTAAATGCCATATGTGTCTGGAGGATGATGAAAAGGCAGAACACAATATGTAAATGTCCTGCTGCAGCAAGAATCCGGTTCTCATTATTTGGCAAAGAGGAACTTCTGCTGGAGGACCTGGACGGAATCTCACCCAATATAATAATCAGTTTTATTAAAAGATTGAATCTATTGGGTAAAAATAATTTAGTGTGTCACAATAGACGGAATGGTCGCAGTGGAGGGTCCGATTAATAGCCCACTCATATGATCACACCAGATCTTCTACTCGGAACCCCTAACTTAACCTTTAGATACTTTCACGTAGTAACTTGTCAGGACAACTTTGTATTTCACCAGTTGATGAACTTTTTTCAATCATTCACCAATTCCATTAACATGATCATTAATGGCATTCAGTTAGTGCTCTAAACGCCAACTCCCAATGCAGTCACACATCCAAATATCATACGAGCCAATGTCTAGTATTACAGATGAAAGCCATTGGAACAAAATGGTTGGTGCTCTAAACTAAGGCAGTCTCACGTTCAAGGGTCATACGAACCAATGTAGTATTACGAATGAAGGCCATTAGAATAAAATGGTAAGCGTTGATTTTTATGTCTTTAAGCTCTTCCATGATCTTATTCCAAATAGTAACCGTCTCGTGTTTTGGTGAAGCCTAAGATTCTTGCCATTTATCAAATAATCCATGTTGTATTTATTTTCATCGTCCGTCAGAAACCACATTCATCGCAACCTCTTCAAAGTGGCACTCTCTGATTACTTCGTCTGCCTCTTACTTCTTAAGTCTTGTGCTACAACTCTTGTTGTCTAGGTGGTTTGCTTTTCTTATCAGAGGAAGAAACATACATGTTACTGTTAAGATAAACGATTTTATTGCATTGTTGCTTTTGATTAAATTTATTCGCTCATTTAAGTTAGGAATATTTTTGGGAAAATTGCATTGTCATGAATTTTCAGGATGAAGGAATGAATTTTGGATAATTCAGCAGATGTAAAAGTTACTCGTGGTACATCCATAAAGTATCGGTGACCAAAAAGAGGACACTCACAAAAGCAAGAGATGCAAAGAAGTGAATTTATAAGAGTTGACACAACTATTTCTTAAGATTTATTTTAAATTGACCAAGTGAAATTTGACATTTGCAGAATTATCTTCAGATGAGTTACCGGCTTTCATGTATCATTTACACTACGCTTTAAAAATAAATTGGGCTCTATTGAAGATATAATTTAGTCCAAATAATTATTAGAACTAAAATTTTCATTCAGTGAACCATCAATTGTAGATGATTGCCCATTGCAAAATACTGGTTATGAATATAAAGTAGATACTTGCAGAGCTTTGACAGAGAACGTCTCCATCAATCACACTTTTGCAGCTGTTGGATATTTAGCGTTGGAGTAATTCATGTGCTCATTCTTTTCTTTGAGGATATTTCTAAATTGTATATAGAAGAGAGGAAAGCTCAAAATATCAAAAATTCATTCAATGCTTCCAATATACTTGGTTGTTGATTGCCTGGTCCTTTTTTCCATATACTTATTATGTAGTTTCTTTATAGAGCAATAATCGACTGCTGGTCAATCTTGTGGCTAAAATGTATCTGATACAAGCAGTCAGCAATGCCTGGAAAAGTTTTCACGGAATTTCTCAGAATATTCTGATATCTTGTACTGTTCAAATTTTCCTCATACACAAAAAATAGAAGACAATTGTTTATTATGAGACAACAGACAACGATATTTCATCTATAAATTTCTCTCCCGTTTGAAATGAAGGAGCTTAAATAGTGAAGATTTTCTATGTTAGAAAGTTTTGATTTGTTGGTTAAGATAAGTAACTTTATTAAGGAAATACGGATTTTATTGAATTTGTTTTTTACCAAAATTCCACTCACCGAATACAGTTTCTTTAGGGAATAATCATATATATTCTTGTTAAGTAGTTTCTTTGTTACTGAAATATACAATAATTGTATTGATCCATTAATTAATGCGACAAAAAAGTATAAATTTAATGGAAATACATATTTCTAAAACCAATATTTTTTTGATCCCTTTGCTTTTGACACCTCTATCGATAGTTATAAAACACTATTGACTTGCATTAAGTTTAAATTTTCTTCCACAAATTGAGAAATATCAGATTATACTGATAAAACTGCCACTGAGTATGCAAGAACCTTTGTATACGTATATTATAGTAGCAGAAAAATATATTCTTTTCGTTGTTGATGTAATCAATAGTTTTGAAGTTTCCAGAGCAGATACTAAAAAGATTCTACTTCTGTATAAATTTCCAACCCGAACAGTAATTTCAGATGAACCATTGTGTGTCCTCAAACAACAAAGAAATAAATCACTTAATATTATTTTCTTCCTTATCCTAATGTGGGCCTTCCCTCTAGCCCCATTTAAAGTTATGACTTGATGAGCTGCAGTTAGTGGTAAGCACATATATCGATCTCAAATAAAAGGAATGTAAATTGCGCCTTTACCGTCATAACTTCTCCTACGCTTTGAGGAAGGACAGGCTGGACCCTTTATTTCGACCTCTTTTAAATCATACCTTATAATATATTGTTATTGCCACATTCTGCTAGGTTCCGAATACCGTAAGTCTTTCGATCAGCTCCTGCTTAAAATTGCTAAAAGGTAATGTAAAATGACGCTGTATCTCTACTTAAGAATATAAGATAGTGTGCAGGTATTATATTAACTTTGGGCACTCCAGTACTAAATTTAATGTTTTACACTAATTCGTGAGTGACACTGATCATATGCATTCTGTTCCTGGGCTTCCTTCAGTAAGAATTCTTGCGATAATTTGATGTGACCATCTTGGAGTTTTCGGGTAAAATTTTCTATTTACGAATACTATTCTTCACTTCTTTTAGTTTAGTTTCTTTAATAAGCTATTTTTGGTTTCAATCAGGTTGACCTATTTTGTAATTGTTTCATTTGTTAATATGTCTCTTTCTTCGCCTCCATAGTCGATCCTTAGCTCTAACCATTGGCCCACCATTTTAAGTTTATTATATAAATATTCCAGTTGCAAGGGATATTTTAAAAATGAATTACTCAGAAATGGTAAGAGAGAGCAAGTCGTAGTTTGCTCAGGCTTTTAGAAGAAGAAATATTTCAAATTTGAAAATTCGCAGAAAATGCACTTGAGCAGATAATGAAACTTTGCACCAACAAAGAAATAGCCCATTTCTTCATCTAAATTTCTGAGAAAATAGTAACTCTGTTGATTTTTTTAAGAAAGGGTGCCACTCTACTACTTCTAGCGTATGTGCTCTTGAATCGATTAGGAAAACCATTGCGGTTTTAAAGATTTGCTGTGATTTTCGCTGTATAGGTTAAACTTAAATACCGTCCTCTTAAGTTTAGAGTTAATTCACCTGCTTGAGTAGGAGGCTTTTAATCGGACGGGTATGGAGAGCACCAGGTTTATAATTCTCAAGTCTGAATTATGGACACTATCGAGGGGTTTAAGAAGGGATTTATTAGCTGAACTACATGCATATGACCCATAATCAGTTTCGATCTGGTTATTGCTCTTTGAAATAATAGTGGTGTATTTATATCAGTGTTGGTTTGTGTTGGTATTTTGGTTTTAAAATCTTATGTTTATGAAAACATCTCAATCCGTTCGTATGCCTTAGATGTTAACGAGACCTACAAATAATTTGTCTGAGAATTTGTTTGAGATATTTTCATTTACTTTAACTTATATTAATTGCTTTCCACTATTAATTTTTTATATAGTAAATACAATGTAATGGTCAAATAATATTCAGTATCTATCATTCTACAACTAACTGTAAGAAGTAATTATAGGTAGAATAGCTGAATATTATTGATATTTACTACGAGTTAATGTATAATTAATAAATATAGTTCAGAGATATTTGATTTATTCGAACGAAAATATATATAGTCCTTTTACCGAAGCAAAAAAGTTTTAACTCCGTTGACTCAAAACCGATTTTGATCATTTTTTTTTAATTTCAGATAAGTTTATAGAAAAGTTCCTCATAGGTGAGAAGGTGTGCTTTTTATTTTCTCAATTGTTAGTAACAAATAAATGTTTTTTAATACTCTCTTAATATTACTAAATTTATAACTCTTTTATTTATTTAACTAATTGGCTGAAGGGTTGCAGATTACGAATCTGGCCTCAAGATAAGTCTAAAAACAAAATGGCGTCTACAACATGGTGTCGAAAATCCGATTCTTTATTTTCTTCTTTTTTAAATTCTTATTTGATATTTGAGATTTCTTGGGGTTGCTGATTACTAATTTAACATTAAAACTCAATTAAAACAAAAAATGGCGGAAAAGAGTCAATTTTTTTTTAAATTTTATTTCTTATAAAGGGGTTTTTTGGGCCGCTGATCGAAAATTGTATGTTAAAATCGATCAAAAATGAAAACCCGGTACCTACTTAATAAAAATAAAAAAAAGACAAATTAAAAAATTTAACTTTCGACGCCATTTTGTATTTAGACCAAGTAATTTGTAATCTGCGACCCCTAAATTCTTATGGTATTAAATTTCAGGCAATTAGGAGTGTACTAAAAAATTACTTATTTGTTAATAACAAATGAAAAAATAATAAGCACACCTTCTTACCTATGGGAAACGTTTCTATAAATTTTTCCCGAAGCTTGAAAAACAAAGATGATCAAAATCAGTTTTGAGTCAATGGAGTAATAACTTTGGCGAATTTTTAGCGTTTAGAAAATGGACTAATAGTAAAAATTTAAAAAATTATTTTTATAATCATGGTTTTCTCCCTAGGTGACTGGTGTGGTTGGTAGAGCAGAGACACTGTCATCAGTTTTCTTCCTGGCAGCATTTATTTTGTACAGCAAAGCGTCAAGAAGCAAAAAATATACAGGTAAGAGTTTATTCATTTAATTTTTTAAAACGAAACAATAATTTTTCGAGGAAACGTTTAGTTAGCTACATAAATTTAACGAATCGTTAACCCTATTTGTTTATATGAGTGATATATTTCTGATCCAAGAATATTCAATATTTGCTGTACAATTGTAGCATTACGATTTTATTTTATTTATTTGTCCTTACTTTAAAGAAACATTGTCTGTGACTTGGTATGCGGTTAACAAACATTCGTCTACATACTGAAATATGAGGTCAGAAAAAATATGCAAAAATGTACAATAAGTATTTTCGATAAGTTGACTCACCAAGGAGGTACACTTATAAATAGCAGGCAATTTTCAGGGCAATTTTACTAATGTTATTTTGTGTCAAGTTTCTGAAATTATAATCAACGCATGGAATAGCTTGCAATTTTTTTTCCTTACAGTAAGGAGTTTGGAAGATACAGATAAGAGATTTGACGCATTTATAGACTTTATTACTCCTAAAAAGAAAACATGAAAAAACAAGCGCATGTGTTTTGCTATTCCTTCTTTTTCTCTGCTCCTAATAACCTATGTAAATTTAAAGCAATAAGGGATCATTAATAAGAATGAAGTAAGTATATAATTGTAAAAATAGTTAAATATAGGAAATAAAATCTAAGTCGGTTTTACGGAAACCTGTTTATTAATTATTGGTGTAGGACAGAAAGGAAATATAACTTATTATATACAATAGGTACAAGAGTTTGTTTTTATTATCTAGTTTTTGAAGCTGGTTCAATATTAATTACTTATTTACAAGACATGGTTTCTTTAGAAATGTTTCTGTAAGAATCATTATTTATTTTCGATAAAACGTACATACTTTACACTTTATTTCGGAAACAAAGTTTTTACTTTTGTACTCCGCGTAATACCCTATTAAAAGTTTATGAATAATTAACAGAATCTAGGTCAATGTTAGTAAGCTGATATTGACAGTATATATCCAGCTACCGAGGAAATATTAACATTGTGGTATACAAAATATGTGTTTTGTGTTCCACATTAAATAAAAATAATGTAACACTGTTTTTTTTATCAAGAACATACTGGGACATGTTTTGTAGATTTATCAAAGCAAAATAAAACCTAAAGTGGCAATGGGCCATGACGAGAGATTGTAAATATCTAACATTAAAAAAAGACACAAGGGTTTCGTTTTTACTATCGACCTTATTTATATTTAACAACCCTTATAACTTCCATAAAAGCTTCTTTCAAAGTTTAAGCGAATGTTACAATATATTAAGGGCAAATATTGTGCTAATATTGTCAAACATATAGAAGGTTTTTAATAAATGTATAAATAATTTTAGGTGTATTCTTTAAAGAATAAAACTTATTGATTATTATTTAATATGTCACAAGGAGTTATTCTGAACTTTAAGAGGCATACTTACTTAATTATTTGTTTGTAAATTTTATTTGCTCCAACCCCCAGAACCATTCCAATTAGTAAAATAATTATGCCCGCAAAAGATGAACTCAATAAGACAACGCGAAAAGGTGCCACCAGTTGCCTATTTTAGTGCCAAATTTTTGGAAATGTATCTCAGCAATAGGGGCAAATTACTTATAAACATTTTAATATTACTAGACCAAAGTAAGCGTAGCTACTGTAAGCTATAACTCATACCAATGGAAACAAACCGTCAGGCATATAGAATGCTGAAATGTGACATTTCATGTTTCCTATCTAAGATAATCCTTTCAGTCCAAGTCGAGAATATTTTTTTACTTCCTAGTTGATTTTTTTTTACTAACACCTGCCTGTTAAGTGTGTAACGAATTTTCATTTAGGGTTTCAATCACTTCGGAAGAGCAGTGACAAGGGATTGATTGAACTAAGGAAATACACAGACAAACCATTAAAGAAATTTTAGTCTATACACTGTGTCCAATATAAGGAGAGCCAGTATGGGGATTTCGTTATTAGTAAAATTAAGAATTTGGTTAAATGAGAAAAAAGTTGCGTAATTGAAGGACAGCAAAATATCATCTAGAAAATCGCAAAAGATAAAATATACAGTGTTATATATTTTTGAAAATTTATTTTCATGCTCTTTCATATTCCGCAGAACCATACAGCATAATTATCAAACAAAAAGCACAAGTTTGTATTATAACTTTTTTTGGCGTTCTATTGTTTAAAACCACTAAATACGAAACATTATAGTGGGAGGCATTTATTTTGCTTACTCAAGTTGAATGGCTGCTCATCGCTGCTGACTTATTTTTTTTTTTTTCATTATTTCATTTCCATGTGAATTCTCGAACAGCAGAAACCTATCTAATTGTTAGTGATGAGAGTAATAGTATTACTCTCACTACGCCTGAGCCCTGCGTTCGACAAGTCAAGCGTGTAGAATATTACTGACTAAAAGTGTAGGGATATGACACATATCCTTACACCTTTACATGTTCGCACATCCTTGGTTCTTACTGTATTAAATTTAATTGAGCAAAGAAAGTAATAATAATAATATATCTAACTGTATTCCCTCAATTACTTAGTATGTCAGAGTGAGCTCTTGCTATGCTGGGAATCCGACAAACGTTTGTCAGTTCATAATTAATTAATTAGTGCTGTGGTATTTTATGGCTTATAGGCTTATGTTCGACAAATACACCCTTACGTATGAGTCTTCCATAAATTCTGTTTCAGATTGCGAAACAATTAATTGCAATTCATTTTGCGCTCAGCAAAATTATATTTCGCCCGTTATCGAGATTTCAGCGATTATAATTTGGAGTAACTTGCAAAACCCGCCACCACACATGCAAATACAAAGGCACAAACGTCTCGGTGTATAGGTATGCATATTCCGGATAACAAAGTTATCGCGTTCAGTTTATAAACTACACTTCAACGTCTTTCCATTTACGCCCCGGAGCTTTGTGAAATATCACGAAACTCTAAAATTCAGAATTAGCTACTCGATACATGAATATGCAGAGTGTATTTGACGTACTTTGAATAAGACGTATATGGATATTTTCGTATCATAACATCGTAAAATACTGTATTTACTTATTTGCAAATAAACATCGTTTCAATGTTACTTGTGACATTCTGTAAATTTTTCCGTGTCATGTTTCCATCCATATTATCTATTTTTCCTTGTTTTTCATTTTTCCTTAAATATATGTACAAAATATTAATTAATTCTCATAATATGTGTGATGTAAATCATCGAGAGGGTAACTTAGTGACCTGAATTGCAGCTGTGCAGCTAGCCACTACATATCTCCCCGCATTTCAAATCTCAGTTGTGGCAGATTGCAATGTCGTAGAGAATAAATGTGTTTATATGGCGACTCCGTCTATACTGCAATATTAAATTTTCTATCTAAGTTATATAGCGCCTTAATCTTAACGTCTGGTATTTCTGAACGGAAATACGTTTTTTGTTATTATTTTTGGTAATCAATACTGCAAGTAAATGGTAAAGGCTGTCGATATCCTACTTTTTTTTCTCCACCCTTAGTATTTACATAATTATCATTGAAGTGGGTTAGGATTTCTTTTCTGTTGACAATTTGACATATTTTGGAAAATACATACCAAGAGTACTTTGACGAAGGAGATTTTCTGGTAGTACCTTGGAAACATAAACAAAAGGAAGTTGTTATTGGGCAAGCAGAAGAAACGTCCCCATGTCCACGTCGCTCCTAAAAAAGGAATAAAAATTTAAAGGAAATCGTGCAGAATATATAAAACAACAATTCAAAAGCCGAGGTATGTTCATACCTACCATTTATATTGAACGAGATAATTTGCCGATATTCCCAGGATTTACTAAAATAGTCGATGAAAATATCAGGTACCCACCTAGTTTGTAATTTCGAATGAGTATCCACAGCTGGCTTGTTTCCATGTAGTATAATTGGACACTCTAGAACAATCCACTTCCAGCAGCCATTTTAGTTTCAATGTCACTGAACTGATAAACTGGTGCGAACACCGTTATACAGCACGGAGTACACTGAAAATAGAAACTCATGTTTATAAAAATAACTAAAAATATTGCACTTTCGTGTTTAATTAAAAGGATAACACCTTTTGTGAAATAGATTATTTGTAGTCTTAAGTTATGGCAGATTCTTAGTTTATTTATTAATCGATATAATTTGTCTTTGTCGATAATTCATTGAATAAAAGCTGTTTAGTTGAGAGACCTCTATGTTTAATCAGTTGAAATTCAAGTTTTATGCATCACTACCTTATCTAAAGCATTATTTCACTGACAAAGGTGACATCTGTGTTCTAAAGACCACAGGTGTACATGATCGCTGTTTTAACCATACAGGTAGTTATAATTACAGGCCGCTGCACATATGGCAGGACCTATATTTGAAAACAAACAGTCAATGAACTCAATTTGAATTAAATAATTCTTTATTGAATCAAAATTAACAGAATATTGAGTAAGGTAACTTTCCTCTACCAGAAGATTCCTGGAACGCCCTAAAAAGGAAAAGGATTGGTTTACAGCAAACCCATCAGTAATTCGTTCGCCTCAAAGTACACACGGTCGTTTATAGAAATAGGGGTTGGAGGTAATAAATTCGTATACCTACTGTAAGTGTAATGTGGGTGGATAAAATAAATAAAGGCAATAAGTAAAACAAAACAAGAAATATGATTCTAAAATTAACTTAAATTACAATATTTCCTAAATTAAATAATAATAATAATAGTTCCAGTAATAAGTATATACAAAAGTCAAGATCCTCAACTACCCCTATTACATTACAATATGTTACTATTATCATTACCAATACAAATAGTATTCCAACAGTTTCAGTGGTTTATATTATAAATTCAACTGAAACAGTTAGAAAGGCATACCTTTACCAATAATTTCGGAATACCATTTTCATCAGTCATCCAGTACAAGATTATTATAGTAGGAGAGCCCTCGAACAAAATTTCGAGTTATTCCAATACTGGTAATTTCTTGGAAAATGTTTAGTTCTACTCAAAAGAAACAAGTTTTATTTCTGAAGGAAAGTCCCAGGATGTTGCGGAAAGGATGAAAATAAGTTCTGTCAGTAGAAAAAAAATACGGTGATCAGGCAGACTCGCTCTAATTTCGTGTGAGTTTTTTATGTACTTTACCGCCTCAAAAGCTTTTTTCCGGGCGAGTGTCGGTGCGTGGCGTCATATTTTATACGCGTCTTCGTGTCGGGAAAATCTTTTAGGCTATATTTCGTAGCTATCCTTCGAGTATTAAGAAAGTTATTAACGTTTCAATACTCCTGAGTTGGAGGTTTGTGTAAAATTTGTGGGATTAGAAAGAGATGCGAGAACAGTGACCCCTTCAGGAAATTTGCAAATTCAAATTCAAAATTCCACCTTTTCGTTCGCTCCTACTGCCTCGAAAATCACAGCGAGGCCGTGCGATGTAAGTTTGACCCTCTACCTTGAATTTCTTACCAAAACGGCGGCCCGGTGGTGATTTTTCGTTTGGAAGTAGTGTCTAAAAATTTCACAATTTTTTTAATTTTTCGAATTTCTCCAAACACGCGTCCGGTCCGAGCTTAATAACTCGCGCCTTCTTCGACATGGACCGGCGGCGTATTTTTTTTGAAAACTAGATATAATATGGAATATCCCGGGGCGTAATCGTATTTCTCGATTTTGGCTCCTAAGAAAGTTATGAATTTTTGAAAAGCGATTTTGTCGGATTTTAGAGATTTTTCAAATATTTACCATTTACAAACACGCCACAGCCGTTCCCTTTGTATCTAGAGGATCCGGGCCCAGACGGGCAAGAAGGACGAAAAATGAAGAGCTCTTTTTTTTAGGTCCATCTCCGATATTAGCCCAGTTATGAATTTTTAGAAAGGTCTATTTTGCCGAAAAACTGTTTTCCGTAGGCCTTTGCTCCCCTCCCCGGAGGATTTTTTCAACCGAACTTTCAGGGGAGCTACAACCAACATTCCACTCGGATCCCTGAAAATTTAGTTGCTTAATATCCATTTTTTTTATATCTTCGATAATTTTTGTCACCCCTTTAGCAACGAGAAAAAAATAGAATCCTCGTGTTGCGATAAGGGCGAAAATTCTGGTCGAGGGCTCTCCTACTAGCATATTTATTGGCTGTTGTAGGGTACGAAATTCCTCCTTAGCTATTTATTAACCATTAAAAGCTTCTAGCGCAATATTAATGAGCTAATATTAAACACATCCACCTAATAAGGAATTACAAATATTAACAAACAAATATTTTCCACTGTACATTAATATTCTCAGTGAATTTGATGTAGTATGTCTGCAGAGTTTCTGGACTCATTGTTTATTGTAGGTCTAATATAAGCGATAATAGAACCTAAAGTTTGATGGGCTATGATGTGAAATTGTAAATAACCGGCATTAAAAAAAGACAAGGGTTTCATTTTTATTAGCACCCTCATTTATCCTTGCGGCCTTTATAACCTCCATAAAAGTTTCTTCTAATTTGTAGTTAAATTTTATAATATATCAACGACAAAACACAAACTCTGTCACTTTGGTGTTTGTGGGATTTTATTGTGCCGTAATGTTAATCCAACCGCTCATTTAGAGTAAAAGTTGATGCCGATTTCTCCCCACATCATACTATTAGTGATCCACCGAAATCAGTAATGGGCCCCGTTTTATTTTCTCTATAGTCACTATATTATTATTATAATCTATTACACTGTAAAAAGTCATAGTATAAAAACTACTCGAAATATAAATACAATATGAATGGTGGCGAATGGCGAAGAAATTTGTTTTTCGTGATCTAGAATTTCTAATTGGTACCAATTTTCGATTTATTTATATTTTTATAAGAATGATTCATTAAAAAAATTTTTGTTTTTCGTCCCTTCTGTATTTGTGAAATTAAGACTAGATAAATATTGTGTATTATTTAATAGTACCGACTTATACTTAATATACTATAGGTAAGTACTGTAATAACGTAGAGAATCGTCCTTCCAAGTTTCAGCTTAGTAAAAATTGGATGCCGACGTTTTATTCAAATCCCGGTCTAAATCTGCAAAGTCTGCATTATATAATTTCCATGTAATATTAAAACGTGAAGGATAAAATTATAGATATGGACAAGTGAAATATGCAGACCGTCATTTTAATTAGATCTTCCTTCAACGCTATGTAGTCCCACTAATAAATAACACGACGAAATTGCGGCAACAATATTTCATTTTATTTATATCCGTAATACTATTTTGGTAAACTGAGCTTAGTTTTCGTTGGTCACATATTACATTTGAACAGTTCTAATTAGTGAAACAGTAACATGTAGTTTTATAGCTCAGCAGCTTGACACTTTATTAGTATCCCCTTGTGTATGTTGCGTTATTTCTCATTTTGGGATTAATTTTGTCTGGAGATATAACAGTAAGTAAAAACACTTACGGAAACCAATTTATCTTCTAGAAATGATAATTAAGGCCTACAAAGTTAAGTGTTGTTACAAATGTGGGTCCAAATCCATAAAACATTGCGGATTTTTATAACCACAATTAGTTGACGTGTTACGACTTTTTTAGCTGGTGCAGTTAACTCAGGCTTAGTTACCTATTAAACATACAGAGCTTATTTAAATGCTCGAAATGAAATGTCACGTGAAATTTTGTGAAATTTTACTTAAGCATTATTTTTCATGGAAGTGTTAGAAGTCATCTGTAATTGGTTGAATTACCTCACAGTAGCTTTAGTTAGTTTATTTAACAAAATAATGTAAATTTAAAGAAAATTTTAGATTCTACCGGCAGTTTAATGAGAGCGAAATAGGGACCTTGAGATAGCCCCCAAATTATGCGGTTTTTTTTTTGGGGGGGGGGTGGATAAAAAAGGTTTCTCTTTCACTAAATTATTAAATAATGCAACTGGCTCTATAAATTAAAACTTACACGTCCTCAGGCAACAAGAATTTTCAATCATGAAAATAATTATTGTATTCTGATATATGAATATGCGATTAACTTTTTGACTTTAGATTGTTATTTTACCAAGAGATGCAAGTTGCAATAACTGCATTTTATTTTTTGTAAACTTTATTATAACATTTGTAAGCAGAGGACGGAAAATGGGATTTTATTTTTTTTAAATGAGCGTGTACTAATGATTTTTAAATATTTTCAACGAGGTGAATTAATCATATTAAACTAACTGCCGCTGAAATGTTTTAGTTAAATATTCCACTCAGTTATAATAAATAAAATATTAAATCAAATTGGCAAACTACAAAATATATTTAAATAACAACGAAGCTTGTTTAGTAAACTTGAAAAATTCGATATTTCGTCCTAAGTCCAATACTTGTTCTTTTGAAGACTAAGTATATAATCTGCATATATTATAAGAGCGATACGACGACAACAAATCCTATAATTTGTTTTTAAGGAATTACATGTTATAAACGTCTGGTCTTAAACACGAAATTTCTGGACATTTCTTGACTAGAAATAAAATGCACATTCTATTTACAAAAATACTGCATTTTCAGCAATAATTACTGACTGAACGTTTTTTATGTGTTATACACGGTGGTGAATTTCTATATGCCCACCATTGGTATCTCGGAAACTATAAGATATAGAGGATCGGTTAAATTAAACAATAGTTGCACTATTTTATACTCTACAATTTCCTGCCAAGAAATGCTGGATATCTTGGTCCGTTCGCGGTTTATCCTTAAAATAATTGAAAATCGTGATTCCAAAACAAACTTAATATCTTCTATATCATTTATGCGAATTTAATGAAATTTGGCAAGATTATATTTTTGACCACTACTGTAACGAAGTGATTTTTTCCAATCAAGGAATGTCCGTTTTTGCTTTAAATATTACCGTCACTTGGGTACACCCTGCCGCCACTTTTTAGTAAGTAAGTCCCGTTTTAGTTAAGTTAGTAATGAGTTGTGAAAAAGCCCGCTGGTAAACAAGCAGTCAAGTAATTAATTGATTAATTTTCGATAATCCCCCGTATAAGTAAAATCCGAGAATTATTGTAAATAATGACCGAGTCGGAAACAAAAATCATTAGTTACTAAAACCAATTAAAATATTAATCCTTGTCCGTTTTAATCCGTTTCTTTTTGCAATATAGTCTAGAAATTGCAAGTAACTTATTTCCGGTTATTGATGCCCCGAATCAATCTTACTAATTACATAATCCGCCCGACCTCCGTAAGTACCGTCGTGTTGTGAGTACGAATCCGTCGTTTCAAGTCAGTACACCCCTTTAACACGACATCTAGATACGCCATAAAAGTAATAAAACGCCGGAGACCAATCGACTCCGGGTTCAGTCCGAGAAAGTCCGCAGCAGTCCAGGTTCAGTCCGAGACAGTCCGCCGGATCAGATCCGATCTACAGTCACCTGTCCCAGAACAACCCGAAGCATTCACCGTCTCCGTCCGTAACTGCCGCCGCTCCGAGTTAAATTAATAAACCTACTTGAATATAATATTGGTAAGAATACACCGTGGTCCGCTACAATCCGTAGGTACTGCCTTCAGTTAAGTATAGATATTCAGAGATCTTATTGTTCGTGAGAATCGCTGTATTATAATACTACTAAATCAAACTAGAGCTAATTAATAATGTTGGTCTTTTGGTTTTATAAATTGTGCATCGGCTGGCTATATCTGCTCGCTCGGGCGATATACAATGTCACAATGCATAAAGTTCTATCGGAGAACTTAATTTACGAACATTAGTCATTGATAAATAGTTCTACGTTTGTGGCAGTAGTTCGCCGTATTTTAAAACATTCAGTATAGACTGAAATATCTATAGCTAACCGATTGCCCGCCGTTCATATTATATCCTGTTGGAAATTCCGTTTGCTTGCCGTCCGAAATCGTTTCAAGCCACGAAAACAAATCCCGGTTATCCAAAATTCCGAAATAAAATCTTATTCACGCGTAAAGATTCTTGATTGTCAGCTCGCCTGGCAATCGTTTTAAAATTTGTACATACTCGACTATACAGTCACTGAGATATTAGATTTAATTGATTTGTTCATTAATGTGTTATTAAATAAGTACGTTGGTATAAAGAGGTAAAATTCAAGAGTTATTATATTTTTGTGGTGGTATCATATAGACATCAATGAATTTCGATTCAGGAGCCTATATGATATTATCACAACTGTTTTAAGGTTAAGTGGTAGAACAGATTCTGTAATAATAGTATTATTGCAGAAACTGAACTTCGCCTTTTTATACCACAGTTCATAATTGTAATATTCTTTATTGGTTTTGTTTTGACTGTGTAATTGTGGTTGTAAATAAAGACGTTTATTATTATTATTATTATTATTATTTCAGTCATTTATTTCTGATTAACTCGTTTGAGCAATTGTCGAAGTCCATTTGACATTCAGCTTACGACCCCGGACATTCCGTATCTCCATCTATTCAGCTACACCGGATCGTTCTCCCCATAGGAGAACCAAAAAAGTGCTGTTCCTTGCACTTAAAAATTAAGGAACTGGCGCCCGAGTTTTCCGTCGGAAAAGGTTACGTAAGTATATAGAAAGAGGGCAACATTACACTACAAATTCAATGACGTTGATAAAAATTTTCTAAGCCTTCTAGATTTTGAGCAACGATAATCAACTTTTTTTTCTTATGGCCGCCATATTGGATTTTTACACCAATAGTTAGAAAAAATAATTCTCTTTTCACCTTTGTCACCAAAATAGGCTGATTTTTTTTAAACGTGTTGATATTCGAATTAATGTAAAAATAATTTATAAAATCCAGTATGCCTTCTAAAAATAATTGCAAGCAGTAATCCAAGCGCTATTATTAAATTGTACACTCGTAAAAAATTACAGGAAAATGCTAGGTTATTTAAACTCCTATTAAATATTACAAACAATTAATTTATTAAAGAGTCAAGAAAACAAATAATACCTACTATTTTTATTTTATAAATTGTTTTTGCCTAAGTTTTGTAAAAATCGCTCACACAGATCGATTTTGATTTTATATTAGGCCTATTTTAAAAATATTTTTTATTCTACAAGGTGTCCCAAAAAAGCTGGGCTGTGATTCATTTTGATTTTTCAAATGGCGATTCCCCAATTTTTTTTGCAATTTCGAATTCCTTGTAAGATTCAAACGTTTTCTATGTGTTACACCCTATATCTAAAATCAATCGTTTCTGAATTATTAACATTTATTCTCATTGAACAGGCTAATTACACCAGAAAATATTAGAAAAAATCAAGTAGAATTTATCAATCGTTGAGGTTATTGTCAAGTATAATAACATAGAAAACGTTTAGAATTTTACTAGGAATTCGGAATTGCCATTTGAAAAACCAAAGTTGATCACAGCCCAGTTTTTTTGGGACACCTAGTAAATTAAAAAATATTTTTAAAATAGGCCTAATATAAATCAAAACCGACTTGTCCCAGCGAATTTTCCAAACCTATTCGGATTGAAATGGTTTTTAAAAAATGTTAAGTAATTATGTTGTAAAAAGTTGGTGGCTTTAAAATAATTAAATTAGATTTAGATAATATGATACAAATAATTTAAATATTAACATTTGTAATGTAAAGGTATGCTGAATAAAAATATATTATTATTATTGTATAAAATCATTGAAGCAATAATAATAATGTTATAACGAAATAAAACACAAAATGACAGTGACGGTGAACGAGAATCCATTCCATATTCCTCGGAACACTACGAAATTGAAACAAAATTAAATTATTGAGACTATCATAAGGTTTTCGGGGCATGAAGTTCCATCTGGTTATGTTTCCAAATTTCCTCCAATACGTTTCTGCAACATGTAGTATTCTTGAAAACACAATTCGTATTTCGTATAAGTATATACAAAATACAAGAGGCTGTTCTTGAGTTTTTTGTATTCAGGTAAATAAATAATTTAAATTTATCTACCTACATCTAAACCAATGTATTATTTTTTTACATATGTACAATGTGTCTCATTTAAAATGAAGACACTCGGATGTTTCCGTAATTTTTCAAAATCCAGATTTGAACTTTGGCACAATTGCAGGCCTATATAAGACGTACATTTCGAGGCAACCAACATTAATTTATGTAACAAACTGAAACAACGGTAGCCCTCCAAAGGGGGTCCATTTTCGATATTTTGCTTCGCGTTGAAAATATTGAAAAAATTTGTTAGAAAAAGTTATTCAAAATCTAATGTTAAGCCCCAATACCAAATTTCATTAGGAAATTTGCATTTTTAGTTTCTTCAATATTTTTCTTTCAAGTTAAAATGACGATTCGTAAAAGGGCATTTAGGTACATTGATTTAATTGAGTCACCAGGTTGTAATTTACAAAATTTTTATTTTTTAAGTTTAACATAATATCTAAGAGGTTAACTCATGTCATCAGTGAATTACGTACGTACCTACGAAGTATGTAAAAGGCAAATCTCTCATTTTATAAAATATTATAATTAGATATATATTTCCCTCATGTAAAATGTGTGGACCCAAAAGAGAAATTACTGAGCAGGGATCCTAATAAACCAGAAACCTATTATTCTATAAGTATAAGAATGGGGGAATATTTGCTCCGATTCAAGATATTACTGAATGATGGATGTTTTTAATATTAATTATTTGTGTAAACTATGCGTATAAAACGATAATTTTAACTACAAACTTTTTGTCTGAATCAGAACCTCGCTAAGCTGTTTTGTAGCTTCAAAGCTTTATTTATAAATATGAATATTAAACTTCAATATAACAGGGATTTTGTTGGCGCACAATAAGCCTCTAGAAGGGTTGTTTTAGGCTGTTTTTATTTTATTCCATATCTTGTGCTATATTATGCTTTATATAGATAAATATGTATATACAAAGGACAGCAAATGGGTGCTAAATTTTAATCATGGTTAATCCGCAGAATACATATTTATTTTTTGAATCAAGTGTTTCTAGCACTAAAATTTTACTGCACATAAAGGATCATAACTACGCGATAATATATGTATGCTTTACTAAAAAAAAACTGAAAAACAATATCTTTACAAAAAAGGGAAATAAGTCTGTAAAGTAAATTATGTCAACCAATAATAGGTCTACCTGATAGGTTCTAAATAGCTTTTTGCAGCTTTTGGTTCACCCCAAAACACAGTTTGAAAACCGTTAAAAAGATTTATGTAACTGTTATTTTCAAAGACCCTGTATAAACAGGATTTTAAATTAATTGTTTTTTAATGCAACATAATACGTTAATAGAAAATAATAATTTCAATACGATTATTATAATAATATGGAATAATGTAGAATGATGGATTAGCATCAATTTTATAAATAACTAATAAGCTATCAATTTCGTAACCGTAAATTATCTAAAAAAAATTCTACTGAATACCTAAGTAGGTAATATAACGATTGATGTTTTTTTTATAGTTTTTAGGCCTATGTTTTTTTGTAATATTATCATTAGTTGGATACATAATATTTTTCTATTATTTTCATATTACACCGATTGCGAGAACAGTTCTTGTTTCGCCGTATATTCTGAGCATTTTTGTTTGAATGCGTCATTATTTATCATAACTTAAACCATATTCACTATTTTTTTTTAAATTTTTTGAGAGGACAGAAGAAATTTAAAATCTGTATGTTCAAAACCGTGAGAAAAACAAAGATTGTAATGTTATTAATATGGATTGAACTATGTTAATCTATGAGCTCTTGCCTCTGAAGTAGTTTTCACCAAAACATTCGACGCTCGTTGAAAAAAAAAAGTGTAATGTACGTATTCTACAGTATGCATTTTATTTAAACCCCAGCATATTTAGTCCGTTGAGACATTAATTATTTTTTTCAAAGTATCCTACCAATTTCTTTTCCAGATATTTGTATTCAAATGTGATTTGCATCTCTTGACATAGGCTTTAAAAACGCACTTGAAATCAGTGCATTCCGGTTTTGAGTGGTACATCCGACGCTATAAAGAATGACCCAATTTATTCCTTCCTTTCTTTATTTATTTGGTTTCAAGAAAAACTGTACAAAATTGGCTGTGAGTTCCGCATGTCCCTTATGCCATAGATAACAACACCCATCTTTTATTTTATGGTGAAAAATGAGGAAGTTTTGGACTATCAACTTTGTTTTGTAATAAAATAGGGAAACATTGTATTTTCATCTTTCCACATTTGTGACTGCTGCATTTTTCTGATTTTTCTTTTTTTAGTTGATGTTCGTGGTACTTTTCGTCGTAAAATTTTCCGGTTTTCTGAGCGACGCATTTGTCGCATTTTTTATCTTTTTTGAAGCAAATAGCTATATTCTCATCGTCAAACCGTATTCGCGAATGAAGCAGCAAATTTGGGCAATTCATTTCTAGCAAACCACTTACTTTTATGAAACCTGTACAGTTCAACTATGGCCAATGTAGTGTTTTCAGTTTTATCATGAAGCCAGCGCCCAATTGTTCTTACTGAAATGACAAACGTATAGAACAGAACATCGTCTTTTACCCTGTGTTTTGCGTGTATCCAGATAACATGATTACGAAAGTTTCCGTCTTGACTGAGTTTCCACCTTTCGGTCTTTGGACTTTTTGGTCCTTTTAACTGAATTCATTTGAATCAAGGTCGCGGGGTAAAGTCACTAAATATTGTCAAATAGTTTGATTTTTTCTTAGTCGAAGACTTGTTTACACCTTATTTTAGTTTTTTCATTACACTTTCTCTTATATTTTATGGTTTTTCTAAAACCTTATAATTAATTTTCTCTCTAATTTTAATTTTCCAAAGTACTACTGTCTAGATTGCATTTTCAGTTTTCAGAATTGAATCCATTAAACTTCTTTCATATGACGCCTTTTCTTTTTTTTATTTCCACCTTCGTGCATTTGGTTCGCGTCACGATTAAGGCTATTTACAGATTATTTACTGCATCTACAGGTGGTTGAATTTTGTTTTTATCGTCATTGGAGAGATTCATTTTTATTTTAAACGTAGGTGTGGTCTTGTTATTTTGTTCATCAGATTATTCATTCATGATCTTTAAAATCTGATTTTGTTTGTTACAAATCACTTTTGTATATTGTTAATTGTTTTTGAATCTTGAATATTCTTCAAATTAGAAGCTTTTTCAGATAGCTCAAGTGAGGATATTTTCACATATTTCTTTTAGTTTTTTGTCAACCATTTAAAGTAATAGGTAACTCATTATTATTTCGCATGATTTCTAAGTCTATCTCATTAAACCCCACATTCTAGGTTATGGCGACCATCAGATACTAGTAAAATTTAGTTGCTTGTTCAGGAGATTCTACTATTTCTCTAATAGTTTACATCAATTGACAGCATCTCCAATGCTCGAGACTGATGATTCATTCTAGAAATAAAAGAAAACATCTAAATCCAAAAATAAATAAAATAAAAATTAATTTTTAAGATCCTCTGTTTAGAAAATACATCACGCTTTTCACAAAAAAGTACAGGCACAAGGCATAATTTATTTTGGCCATTAAAACGATACTTCGTTTAGTCAAAATCAATAAAAGAAAATGTCAGAAAATTAAAATACAAAACCACTACACTCGTGCCCTAAAATTTTGCTTAAATCCTTTGAATTATAACAGTAATTTGAAGAGATTGGTTTAAATCAATCAAGGTTTAAGCAATTTGAATCATTTATATAACTATAATACTGTCCGTATGTCTGTCCGAAAACTATCAATTTCTGAATAACAAAATTAAGGTTGAGTAAAAAAATGTATTGATTATTTCGAGGTTATTTTGGGGAATATTTTAAAAATATTGTGTCTTTTGTTTAAGGCACCATCAAAACTTCATTGCGTTCAATTTCATTTGTTTCCTGACACCTTAAGTCGCTTTAAAAAACGAAAATAATATACTAACGTACTCTCATGACAAACGAGGCATCATGTAAAAAGACGTCACAACCCACGTTTGAACCTGCATCACCAAAATGATACAACATACCTTATCATACATCAATAATCCGACCTTTTTATAATATATATTTATTAAAGCACATAGGTGGTTAATGCACTAAAGTAATTTCCTTAATCCAATATTTGTATCCTGTTAAAATTAATCAGCTATATTGGAAAGTTTTCTAAGCATATACACATATGCAAGTAAGTTTGTATGTTAAATTAAGTTATCTTTCAAATATTTGCCATGCCATTAAGGGAATAAGGCTTAAAGGAACAAGAAATTTGATATTCTTATAAAGGAAAAAGTTTCCGGCATTTCAGTAAATATAATAATTGTCCACGCGCGCGTTGCTGAAATTCGTCAAATATTTTCGTTCCCCATTTGGATGTTTTTCATTCAAAAAAGACAAAGGATACGAATCTTAACGGACAGCCAGCAAGCAAAAAAAGGGTAGTTAATTTGCAAATGATTTTTCCGTGACGTCGGAATGCCACAGTAGGAATATTTGGAATCGGGAAGCTTAAAAATATTTTTATTCAAAATTACACAAATTAAGTATATGGAAACAAGTATCTCTAGCCTAGATTATTCATTTCTTAAAATTAATCTTACCATACTAATATTAACAAGGAATAATTTTTAATTATAGTGTTGCCGAATATATGCTCATTGTTAATATTTTAAACTTTGCTTATTAATTATCTTGCAAATCTGATATTTTTTATACTTATATCAAAGAGTTTAAAGCTAGATACTTAGTGCATCATGTTAAAACTGTCAACATTTATTTTGTTATTGTGACAATTGATTTAAAAAAACGGTTGAAACTAGACAGATATTATTCCAATCGTGAGTATGTCGATATGTTGAAATCACTTGGGGCTTGTAATGATAGTGCTGAGCCGCAGCGGTTCATTATGCAGATAGATTTCCCCACCGTCATCATCCAGATCATAAAGTTATTTTACGTGTGGAACAAAGGCGTCTTGAGACTGGAGAATTTAATCCAAAGAGAAGAAGTATGCGGGCGTCCAGAGGTTTACACTATTCAAGATGTAGAAGAAGTTCTAATAAATATCAAAAAAGAAACAATAGCATTGATAGATGGGCAAATACTGCAGAGAGTTAGAGATACTCTTTTACGGCGTGCTGCCTTGTGGATTCAAGTTGGTGATGATTTGTTTGAACATTTTCTCCAATAAATAAATTATTTTTTAATTGTTTAATTACTTAAATAAAATTTTATCATTTCAGCAAGTTTGATAATAATAACTCAGCCACGAACTACCTCTTTCTCAACGATAGTGTCAATATAGGTACCTTAAACAACTGAAGTCGTCAAAGCCTGACTATTTTTTGATTTTTGTTAATTTCTGGAAAACAACTTCAGTTTCAAAATTATCGATGTTTAAGTCGATGTTTTATAAATTAAACGCGTTTTCAGCCAATATCTTTTTCCTTTTTAATTGATTTTAAGCTCTTAATAGCTTTCATAAACCAAACAGATTTTCATTAGTTTATTGCATACTTGATCGCAACAGCTTCGCCACATTCCGTCCTATCCAGAAGTCACGCGATTTCTCTACATTTATCTTGTAAACGTGAAACCTGACAGTAATGGTATTCACTTAACTTTTAGGGCACGAAAAAACAAAGACGTATGCATTTGGCAGTAAATTCTGTGGACTGTGAGAACAGAAATATACATTTTTTTACTAGTAACTTTTTAAGTATATTGTCTATGTCTGTATTATAAATTCAAAGATCTGCTCTGAAATCCCATGTGAAGCTTTCCTTGCTTCGAAAGAAAAATAACAAGATCCGGGGCAACGCATGTCATTGTTTTCTGTCGGCACCTACTGATCTGCATAACAATGGGTATATGCTTCCCGACCCATCCGACTGAGAGACGCTTCGTGGTGAGGCGCGCTGTCGATAGGGCTTCGGAATGGATTAATTTTAATTTGTCAGGCCGAGACATGACAGTATGACGACACAGCTAAATCTATATAAACTAATAAATATATAAAAGCTAATACGTCCGTAAAAAATACATTGTTATAAAAAACCAGATCTGTTTTGTTCGTATTAATAATAATAATAATAATAAACTTTATTTATACTTACTGATGGGTAGTCTGGTTAACAAGTAGGTATTCTTTACAGTTTATTTATATTATCATTTAGGCAAAGTTTAGTAAATTTATTTCTACCATTCAACTACCTGACATTGCCATCTGCCGCAGCTTAATTTCGAACTTAGAAGAGGTATGTGATGGTTAGATTATGTTTTCTCGCAACTTTGATCCGGACTTGTACGTAATCTCAAGCAATTAACTTAAAATGACTTAAGAAACTATCTTTAATTAATTTAAAAACATATTAAAGCAGTTTATGACGGAGACAGAGACTAAGGAAATTCCATTAACAAGAAGAGCAAAGCATTAATATACTGTTCTTATTTTTTTTTTTCTTACAGACGCTAGTCTATATTGTATTGTGGTAACTTAGGGTTGAGAAATGGCTCTAAGCTGAAACATCGCCTTTCAGTTCATAATCCAAGAAAAATCGACATAAAAATATTATAAGTCCGAAATAAATTGTAACGGGCTGAATTTTTGCATGCACCTTAGTATTAAGGTTCTTAACAATGTGTGGGAGTTTCTTATCGATTTGACCGCCGCGGAATCAATTACGCGGAGCCAGAGGTCTCCAAGATAATATTTTGAAAACGGCGAACTTTTCGAAAAGAAACATAATTTGTAGCCCAGATAATTTGCTATTAAAACGAATTCAACAATTTCCTTTGTAGAAGAAACCGTTCACGAGATATAGCACTACAAAGAATCGAGAGCGTGTTTTATTTTATTAGAAGGTGTTTCAGTTAGGCCTGATCTGCGATTTCCTGATGTCTAATTATATTGTTTTAACTTAACAAATTTATTTAAGAAATTACATAATTGATAATTCGTTAATTATCTTTATTTTCTTAGTCTGATTTTTCAGTCTCCAAACTTTGGATGCTGAAAGATGATGGATCCATGACATCGTGGATCTCGTTATTAATATCGAGTGTAACTGTAGTCAAACGTGATTGACCACGACATTGGCCACAAATTATAGAGCAATTTAATTCTGCTTTTCGACATTCACAATTAGAATCACAGCCTCTCTTACAGTTGAAAAAAATTGTAATCCGCAACACCAGGGGCAGATTGGAGGAAAGTTGTAGTTATCCCCAAGACATTATTCTTTAATGTCTATCCTCAATTTTCAGGATAAATTATTTCCAAGCCATGAATGATGCATGTAATAGTATGCTCGAGAAAAGTGCAATTGAGCAGCAGCAGATGTTGAACGAATCGTAGACATCGGCAAATGGCAATGTCGGTGGATGTGAATGTTTTTCTAATGTGTAGCCCCTACCGGACAGCCTTTGGCTTTGGATTTTGGGGTTGTTTAATTTCTGTGGTGTGTTTATGATTATGTTTATGTGCATATTTAACTAAAATCGCAATGGGAGTGAATAAAAATCATTTGGCTGCAGGTAACTCTAGGATAAGTAAATGCAACTGTCAAAGGCATAGTTTATATTAGTTTCTTCACTCTAATAGGATCAAATACAGGTCACTGTGGTATGACCCAGATTTTCAAGTATGGTCGACTTCAGATTTGTAAGACACATAAAAAACCGGCGGCTTGTTTGATGCCCATAAAAACTTCAAACAAACAGGCTCTTTTTATGTGCTGTATAGATATGACACAGACTTTACTGTACTCTTGAATAAAACCAATAAACTCAGGTTAATTTAATTACCTAAATCTTTATTAATATTGCCAGTCAAATGGGAATTTGAGAAAGGTAAGTTTCTCTATTAATGTGATCCCTGGAACGCCCTGAAAGAAGAAAAATAAGGGTTTATAGCTAAGTCCTTCGGCTTGGTAGTTACACACGGTCGCCTATAAATAGTAGTAATTGCAGTGTATCCCAGGCATGAATAAATTTGTATGTAATGTGGGTAATTGATATAGAGCAAAAAGATAATTCCAACTTAAAACAAATCCTAAAACAACTTATTATATATATGTATATAAAATTGAAATCAAACATTTTTCTAAAATAAAAATTTAATTAAAATAATTAAATTAAATAGCAAACCTACTTTACATTATAATAATTAGTTGTAGAAAAGGGAAAGTGGTAATAATACCGCAAACAAAAATACTATAGTTTCTTCTGTCGTCTCCTCTACTAAGGCATTGGTTGTTGGTCCCAGAATTTTTGACGCACACTGACTTTCTCCAAGTGTCAACGTTTTTCCACCTCACCATTCTTTCAAATCATTTAGTTCCCGTTTTTAACTTCATGCATTGGCATATTATATATAACCAAGGAAAAATACTAAATACAATAAATACCTAACTGTAAAGCATTCTGACTAAAAGAAAATATAATTTATCTGCATCGAGAACGTGTGTAAAGGAGATAAGGACTCAAACAAATAATTTTTCTCGAATATCTTACATAATATTGTGCATTGGTGCATATAACAGTAACCAAAATTACACTGTAACACTGTAGAGCATGGATATCTAAATTAATGGAACCATTATCATCACATATTTGTATTATGCGGCCAGATGTAAACTTGAATAGTGTAGGTGGCATATCAAAATAATATGTAGTTTCACGTTTAGCGCTATAATCATGTAATTTCCCCTGCAGGGTACTTCGAATGTTTGTTAACCATCTACCAAGTCGCCGTTGAGATATATGATATATGTTATTAGAGGCTATAAAACAATTACTCTTAGTTATGTAGAATGTGAAGAAAAAGTTCTTAAGAACATAAATTACTATCGCTTCGCTGCAAAATACATTTTTCATTTTTAACAGAAAGTGTTTCGTCTTCTTCTAATGCTAGATCTTTTATGAGTGTATATTTAGAAAACATTTACGCTTGTACTTTCTGTAATAAAATTAATCAAAAATATACTCTTATAATAAATAGGAACAGTGCAAAATCTTCTCCTATTTCGATACAACACTTCAAACACTTCATAAACAGGTAGCTGAGAATCAGAACCTTATGTAACCCATTTCCGTAAGAACCTTAAATTTTGACCAAGGAAATGCCATTTTAAGTTCGTGTCTTGCATTTCTTAAACCCAGTACAACTCGTAATTTCGTAATTTTATACACCTATATTTGATGTTTTTTTGCTTACAGATGATTATTAAGCCTTGATCCAATAAAAATTGTTTTATTAGTATTTACGTTTTTAATTTCACAATTTCACCACGACAATTGAAACCTTTTGAGGCATAAAATATATGTCGCTTATTTCTTTAATTTTTAATTTGAACGCGGTTGTATACCGGAAAATGTATTTTTTCTATGAGATATTACATGGTTTTGTTGAGGTTTGTTGTGTTCCGCATCGATTATATTATGAAAATGGTATAAAAGAAAACATTTACTGCGTCCATTATGGAACTGTGACAACGTAGTTAAATTTGAAAAAGAATATTTAAAAATCCATTCTGCTTTTCTTTATTATGTTCTTTGAAGTGTATTATATTATATTTTGCTTGCCGGAATTTTATATAATATATTGTATTTTTAGGTTGGAAGTATCTCGTATTGTCTATGGTTTCCATAGCGACGGCCATGCTTTGCAAGGAACAGGGGATTACTGTGGCTGGAGTTTGTGCAGCATATGAAATATTTGTCGCCCAAAAGGTATAGTGCATGGCATAATTGCTTTTACTCTTCATACATTTAAAATATGTGTAAGCGTTTTGTATTTTTACTTAAAATTAATATACTTAAGATAATAAAGTGTAAAAATAATAAATATTATTATGTTTGGGAACGGGTTCTGTTTACTCCGAGGTGTACTCACAATAAAAATAGTTATGTAGAACTACCGCTTTGTTGGATTTTTTGTTTTTATAATGTCAGCTTTAATTATCATAGAGACTAGTATCTACAAAGGAATATCCTCCATTACGAATCGGGCTGATATGCAAACATGATGGATGAATTATCCCCAGGGGACGTTAAATTAGGAAAATAGTATCAGTTCTCATCTCTTCAAAAAAATTTTATTAGCAATTGGGAAAAATGGGGAAGAGTGCATTTCTAATTTTCAAATGATATATTTTCCCTAAGAGAAGTTAATTTTGTTATAAGGCCACCATAATCATTATAAATGGAATGGTTTCATTGCAAAATATCAGATATTGTTCTAAAGGATATTCTCACTGGATGCTGGAGGCAGTGCTCCCAAAAAGTGAACGTTTGTGTGATTATGATCAGTCGAATTATTTGCCCATTCTTTTCACAAAATTGTCAGTGCCTAATGATTTTTAGGAAATTATAATTCCAAGTTGTAAAAGCCCGTGAAGAAATTCTAGGTTAATTAAATATATACGGCCCAAGTAGATGGCGTCTGTATTGATAATGCGAGAGCGGTGAGGAACTAACTTAACAAGAAGCTTCCTCGTTGGTGAACAGGACTAAATAATTCCCTAATTGCTTGGCGTCTATAGTCTCTGGACCTTACACCGCTGAACTAGTAGACATGATAAACAAATAATTGAAAAATGTTTTATTTTAAAGGGTAGTGTAGTTGAGACCGAAATAATTTAATATTGCGATCAATGTTCTTCGTGAGCATGTCCATGACTAACCCATGTTCACTTATTTGGTTTGCTCTTTTATATGAACGTACCTACATAGAGATAAAATTTATATTTAAAATAAATAGAAACAGTCGCTTCCAAAAATGTAAACATCATTTTTTGTTTTTCTGTAGCTGACCAGTCCAAACCGTAATTACAAAATTATGAGACAAAGCTTAGATTATTTTTATTTCAAAACATAATCTAAGAGAAAATTTGCTAAATATCATAGTTTTCCTTTTTTATATAACCAATAATGACTTTGGAAAAACGACTTTTGAAGAATGTCTTATTACAGCATAATTTGAGTACTAATTTGCCAAATTGAAAGCTTTCTGGGAGTGCTCCATTCAACAAGATTTTATGCATTCGATTCATAATCAATGAGACAGAAAATAGGAAAAAATCTCATGGAACATCACGTATATTACTTCCAGTTTTAATTACATTTTATAATATACCTATAGGCTTATAACCTGTAACACATAAGCTATAACCTATAACTTACATTCTATAATTTGTAATCCATAACGCATTATTTTTAATATGTAGTAGTAGACCATTTTTATATTTATAGAAAAATTCCCCATAGGTGAAATGGTATGACAATGCGCTTTTTATTTTTTCAATTATTTATATTATAATTAACAAATAAGTGTTTTTTAACACTCTTAATAAAATATTTATAACTCATTTATTTATTTAAATAATTGCCTGAAATTTAATATCATACGGTTTTAGGAGTCGCAGATAATAGCCTCAATATCGGTCTAAATATAAAATGGCGTCGATAGTTTAATTTTCTATTTTTTTTTCACTTTTTGTTAGATGTCTGGGGGGTTTTTGAGGTCACTGATTTACGAATTTGACATTAAAGCTCATCTAAAATAAAAAATGGCTGATACAAAATGGCGGAAAAGTGTCAATTTTTTTCCAATTTTTTTTCTACCGAGTGACACAGACTCATGGTACAACCCTATTTTCTCCTTTAATTTTTCAGCTATTTTTCTGAAATTTAGAACATTGGATATGCTTGCTAAGAGACACTTTTTGACATACTGGGAGATTTTTTCCACTTATGGTTTTACTGAAAATGATAAACTATCGATTTTTCAAACGGAACACCCTGTATATTATTGCATTTTTGAAATCTACATAACTTTGTGAATCCAATGACATCTCATAGTTGAAATATGAACTATCAAAACACTTATTTTATTTTTCGATATACAGGGTGATTCATAAGAAGGAATGGGTAATATTTTACCGGCAGATTTTATAGCGGGAAATAGTAATTTTTTGCTTAATAACTGAGGGTCAAATATTAATATTTACTGAGATACAGGGTTGTTAAAACTATAAAAATATTTCAGTAATGTTGTTATTTATTTTTTATATCTAATATGTCAGAATGTTTCGCTTATTTCCATAGCACACTTTATTAAACATTTTTAGCATTTACCTTTTAATTAATTAGGATGTTTGTTTAAAATTATGGATGCGCAAGATTTGCTAAAATGTAAATATCTCGATAGAGGTGCATCTTATGAAGATAACACAAGTATGCCTTTTTTGTTTAAAAATAATGGTTAAATAAAAAATTTGCATCTATCTTAGTCAGCATTAATATTTGACCCCCAGTTATTAAGCTAAAAATTAATATTTTCCGCTATAGAATCTGTAGCTAAAATATTACCCATTCCTTATGAATCACCCTGTAGAGAGCCATGAACCCATGAATAATTCTACACTAGTGAAATTTCGTCGAAAAAGGTAGTTCGAAACAGGTGCAAAAAGCATACCATAACGTGTTTTTTGATCATTTGGAATAATTTTAGGGGGTTCATAGCTCTCAAATCGAAATATAAAATAAGCATTCTAACAGCTCAAATATCAATTATGGAGCACCATTGGAATCAGAAAATTATGTAGATTTCAAAAATGCAATAATATACAGGGTGTTCCATTTAAAAATCGAAAGTTGATATAATTTCCGGTAAAACCGGAAGTGGAAGAAAATCTCCCAGTACGTAAAAAGTGCCTCTTAGTAAGCGTATCCCATGCAAATTTCAGAAAAATGGTTGGGAAATTGAAGGAGAAAAGGGGGGTGTACCATGACTGTGTCACTCTGTACCTATAGGGCTAGTTTATGAATATTAAAGATATTTTATTTTTTAATCGGTTTATTAAACGTAATCCAAAATATATTTTCGCAAGCAAGAAAAAAATTATTCATTTTCTAATTCCTGTTTCCTCTACTTCTTCCATAGACTAGGTTATGAATTAAGGAACATAGTCGTAGTTTCAGAGGATATAGATGTATTATTTATAGCTTTAGCAGGTTTAGCTTCTCCTGATACAGATATTCTGCCAAAAATAAAGAAAATAAAAAAATATTTTCCTCTAAGAGTCTGCGTATCTCAGTAAAGTTGTAGTGAGCATGTTCTTTTTGTTTTGCAAACATGATTATTATTGTGGCTGAGAAACCAAGATATTTTAGCGGAAGGTTCTGGTTGGAAATATGATAAAGGAAAGTATTTTCCAATTCTAATGACACAAGAACCAGCTCCACAAAACAACCTAAAAATTATTTTTTGCAACTGCAAAACTGATTTCGGGCCTGCTTGCTTTATTGCTCGGCGGCTTGCGATATTTATGTCTATGGAAGAAGTAGGGGAAGAAAAAAAAATATCTAATAATTTTAATAAATCGATAAAATTATAATACCTTTAATACTCATTTAACTTCTATCATTTGTTTCCACCATTTCTCACCGTTTTCCATTTTAATAAATTTTAACAGAAAATTTGAGGTCAGCGACCCAAAAATTTCCTACGATATAAGAAATATTATCCGAATAAAAGAAATAGACACTTCCGTCATTTTGGATCCGCCATTTTATTTTCTTTTTAGTTCAGTTTTAATGTCAAATTCGTAATTAGTGACCTCAAAAACCCCTAGACATCTAATGAAACTAAAAAAAAGAATAGAAATAATTAACCTTTCGACGCCATTTTAAAAACGTCATTTTATTTTTAGACTGATCTTGAGGCCAGATTTCGTAAACTGAGACATCAAAAACCTTATGTTATCAAATTTCAGGCAATTGTTTAAAGAAATAAAAGAGTTATTTATTTTTTTATTAAGAGTGTATTAAAAAAACACTTAAAATAAATAAATACACCACATGTAATTACGACCCCCTTTATCCCAGAAGGCTGAGCCTTGTGCGGGAGGGGGCTACACATTTAAAGACAAGGGACACACATCCAATATCCGTGTATAATGGAAGAATCCCTCTCACAGTATTTTCCATTGCCACGACCGGGATTCGAACCCGGGACTTTTGGGTGAGAGGCAGGTACTCTACCATCTCGACCATCAGTCATATTACTACTTACCTATTTGTTAATAACAATTGAGAAAATAAAAAGCACAACTTCCCATCTATGGGGAACTTTTCTATAAACTTTTTCCCAAATTTTGAAGAAAGATCAAAATCGGTTTTAGGTCAATGGTGTTAGAACTGTTTTTTCTTTAGTAAATGGACTTTAGTCAATTTATAATACAAAATCTGCGATTTATAATCTCTGTGATGCATGATGTATGATTTATGATCTTAAACTATAATCAATAATATACAATCTATAATCTACAATCAACAATCTATAATCTATAATACATAATCTATAATCTAAAATCAATAATCTATATTCTACAGTTCAATATCCACAATCTATAATCTTTGATCTATGATCTATAATTTATAATCTATGATCTATGGATCTATTGTGACACACGTATGTATAACATATATAATCTATAATCTTCTCATAATAATATACAGGCTACAATCTATAACCTGTTATCTGTACTCTATAATCTGTAATTTGCAATCTAATAATCTACAATCTACATTCTAAAATCTATAATCTATAATCTGTAATACTTTTTATAATCTATAATCTGTAATTCATAATTTACAATCTAGGACCTACATTCCATCTCCATCCGTAATCGAAAACCTATAGTAGAGCTTAATTAATAATGCGTAGGTAATGTATTGAATAAAGCCAGTTGAAATCAGCTACTTGAATTTATTTAAAGACCGACTGCAAAGCTTGCTTTGGAGGCTCTATGCAGATAAAATGCACAAAAAATATTGGTTGGTTCTCAACATAAAAATTTTTTTTTATTAGCTTTCTATTGTTCTATTATTATTTTAAGCATGGGACTGCTTTTTATAATTCTTTCACTCAATCACATTCTAATAAATAAGTATGTAAATATCGGAAGCAGACTTAAATGGAACAAAATTTAAATTTTCATGTTATTTGTAATGTAATTACTACTTATTTTGCGTAAGTGTTCATACAGCATCTGTAAGAAGTGTTCGCCTAGTGCGCGTGTTAAAACCTATTGCTTTGTTTTTCTAATATCATCTAATCTTTCAACAATACCCAATAATAAGAGTGCTATTATGTTTTCGTTTCTATGTCAGCTTTTGTTAGCGGTGTTTATCCTATCCCATCAAAAGAATATAAATAACCTCACACCCCTCAATTTGTTTCGTTATTCGAACATAAATAGGTTTTCCTAGAAATTCATATGAAATGCTGATATACTAAAAAATCATGATTGGAAATGCCACTTTCGCATTATTAACAACAGGAAGAACTCATTTGTTGTTGTAAAAGGCCAACGTTCTTTTAAAGCCCTTTTTATGTAATAATTAATAAATTCTTAATAGGTCAAGCTAATATATATTTAATACCAAATATTTTCTTGAAATATATACTTGACTAGGTTGCTAATATGTAATTTGTAAGTGGTCATATAAAGAAAATACGTTACGCAACATTAAAATGTTATCAAGTATGATTAGCACCTTTTTGGGGAACATCTATACAATTTTGGTCATACAATACATTTTGCAATTGTTACGTCGAACTATTTTAATACCTGATTAACTTTACTTAGTAGATAAATGCCATAGAAAAAAATCTGCTGATTCAATGATTTCTAAGAAAATGAACAATATATTAAATACACCTTTTGGAACATGTTTAATTGTATAAAGAATTAAATTTAAAGCAGACAAGGGGAAATTGTGGATCACAATACCCAATTTTAATTTTTCGTGCTTCAGTATTGAAACTACGACCCAAAGCATAAGGAAATCCGGCATAACAAATTAATAAAATATCTGTAT
Organism: Rhagium mordax; assembly: GCA_963680705.1. NCBI lineage: Eukaryota > Metazoa > Arthropoda > Insecta > Coleoptera > Cerambycidae > Rhagium > Rhagium mordax. The sequence continues at coordinate 14,005,108 of OY796660.1, read as the reverse complement.
AATTTTTATTTATTATATTATTTATTGTCCAAATTTATTTATAATTCTAATTATCCCCAAAGAAATGTATCGGATGAGATGCACAAAACGTGGGTTAGTATAGTGAAATTTGTGACCTACTTCCCGTTCCCGAGTTGATCAATGGGGTTTAACTATCAATTTCTATTGTTCTCTCATGGTTCCTTATCCTCCCAAGTTTACGCTGACAAAGGCCTTAGGAAGGTATAGACTCATAGCTATTGTTTTTTATTATTGTTATTTAATGATGCAAGCAGCGATAATAAAACACTGCCTGCTGCTTTACCGGTGCTACCGTTGCTAAAATACAGTTTCTTGGTAGAGAACATTCAGCTGTTCCAGTAATTTTAACATTCTTTGTTAGAAGCGAGCCGAGCCAATTTATGGAGATGTTTCGAAAATACAGTGTAAATTAGCGAATGGAAAATGAAATAGAAACATCATGTTTAAATGGATATCTCCAAAAACATGTGCAAGTGCAGGTGCAGGCAGATAGTGAAAAATATCAAATAAACAAATTGGATATTATTTCCTTCTGCAATTTGTGACGAAAACTTAGTAATCCCTCAAGGATAGGAATCGCACATTATCCCAATGCCATAGATGATTTTTTTCCACGATCATTTGCACCGAAGTCTAACATTTTAATACAAATTGAATAAAAATATAGTCAAGAATCTTATTTGTCGTCATCTGGGAAGACACGCTTCAAATAGAGTGATTAAAATCTTGATGATTTATTGATGTTTTATTGGTAGTTGCACTAGTATTACTATTACTAGGGAGGTGAATAGTGTCCCTCATCGGGATGAAATAGAATATTTCCGACTATTAACTGCGGAAGAAATGTTCTACCTGTACAAGAAGTAGCATTTCCTCCCAGCATTTTAAAGTTGAAAGATTACGTTTTTCTTTTAATTTTATGGTCGTAGGGAAAAGGAAAAATAAATCTACACCTATAAGATTTGTCTACAAACTGAATTCGAGTTTTAGCTAAGCAGTTTATTTAAATGTATTAATATTATGATGTATCATTGTGTACAAATTTTTATAACTAACACATCATAGTCGGTTCGGCATCGTTCACTTTTTGTAGCAACAAATACGTCCAAATACGAGTTAAATTCTTCTCTCGAAACGAATGAATGTAAACTGGGATAAATAGCTGAATGAAGTGCAGATTAGGAGTATTAAACAGATAAGACTCACAAAACCTTACCATTAATTTCCCAAAATTATCAACATAAACTTGCTATTTCCCTATTATATCTAACATGTATGACTGACAGTGATAGAGTACGTGTATAAATCATGGCTTAGTTAAAAAGTGTAGGTGTTTTAAAATGACAGAATATTACGCTCTCACTTGTCCAATGTGGGTTTAGTATATCCGTGTAAGAGTTTATTTAATTCACTCATATATCTGTAGATCCGAGGTGGAATTTATATTCTTCCAAGAAAAATCATAAATATACTACCTCTCTAATTTAGATATGTGCTGCCGTCAATATGTTGATTAGAATTGTTCCATTTGAGAATTTATTTGAAAAATATTTTGTTAATCATCTTCCAAGATACCATGATTGGAATGGATTACAGCATATAATTAGTATCTTCATTTCTTACTTATTTAGTCCTTTAACAACCCAATTTGGAGTTCCTTTCTCGTAAGCTAGATACGTTAACTAAGCTACCGTTCTATTCTACAAAGCTTTAAAGGACACAACACAAGAGATATTATCCTTTGATGTACATGAATTGTTATCCACATATTAATACCATCCTCAATTCTATTGGGAAAATTTTGGTATTGACTTACATGAAAACCAACACTGTTTTAGTATTAACTTCTATATAGCTTCCAACTCGTAAAAAAAATCGGAGAACTCTTCATTTCGTATGCCAACTTTATAATAAAATGAAAGAGTCATTTGTGAGCAGTGTTATCGCCCCTTGCTTTTTAATATTGTTTAGTGTAGTGACTGCATTTGGCTGCAATGACTTATATTGTTATGCCTTGCATTTATTAGTATGATTATTTGATTAATTTTGATTTCTTTCAAAATTTATCAAGCAAATGTATATATTTTAGCTCTAGCGTTAAGAAGTCTTAATTCGTTAGATATCAAAATACAATTTTATAATTTAAACAACATTTTTATATTCCAAACAAAAGTCTCACACTGAGCGATGTCGACAAGAAACGATGTTAAAACAATCGAAACTTAGAGCTGCGTTGGCTCCTCTTTAAAGGATTATGTTTGCAGAGACATTTTCAGTGTTTATAGCCACATACTATAAAAAATTAAAAACATTCACTTTCTATGTGACTAACATTTTGGTAGATTTTATAAATATTATATCTAGCGGCCTGTTTAAGAACGATCCTACCTAATACCTCCAAAAGTGTAAAATTTAATATTAAAATCAAACCAATGGAAGCATGCAAGGTAGAAAGGAAAACCTGACAGAGTGTAAAGCTGTTGACCGTCGACTTACCCCTTTGTTTCTAGCCGAGCGACCCTTCTTTAAAATCCTAAACGGCAACAATCCCTATGCGCACCTCATAGAAAAGCTAGTAAGAGGTGCAATTCTGTGAATAGTTCATGACTTCTATATTTCTTGAAACAACGTTATAAGCTTGACAAGTGTTGTTCTTCTGTTTTATACGTCGTAGTATTTGCGTAGTGCCTTAAATCTTTCCAGTGGTTATTATTTATTCCATATCATCTTTAATCTTTAATTTATAATGCTTTCGGATTTTTCATTCAAATTATAGATGCTTGCTGATCTCAAAAGAACGTAACTAACTAACATTTAGTTGTCAACACCTCGATGGGAACTACTCATTATATGCCTCAATAGGGTAGGTGAATTTGCAATTGACAGCATAAGCATTTTCCTTTTCAGTTTCCTTTTTTCTCTCTTCCTTTTTGCTGTTTTAAACGGAGAATCTAGAGAAGATGATTTTTCAGGTGTATCTTGAGGGTAAAAAGTACTTGTTGAAGGCCGTGCATCAGATTCGATATTATTTTTATTGTATTGGATTATTAGGAATACTAGTAAAATTTTTATCATTTATTTTCCTGTTAAACTCTTCTGGTTTCTGAACATTATCAATACTGATATACATTTGGTGGTGTTTGTGAGTTGTCAAAACTTGCTGCATTTTATTCCAAACAATAATTTTGTTTTTTGAAATGACGTTTCCTTTCCAATCACTTCTGAAGTTATATTTCAATTCCTATAGAAGATCAATCCACACCAAAGGACCCCGCAGAATCCTTATTGGAAATGGCTCTTTAACAAACTCTCCAAAACTTTGGGTTCTGGTAGTGCTTGATGAGCAGATCAAAAATCTCCATGGGCGCTAAGTCCTAAAAACTGGTGGTTTTAACATGTAATCCTTTCGTGCGTGCTACAATAGCGTTTAATTACTGTAAGATCAAGAACAAGTAACAGACGGCGACAAGACAACAAGAAAATGAAGAGAATATTAATATTGAAGTGATGGAATGAAAAATGTCCTTATTAAGTATGAATTCTTGTAATAGGTATAACAAGTAAAACCATGAGTCTTTAGGATCTGCTCATTGAAGACTAACAGAATCCAAAGTTTCAGAGAGTTTGACAGAGAGCCATTTCCCATAAGAATTCTGTAGGGTCCTTTCTCCATGTATGATATGATTTTCAATTCTACGAATATTCAACTTGGTTTTAATTTCTTGTAGAACCACTTCCTCATTCCAAGTTTTTTTTATTTTCTTGTGAAAGCTTCTTACATTTCTGGTAGTCCAACATCGCTTAATATATTTACTTTTCGCAGTAATTACTTTAAATTCGTAATAGTTCAAAGGTTTAATCAATTAACCATATTGCGACGATTTTTAAAATGTATACTTTCAACTCATGTGAAATTTATATTTCATATCTTTTAAAGTCGTGACCTAAATTCACTTATATGTATATAGTAGATTTACAGATATATTTTCCTCATTTTAATCAAGTAACCTAATGTATTACTCGTTTTTTGTTTAAAGTATTTATATTTTCCGTATAAAATAGTTGTAAAACAAAAACAATACAGGAAAAGAAAATAATAGTAAATTGAGCTCTCCACGTTTCTCGTTAAAAAACTAATAAAACCGTAGTTAAGCACGATCATTAATTTGTGACACTGCGCGTTTTAAATGAGCTTTACTGGTGTACGGAATTAATAATTCACATTCTGGTTTTAGCGAAAATAAACCTAACCCGACACAGATTTTTCATTATTTTAATTTACTTTTTGTGTAGCGTGTTTCAGTTGTTTTTCGGACGAACATTTTTAATTATTCAATTAAAATTTAAAGCAGAAAATAAATAGTTTAACGTGCAAATGATTTATGAAATATTTAGATGGTATCTTGAGGATTAAATTTATATACCAGTATTAATCTAAAATGGAGGAGGTGTATATAGAGGTTTACATTGTTGAAAAATTCCTATTTTATTGGGTTTATTAAAGAAAAGGTAAAAAGTGATGGTTGGTTTTCTAACAAGGATGAAATTTAAAATACCTAACCTACTGTTTACTCGAAGTGGAACACCTAAGAAATTTAAAACTGTGTAATTCCGAAATTAACCAACAGATATGTTTCATTTGTTCTTCGATCTAGAAATTAAATCAATAGAAATAAACTGGCTTAATAAATTTTCACTGTTTTCAAAAAGTCAGTCAGTCAGTCAGTTTAGATTCAGTGAAGAGCAAATCACTATATTAACACTGAAAAAATATAAGAGCTTAGGTGAAAGAACAAAATCATCTTCATGGACAAACAAAAAGCCTTTTAAATAGTATTTCTTTCTCGATTATTGGCATAATTAAATCTTATTGAAATAAGAGGAAAACAATGTGTCCAAGTAAATGATACGATAAGTAGCTATGGAAAAATTATATGTGACGTACCGCAAGGCACTGTCACAGGGCCAAAGTAATTCAACATGTATATTAACGATTTGATTGAAGTAAACGCGGGCATAATTGGGTCTACAGATGATACCACCATTTTTTACAAAGACCAATCCTGGACTAACCTAAAACATAAAGTAGAAAAAAATATAGAGAAAATACCTAACGGGTGTTCTGTAAACTTACTTACCATAAATAGAAACAAAACAATGTTTTTACATTTTTTTCTTACTATAATACCCTATCAGATTTCTTATATCCAGAAATATAAACAAATAACTAAAACTTTGTTATTGTATCTACAGAAGAAGTAACTTATCTTGAATACCTAAGAGAGGATATCCATATTAAAATACTGAAGAAAAAGTTAAGATATATTATATTTTATGCAAAATAAATTTAACCAAATGCTTTCTGGAGTGGAAACAATTGAAAATAGTCTATCATGTCTGGTGAAATACCATAGCTACGGTATTATCGTACTTATTTTAAGTGAGAATAAAAGTAAATTTTGAGCAGAAAAAATTAAAGCCAATAATTGAACAAAATTACAAAACTCTTTCTATATGAATATAAATATGTTACCATGACAATGAAACACGCAACAAAAAGACAGCACAGTTTTGAAGGAGACGGGAAGACACCAACTAATAAACGGATAGACGCCAAAAATATCACTATTATTGTTATTTTTTTCCTTAATTGATAAAATTACCAATCCTAAATTTTTGTTTATTGTTTGTTTAAGTCACAAATATATTATTTTGTGTTTGAATAAATCTAATAGAATAAGTAATTATTATTTGTTCCAGGTTCGCCTTCCAGAACTTAAATACATGCTAAAATCGGCGATAACTGCAAAATCCTCCTACCACATACCATGGTCAAACAAAGCCACGAAGAGACTGGCAGTTCTTGCGTCGACCACATTCTGTCTTTTGTTGGCGCGACTTCAAATAATGGGCTCTCAACTCCCGGTTTTTACTAGATTTGATAATCCTGCATCTGTTGCGGTAACACCTACAAGACAGTTAACCTACCACTATTTAATTAGTGTAAATTTGTGGCTGTTGCTTTTCCCCTGCAACTTGTGCTGCGACTGGACTATGGGGACTGTGCCATTAGTGGAATCGTTTTTGGATGTCAGAAATGTTGGAACTGTAGTGGCGTACACGTTTTTGTTTGCGTTGGTTATCAAGGCATTTTCCACGGAGAACAAACAGCAAAGTTTGGTCATCATTATGGTGAGTAAATAGATTAAACATTTCTATAAAATTTTATAGTTAAAATGTTTTCCGGTTTTCTTTCATGGAACTTCTATCACATATGTATATCGAAAAAATATTGGTTAAAATAGAAATATCTGCGCCTGTAAATTATGTTAAATTGACCTCAGGACGTTATTTAACATGAGTCAATCAAATCAGTCACATGGTGTTTTTTAACAGAATAATAGTAATAATAAAATGATTTTATTTAGGAATAAAAGAAAGTACATGAATTCCTAAACTAAGGCGAAGACTAACTAAGAGCTGCTCAACTTAACCTCACATGTAAATGTAAATTAAGATAAAAAATATTACTGACGTTTCAAAAACTTGAGTCTCTTTTCTCAACATGTAATTTTTTTTAAATATTTAGTGAGGGGAATTAGGATGGAACATTTTATATGTTTTAAAATTCCAATAGTGATGTCATCTATACGTTTTTTATTTTTGAGATTTTCAATTATTTCTGCTACTTCTGTGTATGACACTTGTTTAAAAGTGAATTGATTACGCGGGGAGAAATCTATATAGTTACGTTATTTGCAGGTAGATCTTTTATTAACGTGTCGGCCACTTTCACAAAATAATTATTGAACTGTTCACTAGAAATGTTATTTGATACATTTCTCGAAGTTGTGTTTTGGCTGTTTAAAATTTCCCATAATGCTTTCTGATGGTTATTGTGACTATTATTCACAAAATTATCATGAGATGTTTTTTTGGACAGATTAATTTTGCGCCGATATTCTGACCTGAAATTATTCAGTTGGGTCTTATTATTTTCAGTAGGATTTCTTTTGTAGAATACGTATAAGAAATTGACGTATGTGCCGAAGGTTATCATTAAACCAATTTATTTTTGTCTTTTTTGAGTTATCCACAACACGAGATCTACTGTAATAGTGCTAATAAATGTTAAGAAGCGATTACTTAAATCTACAGAGGAATCTGTAATAAAATCTCAGTTTACTATACCTAGGAAATTGCTTAGTTCTGAGAGACCCTGATCATGAATAGCTCTGGAAGTTATTCTCTTGGACGGCATTTTTATTTCGACATTTGTCTGTAGGTGAACGGCTAAGTGGTCTGATAGTTGAGTATCTACAGACATAGTATGCAGTTTGTTAATGTTAATGTTATTAAAAATTGTGTCCAGACAATGTATATTTCTGGTAAAATCTGAAAAACTGAGTGAGAGTCCAAATGATTTAAATGAATTGATTAATTGGTTTCATTCGTAGGCGTGTTTTCTTTTTACTGGATCAAATCCACGCCCATTCCTGAAAAACCGTATAAAGTGATAATCTTAAACCAACAGAGCTCACTTCTCTTCGGCAGAAAACTATCACTTGCGCCGCGTAGCGGATCATGCATACTAATCTTCTTTGGCTTTTCTGCACTTATCTTATTAGCCAATAATTTTTTGTAGGTGGTAGCCTTTCAGTTTCGTCGAATTTTGTCCAGTAGCCAGTGTTGTGAAATTCGCCCATGAGGATTGGACAATGACCTTCAAGTTGGCCTTGAAGTCAGTGTTCAAGGAGGTCAACTTTGAATTTTCAAATGGGAACCCCTATTTTTGACTCCGGATTCTAAATGAGACGAAAATTGTATTATCAGACACAAGGACATGATGACCTTGATGTTAGTTTCGAAGTCAAATTTGATCAAATCGAATAACTTGAGGGATCGATCGAATTTTCCTGAAAAATGTTCGAAAAAAAGTTGTCAAACTCGCCAATGCGAATTGCACAATGACCTCTGATGTCAGAACATTTTTCGCGAAAACTCGATGTCTCCAAGTTCCCAATTGGATCAAGTTTGATCTCAAAACTGATGAATCAAGGTCATCATGACCTCTAAAATGAACCTCGTATCTGAACGTGAAACTTCGCCTTCTTTTTGAATTCGGAGTCATAAATAGGGGTTCCCGTTTGAAAATTCAAAGTTGACCTCCAAATGACCTTGAACACTGACCCCGCCCCACCAAGGTCAACTTCAAGGTCATGGCCCAATCCGCATGGACGAATTCGACTATTTTCATTTGAAATATTTTTCACAAATTCGTCTTCAAGTTACAGGGGGATGTCTGCGAGCTTATTCAAAAAAAAAAAACGTGATGCCACTGATTAAATTGTAAAAACACACCATTGATAAGTTTTACATTTCATTTTTGACAAAAATGATATTTTAAATTTTTTTCATATCTCTTATAATAGTTTAGGCACAAATTGCAACTATTATAGCGACAAAAATTGTACAAATCGATAGTAACCACGATCAAACAGTAGTCATAAGTGTCTTGACATCTAAAATTTATAAATTTTGTTCAACCATGAGAGATTCTAAAAGAACAAAAGATACAATTTTTGTTAAAAATGGAATGTAAAACCTATTAATGGAATGGAAAATAAAAGAGTTTTTCCTATTCTAATCAATCTGGGGAAACATATTTTTGAATAAATTAAGTAAAACAATTTATTGAAAGTTTACTTAGTGGCATCTATTACATTACATTACTTGTGGTGTATTTAATGGTTATATTTTGATGATATTGGGGAGAATGGTTAAAACAGAAACTATTTTACAGTCGGATTTTGCAATATTCCATTTTATAATCAGGATAATCTCAAATTGTTGTGGCCAATTCGCATCTGAGATATAGTAGTTCAATTTTGCGAACAGGATTAAGTTAACTCCTAGAAATAAACATAAGTTTTTATCACTCTTATTATTGTCACAACTTTCTGTATTCATATTCTTTCTCTTATAATCACAACGATACACCTCGCACTGTATTCCCCTGTCCCCTAATTTCCTCGTCAACTCGGCCTGAGGCTTTATGTAAAAACACCCTGGCAATGTTTTCATTTTTTCTAGTGCTTTTTCTCCTCGCGATTTAGATTTCGTGAGTCTCGATTCACATTGACTTATTTATTTAATTCATATTTACCACATAATTATGTTATTTCTTTTGACACATCCATTATTTTGTTTACCAGTTGTGGAAAAAACTGTATATACACTCCCCGGCACAAAATTCCGCCACCCTAAAATTTTGGTCAATTTTGATGTTTTATAACTTTTTTATTTTTCATTTGATTTTCATGAATTTTTCACCAGTTTGTAGATCCATTTATTGTTTGACTTTTTAATTATTTTAATAAGTTACATTTTTCGTTTAGGCTATGTTATACAGGGGTAAATCAAAATGTTGTTTTTTGTCGTAAACTCAAAACACCCTGTGGGAAAATTCAGGCGAATAATTTTGTTTACAAACTGCTTGATGTAATCTTAGACGTATTTCGAACATTTTGTTTTTTGATTCATCCCATTATCTCATTTCATCTGCGAGCAGCAACAATTTAAATGAAACGCTGATTTGAAGCTTATTTTTATTAACAAAAACAAACCCTAGGTATGTCATAAAACTAATCAACAAAAACAAACATTTTAGTAACGTATATTTCCTCCTCTCGCAACAATGACAGCTTGCATTCTTCGTGGCATCGAATGAATAAGATTACTTATTCTTTCTTGAGGAATAGCCTGATATTCTTCTGTCAGCGCCAATCGTAAGTCTTGCAAGGCTAGTGGTTGCACAGGACGATGACGAACTGCTCTTTTAAGAAGATCCCAAAGATATTCGATTGGGTTGAGATCCGGGCTACATGCGGGCCATTTCAATCTTGGAATTTCAATCTCATCCAGATATTCGCTCACTACCCGGTGCAACGTGAGGTCTGGCATTATCATGCATTAATGTAAATTGGTTTCTAATGAAAGGAGCAAAAGGAACGACAGCTTCTTGGAGGATTTCCTCTATGTAACGGTTAGTGCTCCATTTTCAACAAAAACAAGATCGGTACGTGCATCGGTAGAAATACCCGCCCAAACCATGACTGAACCGCCGTAATATTGCATTCGCTCTGATATGGTACAGTCTGCATATCTTTCATTTCTACGTCTGTATACCCGTTCACGACCATCCGGCGACCTTAAACAAATCCTGGATTCATCTGTCCTGTCAAACATTTTGTTACAATCACCGCGTACTTAGCCAACGTCGATAATTTTTAACTAAAAATACAGTAAAATTAACAGTGTTTCATTTAAAATTTTGCTGCTCGCAGATTAAATGAGATAATGGAATGAATCAAAAAAAAAATGTTCGGAATACGTCTAAGATTACATCAAACAGTTTGTAAACAAAATTATTCGCCTCAATTTTTCCACAGGGTGTTTTAAGTTTACGACAAAAAACAACATTTTGATTTACCCCTGTATAATATTGCCTAAACGAAAAATGTTACTTATTAAAATAATTGAAAAGACAAACAATAAATGAATCTAAAAACTGGTGAAAAATGCATGAAAATCAAATGAAAAATAAAAAAGTTATAAAACATCAAAATTGACCAAAATTTTAGGGTGGCGGAATTTTGTGCCGGGGAGTGTATTATGTAAATAAATTTATCGGTTTCAGTATATTAATCCTTTGTTTACATATGCAAAAGTAGTCTGGTAAATAAGTCATAACTAAAGTTGTACAGTAATATTTATTGCTTGTACGGTAATATTACAATACAGATCTGTCAATAACTGTCAACAGATGAAATAATAAATAATGAAACTATAGGGCTATTTATTAATACAAACAGACAGAAAACTCCAAACAATAATAATTAAATACTGAAATCCAACTGAAATGTATTTTCAGGCAATCCAAGGTCCATTTTTATGTAGCCGTTGTGACAATAAAAATGTAAACATTTATGTAATATGAAAAAAGATAACAAATAAAAACAAACAAAATATAACTGTAACCATGGCGACAAATCAACCCATACAGATTTGACCAACTAATGAAAGAAAACGTTATTAATAAGAGAATATCAAAAGGTAATATCTATTAATAATGTCTTTATTTTCTGAAACCGATAAACTATTGAACAAATCACGGATGTTATGAATCATAACAGCCTCGCTCTACGAGCTCGGATTTTAAACCGACATCTGCGGGAGTTATGATAGTCATAACATTCCTAGATATGTTAATAGCTATACTTTTATTTTTGCCTGATTTGCCTTCAAAAATTACACAAAAACCAAACTTGTATAAACAAATATGCCATATATTGGTGGTAATTGTTAATACCTCTAAATATTTGTTTAATGCCTAAGCATTGGAAATATAAAAAGAACAGCTGCTGGTGATCGTGAGTATATTACTATTGATTTATTCAATAAAATTGTTTTTTCCTTCTCAATATTTCAAATATTGGGATATCTTGTGCACTTGATTTTAGCAGCAGACTGTTGTTGTTAGTAACTCAATAACCGTGTTGGGATGTAGAACCATGTCTGAAAGAAATTTGATTTACGTATTCTGGACCAACGTTTCGAAATTTTTCTAACTTCAATAATTCATCCTAGATAGGAATAATTATTTTAATTTTAAAAATATCCCAAAACACATTTAAATATTTCCATTGTTTCTTTTTCTCGCAACAAAAATGTGATTCTACAACATAAAATTAATTGTCGCTGCATCTCGAGTGTAACAGGTGTAATAAAAATTATTATAGGCCTAAACACAATGAAAAAAATAAGAATAAGAAATAAGAAATAAAAAATATGAAATAGAATTAACAACTAATGATATCCGAAAAGCAAGGAGCAATTTGAACAGTTGAATTTCAAATCGAATAAGCACTAATATATTATCGCGCAGAGTATTGTGTATTTAAAAATTGGAATAATTATTTCTCTTATTTCTTGTTCCAGTTTCGTATTTCTTATTTTTTTCATTGTGTTTTAAGCCTTATAAAAGAATCCAAACAAGGAACAGTAGACGCGAGAGCCATCGGCTACAGCGCGGAGATCCACGATTCCCACCACTGTGTCCGCTTGCCTACAACGGGCACAAGTAAATCACGCAAACTAATACCCATGTTCGAACCTCCTCGGTCTTTACTGTATACCTTCTCTCTAGCATGTTTGAATCCATATTCTTCTTCTGAATTTTCGTAAATCCCGATTAAATTGTTTTCACACATAATGTTTCGTATGGCTACTAAAATTGCCTAAAAAATGTAACACAATCACCAACCGTAACAATACAATAATAAATAAAAACCAGAGTTTGCAAGGTTCCCATGCTGACATAAAATTTACAATTACATACGAATATGCCATAATCAGATGGCTTGGGATTAGGTCACTGGCCTACGTCACGATTCGACTCATCTCGGGATGCATCAAGCAACTTCCCCTGTAATAACTTTGCCATTAATCAATCAGTCATGGCATAACTAAAATTATATATTAATACACTGTGATTGGCTTTCTCCTTAAATACGGGTCTTTCGGCGACCACACCACTGTATCGCCGTTTTAATTAACTAATGAAATTGTTGATATATTTGCTCCAGAGGATGCTAAATGAATATCGTAGAAGAAGGTTATGTCTGGCCATATCAGAGAGTTTGACATCAATAATATCTTAGATAGACAGTAATATAATTAATTTTGTGTATTATTAATTTTACGTTTGGGCATTACCGAGATATAAGCAAGAGGAACTGTCAAGGGCAGCTGCAAATTTTCGAACGCATGATTTTTATTAGGCTAATACTATTACCTATGCAATTTTATTGAAACTTTTCCTTTTTCTGTTTTAAAATACTTTGTTGGGAACAAGAAACGTTTTTACTGGCGGAGGGTATAGAAATAAAAATAGTGATTGTTACGAAGAATTTAGTGAGCATTTCCTTGATTTTGTTGTGAGCTCTAAAAATATATCTATAATGTGGCTTTAATTTTCAAAAATCAGGTTGAAGGGATAAGCCCAATCCATCCACTGCTTCAATATTGCTCTGCTGGAAGTTCGTTCCTCGAATGAATTATTTAAATGGACCCTACATCTAAAACATCACTGCACCCACAACAAAATGTTTCAAAGTAATAATTTCCTGGAAATCTATTTACATAATTTTCTTGGATGACAACGAGAATGAAAATTTTCATAATCAACACATGTTGAGTTCGTTCATTTAACAATTATTAATGGGCCCGCTCGAAGGAATCCTACCATTCTTTGATGATAAGATAATGGCTCAAAATTTATTGCCACACCTCCAATATCGCTGTTTCCGATTTGTTCTTTTTCGTTTATTAATAATTATTTAGAGAAACAGTTTGCAATAACTTGAAGCATTGTGAGAAACTGATTAATTCAAACTCATTTGGTGGTACCTATAATGTTTCAGCCATAACGTCATCTACAATTTTCTCAAATAGAATATATTGCTTTTTTTGTATTTTCTTTGCTTAGCCTTTAGCGACCTTCTTAGCTCTTAAGGATATGGTTTCGATTTCCAGTTGTGAAATTTTAACAGTTTTAAAATACTCAACAAGATGATTTTGATGAATGCAATAAAAAATCTTTTCCATAGGTTTAACAAACAAATTATTAAATAAAATTAATTGTTAACAACATTTAAAAATTTTACATTCTTCTGATTGCGCAGAAGAAAATTTGAACTTTTGCCCATTTGAAGGAACAATTTTTGAATTATTTCCAAATAACAGTCAGTACCATTCCCTAGGAAATTTCAGATATCTTTGCTTCAAAATGTTAAACCTTTCTGATTGTTTCGTAAAAAGTTGAATCTGAAAAGTATGCCTTCCATGTTGTAATTAATTTTAATAATATTTTAAAAAAGATCGATTAAAAGTGTAAATGCCTCAGCTCGGAATGGATGTGAGAGCACTGTGAAGCGTAATTTATTCTGTTTAAAAGAATATGCTGGTGATGTCACAGTTGTCACTGAAGATGTCATTACAAAGTGGGTACAACCAAGAGAAACACCAATAAAATAATCGATTTACGTTTCCTATTATTATAACAGATAACACTTGCTTTCTAGTTAATTAGTTTTACTGTATAGACCTTGGACCACGTGGAGTCGATAAAGCCAATATTTTCCGTATTGATTTTTAGAAACTTTTTATATATTATGATAGGGCGAGAAAACTTCTTCATATATCACACAAGCAATTCATTGAAATTCTACTGTATCAGTTTTATTTGTTATCGATTTACTTGTATCATTCCGTTTGAAAGCTCACACGCTCACGTTACAGGACTGTGTAATGAGATTAATTATGTCATTCGAAAATCACGTCTGCACTGAATCAACAAAAGAACACTGAGCAGGGCTAATCGAAGAACGAAAGTCATTAACTTTATTTATTGGCAACTAACGTTTTGAAAATAACAAATCAAGTTAGATTTCCTAGTGGGCACGTTAAGGAAATTAGATTATATCCTGCGAAAACAATTTATTTTTGTTTATTTTTCCTGACTGATTTGTTGAGGATCGAATTTTTACTGCACAGATTCTTATTTATTTTACATTCTTGATGAAAATTGGATCTGTAATAATAGAGAATAATCAGTCGCATTTAGAACGGAAACTTTCGTAGGTAGAGTCAAATTATATATCTGGACTTTAGGGATTAGACCCTGTCAACTGACCGTAGCAATTCTGGTGTTCTGTCCACAATTACAAGACATCGCTTCCGACAAGACTAAACTCGAATTAAGGTGAAGATCTCGAGAGGTCATTGAGCGTACAGTGTGCAGGGTTTCCCAATGAAAGACCAATTTAAATTAACATCATCAAAACATCAACAACATTTGTAGGCTTTTTCATTACCATAATAAATTCCATAGTTTTGGATGTAATTCTTGTGATTCAAAAATGATATTTTTAAACACGTTCATAAACTTTATTATTACCTTTATATAGACTGACTCTTCTAGATTCATTGTAGTAACTCGTCAAACTCATGTAAAACATTCCCACAAAAGAGTTTCTTATAGCTTTCCGTCAATTAAAGGCAAAATCATTTCATTTTATTAGTACTCACGCGTGCCTTTGATTTCAATTATCTCCAGAAGATCCCAACTTGGTTGGCGCTAAGCGAGTCTCTCTAAATGGATACAATTTTCTTTTATTATATACATAGGCAAGTGAAAAAAATTGAAATGTTCTCTGGATTATTATACTACATTTGAGTAATGCTGATAACGACATAAACTAAAGAATGAAAAAATGAGCTAAAAATAGCAACGAAAAGCAAAAAACTAAATTCAACTCCAAAAATTCATTTAGTTTAGATAGATAAACAAAAAAAGGTCTTAAGTCTAATAAATCTATTCTTCGACGTCCTCAAACGATGCGTGAATTTTTGTGGATTATTATAAATGACGGAGAAATATTGGAAGTGGAACAAAAATGGTCTTAGAAGTAAAATCGTTGAGACCATTTATGTATTATAATTCTAAACTTAACAGAAGACACAGTAGGGTACTTGTCTCTTGCTCAGTTTTTCAAGATATTTGCGAATTTTTAAAATTTTCTTGGAAATAACATCACAAGACACTGTAAAAAATCACTTAAATTTCTCAATGCTGGAAGAAGCTATTACTGACTCAAACGCCATTTTGCTTGATGAAAAATTTATTAATTTCAATACATTATTTAACTACTCGGTTAAAATTGTTCGACTCGCGTGTTTGACTTCAAGTTTAGAATAAATTACTACACTTGGAAAGTATATATTATGCAGGCTGTAATGGGCCACTTGAAATATTCCTCATATTGAAGTTAGACCAAAACTTTGTAATCAAAGTTGCAAATAATTTCTAGGAGTATCAAAACAGTTGTAAAAAATATTGCATTAACTCTAAAGGTTATTGTTAATATAAAGACGCCAATAATTAATATAAATAAAATTTCTTGATATAAAACTGTTAACTCAAAACATCAAATTCAGTAAGAAAATAAGTAACTAAATAAATGTTTCCAAAAAGAGTGAATAGTTAGTTGAAATGCCCTCTCATTTATTGTATATACCTAATTTGCTGACTTGTTTGCATATTGCATGTTACGTATTTTGGTTTCTAATATATATTTTAAAACTTTTAACATGAAAATTTAATAACGGTATACACCTTATATTTTTCATACATTCCCTAAATTAAAACACACAACAGAGAAAGATTCACCGATTAGATTAATCAATGCCAAACTACTTAGTGATTTTATTATAGTGATATATTAAAATTATTTGCGAGAATTATACTTAAAGTGTTGATATTTTGGTTCCATCATAGGGTCTAACTTCAATAATAGGCATATTATTTTAGGTGACACGCCTGTATATTTAAAAAAATCAAAAGGGGAAATTAATTGTCTGAAAAGAAAATTGTAACGAATTAGTTTGACATCTTAACTAGACTAATATCAAGCCCGGAAGTTCGGAACTATGAATTATGTAAATTTAGTTTCCAGCAAATAGCATGCAAACCATCTTGATGAGTTATAAATTTCAATACCTTCATCACCTAGCGTCAAACTTTAAACTTCTACATTGATCTAAATTAAGTCTTAATTAAAACTTATTACTGGCCAATTCAGATAAATAATGAATTAAATTAACCGCCATTGCTAGTTTTGCAATCTCAATTTTCCAAATTCCATTTATTTTATTGACTACGTTGAGAATTACTTATCAAGTATTTCAACTCCACAGACATAGTTTACGTATATTTTCAATTTATTTTTGTAAATAACACTTAAATTTTCATGCCAGTTAAAAAAATTCTAGCAACGCAACAATTTACGAAAAAAATTAAATTAAAGTTAAAAGATATTTTCTACAATTTTACCCTGTAAATAATCGTTGCCATTATACTTTGAATTAGATAAAATTTGAATTTTTTGTTTCTGGATTAGGCGCATTCCCAGGAATAAGTATGGATCTTTCTCGTAAAATACACTCGAAATGATAAATTAAATCGCACACGCGCACTTGACAAATATTTACTTTAATATCGTAACTCAATACACACTTCGATGTGTCGACTGTGCTTTAGAGACTAGAGAGGCAGCTGATTCATAATGACTCTTATGGGAGATCTCACGGAAAGAACTTACTCTACAGGGATATTGCGAATCCTTTACAATTAATTCGGAAGGAGTTTGATACGTACTGCAGCGATAATGGAGTAAAATTGTTCCAAGGCTATAAAAAATAATATTTAAGTATTCGTTCACTATTCCTTTAAGATTTTTTGAACCACTAAGTACGACTTTTTATTAAGCCTGAGATTTTCCGTATCGTAAACTTTTGTTGTCCCTAAGTTGATATTTAATGGAGCTTTTACTACTCCAGATGAAAGTATGGTAATAAAAATAAACAATGAAAAGGGTATACATATTTTCTCATTTAGGGGCAATAAAAGTAACAAAATTTATCCTGCTCTCTAGAAATTCTTATGCAACTTTTTTTAATGTGTTGTTAACTTTTATTCTATAATGTGATTAAAAAATTAGACTTTACCGATAAAACAAATTTGATGGAATTTTGTCGAAATTTCTCAAAAATGGCAAGATTTCATTAATATAATTAATCGTGAAAGAAATTTTTTATTTGGTTTAAATTGTCGATATTTATTATGTAAGTATTTTATCTTTGATGAGTACCCAGAAAAAGATATCCAGCGGATTCTGAAATTCAAATCTGGGCTTCTTGAAAGTCAAGGAATAGATCTCTTATCTACGGTAAAATAGTTAAATCCTTATAATATGTATAAATAAATGATATAAAGATAGGTATACTTTTATATGACCATCCTCTACGTTCCAAATATTATTTTCCACCGTGAAAAAGTTTTCGATACTTTGAGCTTGAGACCTTCATTTGCATCATCCAAATGAAAATTTAAAAAAATATTCGGGAGTAAGTTTCTCACGAAACTTTCTCTACGCGAAGAAAATGAAATGATTTGAGAATATAAGTATAAATAAAATGAGTAGGTCTTCGTGAAAAGCATCGTCCAGGTTTTACGTACGCAGACAGTATGACGCAATGCTTAGATCCTGAAAAATGTTTTATTTCACAATCAATTCTCAAGGAAAGTTCGGATTCTTTTTAGGTTAATGTTTTTATGGCTCAGTTTTATCAGTTTGAAGAGATATCCTTTGTGAAATTCACGCTCACTAGATTAATAGAACTCTCTCCATTATAGTAATGCATATACAAACATGTGGGGGTAACGACAAGATAACAAAGATATAATTTATGACTCGAGAATTGGGTTGTAAACAAGAATTTTAATGTGTCTTTCTGTAGAATGGAAGTGACCTTGCTTTGATACAAAAAACAAGTCGAATATTAGGTTTTGTTACGAATGAATTTTATTCTGTCAGAAGGGACCGATTTATTTCAATCCAGTAAGACATTTTAATTAACAAGAAGTACACTATACAAAAATAAATACAAGACAATTTTTATATTATCTATGAGGTAGAATATGTACAGGTTCAGTTATAGCTAGAGTTTAGAAAAACTAAAACAAGTGCGTGGGGATGATATTTACTGTTGACGTGAACTGTTCTACTATTTTTTTTTTACCTAACCTGCACTGGCAATGTCAATAAAATTAGACTTTTAGACTTAGATGGGAGGGGGGCGAAGTTTTTAATTTTAGATATGGACTAGACTTTGCAATAAACTGTAAGGTCTCTTCTTCCTTTACCCAACACAAAATGTTAGATTTTGAGAGAGTTACTTCGGTTAAGAAAATATTTTTAAAAAACAAATGATTATAAAAATCTCCGCGAATTTATTGAATCAATAACTTAAAGATATAATATCGTTTATCAAAATTCTTTTTTTAAATATTCTTAATTATTTTTCTAAAAATAAATCCGGACTCTTACAGTACATAACTCTGCCATTATTTGTACTTACATTTCTCCAATATTCTTCCAAATAAACGAGATACCGTTAAGCAGCTTCAAAATTGACTTGGAAATAGCCTGTTTACTGTTATTAATTTCTTTAAACTTGCTTCTAAAACACCCCATTAAATAAATAAGTTTCACCTTCATTCGATGACATTTGAAGGCAACACTGATATCCTTTCACCTGATGATTTTCCATTGTTTCAATAAATCAGTGATATTCAAATTGAACCGTATAATCCATCTGAATTTCAGTTCGGATCCATTGTTCTCATATTTATATTGTCTACCTTCTACCCTCCTTTTGTTTTGCCGTAATTAATTTTATCAGGCAACTTTCTGCTTATAGCTATATATGCTAATATTTCATATTCAGATACATTAAACTTAAAGGCATTGTTAGATATAGGTAAACAGCCATACCGCTATAGCAAATCTTATTAACGTCCAAGATCAGTAATAAATTTACGAATGCGTGACTATAAATTTGTAAATACATATTGTCATGTATTTTAACGATGAACCAATATAACTAAAACATTTTACGAATTAAATCCAAATCTAAAAACGATTTTTCATAAACGGAGATATCAGGAGAGCTATGAATCCAGCAATTTTCATCAGGTAACTGGGTAACCGGTGAGGTGGAATACAAAAAGTGAAGCCTAAACGTCCAAGGTGGTAAGAGAAGCTTCGTTTCACTCTTGAAATATTAAGTAAAATTTCAGAAAATACTAATTAAATCGCCTTCAAAACACCATCAAGGTGAATTAGAGGTTATTCCTCATATGCAGATGAGTTGATATGTTCCAGGAACGCAGAATATGGTAGTTATCAAGAAAATTACATAAGGTACTTACCCAGCAAAATTACCTACATGGCCAGACAAATTTTTAATAATCAATCGAAAAGTTTGTTTAAAGCAATTTTCTCAGCTATTTTGAAGCTACTTGCGCATCCTGTAACGTTCCAAGACAAATATAATAAAAAACAATTTCACTCCATTATCCTGCCCCATTAAGGGAATAACATTCCTGCTTTCGAAAACATTCCTATAATTATCAATTAGGATCATTAGGGTCACTTATGCAGCCAACAAAATACACTTTTCATTGACAGTAATAGGCTAGCATTAAATGCTTTATTGTTGTTAGTATAGAAGCGAGTATAGAAGGATCCAAATAGCACCCATAAAATGATTATTGGCTATTGGTCTTCATAAGCATGGGTCTGGTAGATTCATACCTGTATCGACTTACTGAGATTTCTAAGCCATCTTAGAACAAGTAGAGGTTAGTGACGTATAAATGGATCGATCCAATTTTGATTGCAGGTGAAGGTCGACAGCCATAAATTAGTACACGAATGGTGTTGTACCTCTTGGACAACACCGTTAGCTTACTGCAGTCAATGGGTTTATTTTTATTTGTATGGATATAAATGTTTAAAATAAACATTCTCTTCCAGGGCACATCATTGATGGTTCTGCCTTTCATACCAGCGTCGAACTTATTTTTTCCGGTTGGCTTCGTGGTAGCTGAGCGAGTCCTCTACATGCCATCAATGGGATTCTGTATGTTGGTCGGCTATGGGTTTCAGATTCTAGCTGAAAAACGAGGAAAACTTCTAGCGTACCTCCTCCTTTCCATTCTACTTCTATCGCACGGCAGTAAAACTTACATGAGAAACTGGGACTGGGAGAACGAGTACTCCATTTTTATGTCTGGTCTCCGAGTCAATCAAAGAAATGCAAAATTGTTTAACAACGTGGGACATGCATTGGAGAGCCAGGGGAATTTTCAGGATGCGTTGACGTTTTTCAAAACTGCAGTTAGTGTTCAGCAAGACGATGTCGGTAAGTTTTTTATATTTCTAAATGCTAATTGTAGAGATGAAATACATGGAGCAATACGATAAAGATACAGGCATATTTTAAATTGAGTCAAATATTTATGTGTAGATACTTAAAATGTTCATTTAATAATATGTTTGAGCAGGCGTCATTACTGCTGAAATACGTATACAAAGAAGTTGGGTTAAAAAATCACAAGGGTGAGTTATTCCATCCCCTTAAGAAGGGATGAACATACGTTCACATACAGATTTCCTGTGGGCTGAAACTGTTCATCAAATTTTGCTCTGTTTGTAGAAAAAGGAACTGGATAATATGACCTATTTCCATTTCTATTTAATCTTATATAAATACACTGCCTCACAAAATTAACCCACCACCATAATTTGGCAATAAGTTTGATATCAATAATATTATAGTAAAATTATTTTAAGTCTAAAAATATTTAAAATAGTTTTTTAGTGATGTAGGACAAAATACTTTCATTGTAATTGAGGTAGACGTCAGTAAGTTTATGCACCCAGCGCACGGTGTAGCAGTAGTATTTCTAAGATAGTTCCTCGAGCTTGCAGTTAATATTGCTGAATGCACTGCCACATACTTCGCGATTTTATTCCAGAGAATTTAGCTTTGTATTACTTTCCTGGAAATCCGCAACCAATTTATATCTCTGGGGCTATGTGAAATCCATAGTTTATGCAAATAACTGTGGAGAAGCGCAGAATATACCTACCTTAAATGAACATGTTCTCAATACATGAACAAAATAGGGAGATGGGACGAATTGTTGCGAATGTATATAGTCCGATATGTGCAATATTATTGCACAAAATTTGTTTAAGTTCTGTTTCTCTCAGTTTTTGCTGACTTCTAGTCATTTCATCGGAGGCAACTCTATGGGTAGGGACGTTAAAATTTCTTCAGTTTACAATGTGTAGGGAAAGTTGTTCCGAAATGCTGAATCAAGCAAAAAATTATTACAAAATGGTTCATAGCTTTGGGGATAATATTAATCTAGTGATTGTTTTATTTTAATGTCGGAGGTCTAACCATGCGATAGAATGAACCTTTAATGAAGACCATTTGTAGAAAATATTTGGGACAGCTTATTTCAAAATTCTTAAAGACTTATTCCGTGAGAAAATTAATGCAAAATAGTTCGTATCTTTGTTGATAATATTGATCACGTTATCTTTTCTTTTAATGTTGAAGGTTTGACCATAAGATAATTAGAATGAACCATTGACCATCATTTGTACTTGGAAGAGCTTATTTTAAAATCCTTAGAGACTTATTCCATCTGAAAATTATTGCAGAAAATAAGAAGTTTGATATGATAAAAATGTAGACGAATTTTACTTGGTCCATATTTCAGTCGTTTAGAATAATGCTCAATAGCCTGATTTTTGATCATTTTCATCAGTGCTGATTCTTCAATAGAAATGCATTAAGATTGGGAAAATCATACATAATATAATAATGAATGTTTGAGAGAATATTCTACGCGAATTTAAACTGGGCTCTTATACCTTAATATATCGGAGAATGTTATCGGGTCTAAAATAACCCAAACAATCCAAAATAACTTTCAAGGATTTCTTGGGGTTAAGGTAATATTCTAGCAGGACATACAATATTTTGGACCTGGATAAGAAAATTATTATTTATGGCATTTATCGGACCATATAATATTAAAGTTTCTTGTTTCTAATACCTCCTAGGTTTCTATGAAAATAAAGCATCTGCAATAGAAATCAATCTACATAAATTTAAAACGAAAATTAATGTCTCTTTATCCTATTGTTAACACGTAGTTTGAGGTGGTTGACCATTTTACTGCTTTTATAATAATTAATTATGTTATCAGCGAATATTTACCTCACGTAAAGTAATTGAATTTTAATATTTTTACCTAAATTGTATTATCCACAGAAAATAAAGGAACCTCTCAAATTAATTTAGGGTTTACTCTTTTAAAGGTGCTCATATAAACGTTGGCAGAACGTACAATCATTTAAAAATGTTCAAAGAGGCTGAAGAGGCGTACTTAAAAGCGAAATCTCTCCTGCCAAAAGCAAAACCAGGAGAGTCCTATCAAGCTAGAATAGCTCCGAATCACTTAAATGTTTTTTTGAACCTGGCTAATTTAATTTCAAAGAATTCTACAAGGCTGGAGGAAGCGGATATGTTGTATAGGCAGGCAATAAGTATGAGAGCGGATTATACTCAAGCATATATTAACAGGGGCGATATATTGATAAAGCTGAATAGGACTAAAGAAGCCCAAGAGGTTTATGAAAGGGCCCTTTTGTATGACAGCAACAATCCCGACATTTATTATAATGTAAGTATATACCTAGTTTCTATTTTATGTATAGAAGATTTATGGCTTTTAAACGCATGCGTTTTCATTTTTGACGCTTTTTAAATAAAAATACGAGACAGATTAGAACACTGTTACAAATCTTTACATTATAATTAAATTGAACCTATAAGAACAGAATATTCAAGAAAGTAGTTTTCATTTCAATAAAACTTGACTTGCTTTTAAAGATAAAGTGAGTAATAATAATGATAATAATGGTCAAAACAAGCATTTTTTTACCTAGAGTAAATATTAAAACTAAGTCAACTTTTAAAGTTAGAAATATGTTTAACAAATTTATTGTTTTAGTTGGGTGTGGTATTCCTAGAGCAAGGAAAAGCCTCTCAAGCTCTCGCGTACCTGGATAAAGCGCTGGAGTTCGACCCCGAGCACGAGCAGGCTCTCTTAAACTCCGCCATTCTTCTGCAGGAATTCGGCAGACCAGAGTTGCGTAAAATCGCTCGAGAGAGACTTCTGAAACTTCTAGGGAAAGATCCAGATAACGAGAGAGTCCATTTCAACTTAGGGATGCTCGCCATGGATGAGAAGAATATCGAGGAAGCAGAGCACTGGTTCAGGAGAGCGGTACATTTGAAAGCGGATTTTAGGAGTGCACTATTTAATCTAGCCCTGTTGCTAGCTGATGATCAGAGGCCGCTGGAAGCAGCGCCGTTTCTGAATCAACTTGTCAAGTATCATCCAGATCATGTCAAAGGATTGATCTTGCTGGGAGATATTTACATAAATAACATCAAAGACTTGGATGCAGCAGAGAATGTAAGTAATGTTTTGAAAGCTTTTATTTTATTTGTGGTGGTTTCAACGAGCCATATCCAAGAGACTAGAAAAGAAAGAGAGAGAATGTCATAATTGGGGTATTCTTATAATTTACGTAATAATATACTTTTTCCCATTGAATCTAGACGCGTACGATATTCGCTATTTTTGGTGTTCACGGAAAAAGGTCTCTTTGAGAATCTTGGATACGTGCCCCTTACATTGCAAAACAATGAATTTGTTTGATATAAAGTTGTACACTAAATGGGTAAGGTAAACGCAATACATCATGCAAGAATAAAATTATTGTGTCTATCTGAATTCAATTTAGTTCATGGTGAGTGCCGTTATGAGCATTTCTTATTATAGATATTAGTTCTGTTGTCAAATATTCCTCGGTCGTATCTTCCAGAGGATATAATTGAAAAACGTTGTTTATCGAAATGAAATCAAATATTGTAGAAGAAATCGCCGTTATTATTTCATTATTTCTCTATTTACTTGATACTATATTAGAAAGAAATATATGAGGGAAATATTTTCATCATTTACTATTTAATGTGTGCCGGTAAGCTATTATTTACAAAGTCACAAACTTTTTCTTTATATAACTTTTTTATAAAAGTGTATTAATTTGTCTATATCATGAAATTCATACTAATATCGTTCCAAATTTGATTAAAAATCATGGACGAGCTCAGCCATTTTCGTATTATGTTTGACTTATTTATTGTTAAGCAATTAACAGTTTCTTCAGATACCTACTCAATCCTAATTCTGATAGTTAAAATAGTGTCCTTTTTAGATAATATTTTTAGCGAAAAAATTTGGTACTTATAGGTTAAGTCAATATCCCAACAGAGGTGTGCAAAATATGCACTGATTTCCACAATAAAGCAAAGATGATCTTAAAAATGACTTGTTAAAGACAATACCTAACATAAAGATTCATAAAACTGTTTATTATGAGCAATGATTAGTGTTAGGACATAATAGGTAACAATCCACGCAAGTAGGTATAATAGTTTTCAACAAGAAAGACGGTAAAAGTCAGTCTATAGAAAATGAATAATTGAATGCATTTATGTCTTCACGATGACATATTATCGCATACAAATAAGAATTCTAAAAGGGAATACAAAAAGATGAAAAAATTTAAAATAGAATACCATGAAAGAGTTATTAATTATTAGTGAGTTTAGCCTATAATAAGGAAATCGATTCACATAGCAAGTTGAAATAAGAAGTCTATGATTTGGATGAGAATACATTGATATCTTATTATGTAGTCACAATTTCTTTAAAATTGCAAAATAATGACGGTGATATTATCAATATAGCGTTAGTCCACCACTCTCAACTGCTTGCTTTAAAGCAATTCTTGTAGCAATATCGAGATGAGTTCTTGGGGTTGTATATCCAAGTATTAGTTAATTATCACCCGAGGTCATTAAGATTATCGATTAGTTGGCAAATTGATGGCCTACATCCAATATATGTCGGATGGGTAACTTAGTGAATCTGAAGTGTAAAAACTATATTTTTAAAATATATTTGTCGCTGGTCATCAGGCCGATGCCTATTTCTACAGGATGTCCATTAAATAATGGGCCAAACTGCAATAGTAGTTTCGTTAATACCTTGGTGTTATTTTGCTTCCCTAAAAAGTTATGGGACGTCAAAAACAATTTTTATTTAAATTTTTTTGTATCACTATAAACATGATTTTATCCAAATTTATCGATATCTAACTCGATTTGTTAATATCGAAAGTCTGTTGTGAAAAAACACAAATGCTGTACCTATGTAAATTTACATTAAATGAAGACACTCTAGTTCTTTTTGCATGCCTGAAATGAACTGTTAGAAAGTTATATCCGACAAGACTAATTTCAAGCTAGTTGTGGATAGCAGTAATTAAGTTTTAGATTAACGCTTCAGTTATTTGAATTAACATTAGTTATTTATCCTGTAATATTGCAGATGTAGGTAATATCGAAATTAGACCCCATTTGAACTTAGCGTGCATCGAGTATTCTGTGGCTTATTTATTACGCTGCAAGTGAGCGCACAGAGGCTCCTGCATACTAAATTTGATTTGCTTAAACTAGGTACTCTATCATTTCTCAACGTACCTCTTTATAATATACATGCAATGGTTTTCCTGTTTTTATAAGGGGACTAATTATTGGGTTGTTAGGTGTAAATAAAAAACTATGTTATATGTACTCCTACTTTGAAAATATCATTTTTGTTAAGAGTATTAATATTTTCTGTACAGGGTGACTGGAAAAGTCCATAATCTGGAAAAAAGTTTTTTATTAACGATTTATTGATAAAAATACTCACTCAAGAATAAAGTAACTTTTATTTTCATTTAAAAAGCAGAATATCAAATAAAGTGGTTTGAAATAATAAATTAGACCCAACTGTTTGTATTTTGTTGATGTTTTAAAACTAACTAACATGTTTAGTTTAGTTTAGTAATTTTTTGAAAACCCTGTGTTTTGTATACTTTTTAATGCCACTTTACAGTATATTAAATCAAAATAAAAGTTACATTATTCCTGGGCGATTAATAAATAGAAAATAAAAATGTTTTTTCCAGATTATATGGACTTTCCGGCCACCCTGTGCAGAAAATATTAACACTCTTAACAGTAGTATTATTTTCAAAGTAAACAGTAGTTTTTGTTAAGAAAGAGTTTTTGTCAAAAAATTGAAGACAAAAAAGTTTTTCCTATAGTGAACTCAATCCGGGAAAACACTGTATACATGCTTCACTGAAAACCACAAGGATAACAAAAGAACCTGCACTTTGGCTCACATCTAACATTATTCTGTTAATGATAAGAACAAGTATTCTTGCAATTTAAATTTAAAATTGACTTCAATACCTACTTTAAGCATTTTAAATGTTATTGATGGTAATAACTAATGTTTTAAATAAATAACTAGCATTGATCCTTATCTGTATAATGAATTATTTACGGGATTGAAACAGAAACGAAAGTCTTTGGTGAAATAAATAAACAAATATTATTTAGTATGATTCCTTAGTTAACTGATGATTTTACTTATTTTGTAATTTTTTTTTCAATACCAGAACCTTTCCTGCTGAAATATTCCCAAATTATCCCAATTGAAAAGAAAATTAATCCTCGAACTTATTGCCCCATTAGTATATCACCGATTTTATTACTTGCCTAATTCTGTTTGTCACCTTATACTACACTGTTTTATTCAATAAATTAAAATTCTTTGGACTTGGCGAAAGTACGATTTTATTTTTCACTAGGTATTTACCAAACCGTAGACAAAGTACCACTCTACATAATTCAGCTTCCTTTTATCAGTTTATTAACAAGTAGTTCCTCAGGAATGTATACTCGGCCTCATTTTTTTTAGGTATTTATGTGGATAGTTCCATTGCAGGTAACTGCATTAATAATGATTGTAGTTCATATTGTTAATTCTCATAAACTAGTATTAAATGAATCTAAAACATAAATTTTAATTTGTGGTGATAAATTAATGAAACATTCAGATTTTGTGTAAAATTAAATAACAAAACTTTAAAACCAGTTTACCAGTATAAAAATATAGGGTTGTTTTTGGATGAAAATCTTAGGTTTAATAAATATGTTGGTAATCTTGCAAAATCTTGCAAAATCGTATACCAAAGCTGTTGCTTTGTGAGTCCCAGATCTTATCCTATCTTATTTATTGGTACGTGGTATATTGGTCGGTTCTTACAGTAACATAAAAATACGTTACAAAAAAATCCAATATAGTTGCATAAGATATTTTTGTAGTCTACGAAAATGTTATTACCTGATCTTTTGCGCAACAAATTGCTCAATTGGGTATTATATCAACTGCATCAAATTACCAAAAACTTATTTCATGTGACTGCATGGGTCTTTTAAGAATTTTTCCGTTTTAAAGGATTTTTCTGTTGACCAAATCTCATATTGGAAATTCTCTCCTAAAATGAAATGACGTCCAAAATTTCACCATTGTTTAACAAAGTATTGGCAATATTTGATGAACATTAATTTTGGGATAAATTCAAATTGTTTTTTAGAATTGTTTGGCAGGTTCTATAAGAAAAATGTGTGTGTTAGATAAAAGATTTTGAAAGATATTTTTGAATCAAATTTCTCTAACACTGTCGACAACATCCTCCGCTCTGCTATTTAATATTCCAGAATTATCTTTCTTTCAATAGTGTTTCTTGGAAATTCGTCTTCATTCTAGATAAAACACTGAAAAATCGGGAACACGTTCCCTAAACTACAATCGCGATGAAAATACGTTCACTGCTATTTTTAATTTTTGAGCTATATCTAGGTATAATTTCGGTAAAACGTGTTTTGTTCCAAGAAAACCATTTTGAATTCGAATAATTGACAGTAATGCAAAGTATTAGACAAATGCCATTGATCGTGTTTTTGTCGACTCTCGGTAATACCTATTCCTTCAAATATAACTAACTTTGTACAGTCATGCAGCAATTCCGCATCTAGAGTGGTATCGAATTTTTACTGTATTTCAACAAAAAAATACTTAAATTAGTTTAAGCAATATCTTCATGTAGGTCAGTGAAATTTGAGAAGTAAAACGTTTCAAGCTTGCCTCGGTCCTTACTCTCTTATTTGTTCTTATGGATTTTCTTTCAAAAACAGAAATGTTCAGGTATCTTGTTACCTTAATTTGTCTCCGTTTACCTTACCTTCTCCTTCGTGTTCATGTATATAACGTACATGCAAGTATTTTCCCATAAACAAAAAAATAATTAACAAAATGCTTTATGTACTAACAATAAGGAGCCTTTGAAGTAAATATTTTTATGTCAAGCAAAAGAATCAACCAACAGTTTGTTATTTGGAAAACGTAGATTAAAAACTGGCATAGAACTGCAATCAAAGTATTTCATACATGAGAATATAAATGGTATCAAACTGCAAATCTATTCGCATTTAACGGTGTTTTTTAATCAAATATCTGATTAATAATACATGTACTTCCCACATCACTTTATAAAGTTACAGCTTTTGTTAACTACGCTTTACTAAAATTTTAACTATAAAGCACACGCTCTTTTGAGGTCATATAAAATGAAAAATGAAGTCAGTGAATATAAACTGCAAATATAAAATATTTTTAATACCATTCGGTGTTACGTATGTCTGGGAATTAGGTCGCCGGCATTGTGGAAGTTTATGTATTAAAGTTGGATGAAAACTAGATCAAATTTAACAGTAGTTAGTTATTTGCTGGAAATTGGTTTTTCGACTATGAGTCCAATGGTGATAAATTCCTTTGTTTCTGTTTGAAATTGAAGTCTTTAGATTGGAGAAAACATTTATCTTCTACAATATTGAAAGCTGCTTTAAGATTATCGCAAACGTATTTGATGATTGCTGCTATTATTCCATGCTTCACAGATCTTAACTCTAGTTTTGAAACAAATAATTGCAGTATATAATGAAATTTTGTTTGAATCGTTGATGTCAAGTTTAATAAAGTCACAGGCGTAAAAGAATATTCTGGACTCTTCAAGAATGTTTTAATGAATCCCAAATAAAAAAGCATATTCTCTCTCTCTCTCTCTCTCTCTCTCTCTCTCTCTCTCTCTTGGGATTACATGTGCATCTAAAAAAAATATATTATAAGTGTTTTAAAAACTTGAATGATAAGATGAGAAACAGGCAAATAATAAAAATACTACATTTTGACAATATTAAAAAAGTTATGTTAGATGTTCCATTGTATATCAACAAGCAACGACTTCAACAAAATTTTGAACTTTTCGATGCACTCTTAAACTAGGTACCTACCAATTTTTCACTAACTGAAGATCACTATTTTTTTAATTACTGCTAAGGTTTATGGGCCAATGTATTATTATGTACTATTATAAACTGTAAGCACCATCTTCCAGACAGAAATTGATGCCATAGAAATTTGCACTTAAGAACGCATACAAAAAGGAAAACCGGTGATCAAGAATGTATATCCTCCCCATTCAACGCTTAAAACTTTATTTATTTAGTGTAAGATTGTCTAAAAATGTCTGCAAACAGCAACTGACAAAGAACAACAAGGTTATCTTGATTTGGGTACCAGGGTATGTGGGAAGAGAAGGAAATGAGATTGCAGATTGCCTCACAGAAAGGTGAAAGAATCCAATCCAGTCAGATCAATCCAATCACACCAACCCAATCAGATCAATCCAATCAGAACTAAGTGCATAAAAAGATACCACATATTCCTGACGTCAAAATAAATAGATTGGACCAAACTTACCTCTGTACCAAAATGCTTAGTAAGAGGGCTGCGGGCCCCTAAAAGTGGGCCAACATTCATCATTGAGGAT
Source organism: Rhagium mordax (assembly GCA_963680705.1). Lineage (NCBI taxonomy): Eukaryota > Metazoa > Arthropoda > Insecta > Coleoptera > Cerambycidae > Rhagium > Rhagium mordax. The sequence goes on along the minus strand of OY796660.1, from coordinate 13,974,677 downwards.
ATTTAAAAATCACACAATGAAAAGAAAAATAAGAGGAATTAGAGACAGGATAAAAATAAGCAAAGAAGTTTATAATCTACATACAACGAAGGGCTAAAGAGCAACTTGAACTCCGGGGTTAGGATTAATAACAGAGCCCATTAAAATACATAAAAAAAATGGGTAATGCTGAGGGCGAAACATATTGTTTCTACACATACGCGATTGAATTTACAGAACACGTAATCTCTATGCAGATTCTCTACCCGACAAATGCTACAGTACTTGGAATAAATGTTCCTGACTCCTGCAGAAGAGGAAAGCGGAACAGCTAGGAAAACTATGTTTTCTCAGAAGTGTAAGATACAAAGTTACGGCAAAAAGATTTGTCTGGTTGCAGTGAAGGAATACTTAACGACCTATCTTCAATTTAGTCGAATCTAATCTGGTCCTAAGAAATAAAACTAAGGGACGGGAAAAGCAAAAGTGAAGAATTTATGAAAACTGTAATATGAAGTTTAAATTTGACCAAGCTCAAGGTTCATCTCAAGTTTAACATACATTATAGATAACAGGACTTTATGTAGCAATTATACTCCTTTTTTTCGAACTCCAGTTTCGACCAACATCACGGTTTGCCGATTGTAACCATCTTCAGTGGTTTCTGAATTTACGTAGAAGAGTAAATGCACCGCCTGAATTATTTTACTAGCATAGAAAATATGAAGAAAAGATAAAAAATGAAAATTATAAATTAAAAATTTATAAGCAGTGATAAGATTATTATTATTTTTATCTATTTTGAGGCGGTATTCGAAGAAACATTTGTTACATGCTAATGTTATTATACTATTACCATTTCAGTTGCAAAAATTGGTCATTGAAAGGATATTCGTTAACATTATTAATATTTCCCAAAGAGAAAAAAACCAGTTCGACAGTGTCACGTAAAGGTCTCGAGTTTAAGCTGACTATATTGCATACATTTTGATCAAGATGTAATCACAAACTTTTACAAAGATCAACAATATAATATAGCGATATGACATTATACATAAACTTGGCAAGCTTAAAGCAAGTGTTAAACTCTTAGCAGGTAAATTATCATGTTATACTCTCGTACCAATAATAAACTAGTGATAAGGTCTACACGTTTCGCAAAGGATTTTTTGCATTTTTTATATAATTGACACATTCCTTTTTGGATCTTAATCCATCAAAATTAATCTTCTACAAAAAATATTCCCTAATACGGCCTCTTCACAACTAATATTTAAACTACTTTCATATCAAGTGTTTAGATAAAGAAATTTAAATTGATATATCGATTTTAATATCATAAAGCAATTTTTGTATATTTATTATTTACAGGTTGGTTGAAGCTTAGATAACTAACCATAATTAACTCTATTTTTCCAGCACGAGTTACAACTTCAATTATCGCATATGGTTGATAAAAAATTCTGTTTCTTCTTGGTCGATATTTCTTATCCATTTTGTTATTACTAACACACTAAGCTATATGACGTAATTGTGAAAAATTATATATCAAACTTCCTTTCTTTAAAATACCCAAATAATTAATTGCCTTTTAGGGAGACACGTAAAAGAAAAAGAAATATTAATCTTTTCAGTATTTACGTTCAGAGTATTTTGAACCAGTTGTATGCAGTAATTCTTTTCTGTATAGTTATTAAACGGAGGAGTAATATACATATTTAATTAAATCAATTCTGTGCATAATAATGTATGTTGGTAAATATGCAATTCAAGTACCAGTATTTAACTAATTGAAATTAACGTGGTTTGAACTATACAGTAATGAGGTTCTATTAAAAGTCAGTTATAACGCACGCAACTCTCTGGATCATGTGTATTTCAATTATTTAACGATAAGAAAAATTCAATTTAGAAGAACATTATATGCCCAATAATTTGTAGACAGTCAAGTGGATTTTATACTCCAGTTTTGTCATGCATTTTTCAAATTCACGAAATTTTTCATTGAATTATTTTGACACATTTTAAGATCTTAAAAACAGCTCCTGACGTCAAGAAAAAGTCGGTTCTTGAAAATAATATAAAAAATATTAATATTTCAGAAATTGGATCTATTTTCTGTCCCACAATATAATTATTAAAAACACTGTAATGGTATGTTTATTATACCGGGTTTCACAGGAAATAGGTATCTACCCACCCACACACGCTATTTTACAGGTCTTAACTTACTTATTTTAATCACGTCCCTGAACATTTGTTCTCGTGGCACATTTTATCTGAAATTTGTTCATTTGTATATGGATTTTATTATATTAATAAATACATCTGCGTGCGACAAGCAAAGGTTTATTAAAATAACCATATTTATTTGTTGCAGTGCTATAGAAGAATTCTGGAGCTGGACCCGGAGAACATTCAGGGTCTCCACAACTTGTGCGTGGTGCATGTGGAAAGGGGAAAGCTACTAGAGGCTCAGTCCTGTCTCCAGGAAGCCCACAAATTAGCACCCGCTGAGGACTATGTCTTAAAGCATTTGCAGATAGTTCAAAATCGAATTGCGAAGTTGCATGTAAACCCCAAAGACATAGCTGATACGGAGGCGAACCCCAAAGAAAAGAGTAAAGTAGTGTCAAATAAGAGTATAGACGAAACGGATAAGAAGACGAAACCTGTTGTTTCCGGGGACTCTGAGGAGCAAAGATACAGTAGTCGGGTGGTAAATACAGAGCCCATGTTCGTAAAAAATGTTGACAATATTGATTATGTTGATTATTCAGTAAGGGAAGTTAGTTATTCTGAAAGTACTGATTATAATACTAGTAACTGGAGTGATTCTGTTGGTAAAGACAAGGATGATCCCTCTTCTGGTATGTCTTAGTGATGACGTTAATAAAAGTAAGAATTCTCAAAATATTTTATGAATTACTATATTAAGTGGCAAAAAGCCGTATAAATTAAAAACATTGTCGTATCTAAGGACTTTTTATACGAGCCATTAGGTGTAGTGTTCATTCTGTGATACTCAGAATAATCGTTTTAAACTATATTTTGATCCTACTATAAATTAAAAACTTTTAACTTTTATATACACAGCATGCGTAAGAACTACCCGAATGTGACTTAAGGTTCACAATCATTTTATTTAATCTTAGAGGTAAACAATGTTGTTATATTGTGATTTTATATATTATTAACTACTAAGTCCAAACCAAGAATGACCACATGTTATATATTAATATACAGTGTGTTTCCTGTGGCTTGTCTCCATTTTTGTGTCTCTTGAAATTTGATATAGTATATCACGATACTTACGATGGTTCTTTCAAATTTTATTTGGTGTTGTTTGACGTCATGATGACGGAAAATTTTAAATAAGATTGTTTTGAAACAGAAATACAGTCAATATTTCAATACACTACAAAAATTACCATAAAAAATACTTATCTTGCTTGTCTTTGTTAAGTTTGTATAAAATGAAAAATCTGATAAATTGTTATCTTCCAGAATTTTTAGCCAAGTTTTTGCCTTTCCAAATTAAAGTACTAAGGTTCCCAAAGAAGTAGTAATATTAACGTGCCACAATGCACATTGCACAGGCGATAACGATAACATTAGTAAATCTGTATTAGGCCTTTTAAAAGGCACTTCAAGACCCTTAAAAGACTTGAATTTATGTCAAAACAAAGCAGATCGAAGTGAACATTTTTGTATAAGTAACAATCATATCCTCTCAAGAAATTTAAAATTTTCCATCAGTTTTTTTCTCCTCGTCTAGATTTCGTTTATAAAAATTTTGGCGAACTAAATTATAAACACATTTTTTGGTTTTGAAATTGATTATCGTCTAACAACATTTTGTATTCGAGAAATTATTAATTCATTGAAAAATTTAGTAATTCTATTGAAAATAAACAAAATTTATTATTCATTGATTTTTTAAATTTTTTTGTTGAAATGAAGACAGTTGTTGTTTCATAATTGGGTCACTTTGATGTTCATCTTGCCATTTCAAGTAAGAGGTATATACAGGGCGCTCTCAATAGCGGTATGTTATTTCTAGCTTATATTTATTATTTCTGTTAAATAAACGCAATAAAATTGGTAAACTACAGAAAGAATAGAAGAACTTTACAACATAACTTGCAACTTAAAATTCTCAATTGAATTGAATTTGGTTGAACCTACTTCAACATTTCAAATATTTTTATGCGTGAAATATGAAAATTTAATTAATACTTAGTAAATATTATACAATCTGCTTAATAATATATTAAATACTAGGTAACTAATATTAAGAGGAAAGTCACACTCTGTATAATACCGAATGTTATTGTTAGTTAGCTACATTGTTTCTCCTGCCAAATTTATAATATAAAAGGACCTGTTTATAAAAAGACAAATAAATTTAAGTATTATAGGCAGTCCTAGCTATGGACACACTGTATATAATAAATAATATATTATTTGTACAAAGTGATTTAAAATGATATGTTTAGGCAAAGTCTTCCTTAAAAGTGTCAAAAATGCATTGTAAATACTTAAAGAGATTTATTTTCACATTTCAAACAAATTGATCATGTAGAAAGGGGTTTATATATTGCTTTGTGGTAAGTTAGTACATGCCACCTAGAAGTAATGAAAGTAAAAACAATTTAATTGCAGTTGCTTAGAAAATTATTTACATGCATGAACAAAATCTTTTTCAGAACCATAATACAACAATTATTATTATAAATCAGGAGGATTTTATAAAATTGAGCAAAAATAATAGAAGAATGACAATCCTTACTATAAGAGTTTCCGATAAGTTTCAGTCGTTGAGCCCTAATTATTGTGTTATGCTAAAGCACTGGTCATAAATTTTACAAAAGGATCAATAAAATAATAATATCCTAATTATACTAATATGACTGAAATATAATAAACAGTAATTAAAGGTGGTTCGTTATTGATTTCTGATAGTTCAAACTAAGTTCATAAATTGTTAACATGTCCATCCAAATATTCGTAATGCTTAATTTTTTATTAATGAAAAAATTACTTTATGATTATGTTCTGTTCCTTATTACTTCCAAAGTAATAGTCAAACATAATATTCTCATTTCGATATCCTTATCTGCTGTTGATGATCGAAATTACTTTAAATTTAATTTGCAGATTCAAATTACTATTCTACTTCTGTTATAGGCAAAAATAAATTGGAACTCAGCGTGAAGTAGAATAGTTAAAAAGGCGATTAGAAATAAAAGACATGGCACATATCGATTTAGATTGTAGTTATTTTTAATAACTATTGCAAAAAAGAAAACGAAATGTCAGCGTTTAATTCATTCTCACACTTAAGTATTCGACCAACGTAACGGTTTGCCAAAATAGACACGCTATTAAAAGAAAAGGTCACAAATAACGTCAATTAGGGAAAGTTGAAAGGGTCGTAAATATGTCGTTAAGAAATATTTCGTATACGAAGTAACTATTTAGTAAAACAGAAAACTTCATATTGAATCACTTACTTGCATACTCTTTAGAATTTTTTAAATAGCATTCTTAAACATCCTCCAAAACTTGCTTTAAACATATTTCAAAGTTACGCTAGTTTCTCTCACAGAATCAAACATGATTACAAAGTGGAGTGTAACAGACTGTAAGTAGGAGAATTAATAACTTATGTACTTAACTAGTCAGCTAGTTACTTATTAAGATGATTCTTGTGGAGTTAAAAGGTAATTTGTCGATGCAGACTTATTAATGATTAAGCAGTATTTTTCATGCAAAATTAAGTCAGTAACCTAGTGTTAGTAAACATGTTGTTTAGGAGGTAAACGAGTTTTAATTCAAATGTGTTATGGATGATTTTTACAGTAGCAGATTAATTTTGCATCTTCTAAGATATGGTTGTAACTTATTTAATCTGAAACAAATATAGTTATGTAGCGACAGAATTTTATACAGTTATAGCTTTCATGTCACCCCTCGAACATTCACCTCATTAGTTCCATTTGAATTTTTAAATATTTTGCTCTAGATTATTTCCACTGTCAAAAACTAACCAGAAATCGCTAGTCACTCTATTCTATATTCTATACACTTCAGTCATGCTAATTTATGACCCTGTAAATAACTATTTTTTTTGCTGTTCAAACACAGCCCGGTGGATATAATACAATGATTTCGTTTGTCACTTGGCTGACTCTCCGCTCTTTCCACATTCGCATATCTATGGTTATTTGACTTATTTTTAAATGAGAAAAATGTTCGTTGATGTGAATCCATTCCAGCATGTCCAAGATGCAACTGGCTTCGATTACTTAAATAAATACAATGGTGATAATGAACATTAGAACAGTAGAGGAGTATTCACGCAGAAGTTAACAAATTCATTTTTGGTCAGATATGAGGTAGACAGTGATTCTCGTAAAAGTTAATGAATTCCACAGCATCATTCATCCATTTCAGGCAAAATTTAACAAATACCCTGATTTACGGAGACCACAAATCCCAGATTTTAGGCAAAACTCAACAGATCCAGTTATGGATTTGTTTAGTTTCTTCATTTCTTAACCTAGCAAAACTCAACAAATACCTAGTAATTTAGATATAAAAATCATGCTTTTCATGCAAAACGAAACGAATCCTAAAGTTTCAACCAGAGCTGGTTTCAACGCATTTTGTAAAACATAATAAATTCATACCTACCATCTATGCTACAAAATTTGAAGTACGAAAAAAATAATACCTTTATGAAAAATAATACCTTTAAAGAAACCTCTAACATTTTCCACATACTTGACAGAACGGTGGTTCTGCAAGCAAAACTGAACAAATTCTGATCAAATTGTTCAAAATAATGTAAAGTGCTAGTTCAAAACTATTCAAATCATAAATACTAATTCAATTAATTTTTTCGAGATTATTCACTGAAAAAAATATTATTAAAAATTTTGTGCATACTGAGTTATTAGATTATTACCTTTCCTGTAAAATCTTGTCTGGTGGATTTGTTAACTTCTGCGTGAATGCTCCTCAGTAGGTAGTATTTTGGTATTGATTTTTATACTTATGAAATATTTATCGCCAATTAGTTAATTACATAATATTTCTGTTGTTTATCTAATTCAACAATAAAAAAAATAGATTAGATATATATAGTACAATTATTGTGAGGTTCTTGTACAATAGGTGTTTTATAATTTACCTAAAAAGAAACAATGGAAAAGCATACACTTAAATAAAAAAGATAAGGTCATTTTTGGTTTGGAAACTATTATTTATATTTGTGATCTACTTGTGATTTGAGGCTTAGCTTTTGTTTTTCAAGGGTGAAAGTTAATTTAAGGTTTATTTGCTTTATTTTTACAAATATTTTATTTTTTTTCTATTATCTGTCAGTATTTGGCATATCTGTACTATTTATTAGTAAGAATTATGCTACACTTGAGTGCGTTTCGTTTAGAAAAATAATAAAGACTGTGTACAGTTTTTAGTATTTTTTTGCGACACGGCTTAATATTATATTATAATAAATGTATTGATGTAAGGCTTTTTAGCCACTAGTTTAGAGTAATCCACGTGGCCAAAAACATATTTATAGTTCTCATTAGCACTTATGTGTATTCTGATTTTTTTCGCTATCGTGGATTTTAGTTTCTTTTTGTATTATGTAAAGGTGCCTTGAAAAACTTTAATTAAGGCAGATAATTTTGTAATATAGAATATAAATATTTTTCTATGTTGTCGAACTGTTCATAGATTATAAAAAAAATGTAAATCTAATGTGAGAGGTATATTTATCCTATGACTGAGTTTTGTGTTTTTCTTTCCAAATTTTCTAAAAGTTGTTACCCCAAATATACACCTTTTTTTAATAAAAACAGTTGTGGTATAAAGAACACGGCGTTTTATTTCGCTACAACAATGGCGCTTCCGTCCTTTAATGAAGATTTATTACCGCTGTAACACAAACCATCGTTAGCGGACCTACAAAGGGATGATTCCCTCATTAACCCTAATAATGTCTGAAAATAACATTTTCTCTAAATAATGAAAATAACCGAAAACAATGCTGCACTTTATTGACTGACCTTTGAAACCGTAAATCATATATTTTGTAAATAATAACTCATGCCTTTCCCTTTCTACAAATTATTTTTGTATGGTAGAAATTCAGTCTGTCGCAATTGTAAATTTAATTTAACTTTAAACAATTTATAAATAATATTTATGACGTGTTCATTTTTTCCTCACACAAAAATTATAAATGCAACTTTAAAAATTGTGGTTGGGGTGGTTAGAGAAAATTAAGAAATGTGAGAAAAATTGACGCGCCCAGTATTATTTGAAATTTTATATATTCGTTCCTAATGAATTTTACAATAAAGTAGCCACATTTTAAGTGTATGATAATGGTTTTAAATCTTTAGATAGAAATCTAATATACAGGGTGTTTTAAAAACAAAGTTAGTAAATTTGGCCAGAAAAATTTAAAATGCATGCAAAAAAATTTTTTTTTTGAAGAAAAAAATAACTTTCCGACATTTTATACATATTTTAGATTAATCTGATAAAAATTGCATTCAAATCGTATAAGTTTTAAACGAGCTATTTGAAAATTACGATTTAAATGGTACATAAAACTCTTAAAGAATCTGCTGATCCGAAGCAATACTCGAAATTGTGTTATATAAAGAGGGTTTTAAATACAAACTTTTACCTTGGCCTAATCGAGTAAAATTTGTGTCAGGGTTTCTGAGGCATCTGAACGCTGATTATAAATAAAAAAAAATATGTTAGTCAGAAATTAACTGTTATATTTGCATTTTTCATTCAAATTATCACTATTACTACAGACCACGATGAAGATGATGACTAACAGTTAAAACAAATCCTTTTCTTTTACGTTTGCGAATGTATATGTTGCTCCTTTCCTTCTCCTATGCACGTCTTTTTGCGATAATTTTACTCGTATATATCGCACACATTGCAACTTACTTTTTATAGTACTGAATACCGTCGTTAACTACCAAAGTTTCTTTGAAGTAGTGTTAGTTTTGTTACTTTGGTCAATTTACGCAATTAGTTGCAATTCTGATAACACACTAACCGCCTTTCTTTCAACAAACAGTCCTTTCCAGGAGTTTTATTAGTGTTCAGCTCTTTGATCACTAAAGTACAGACTAAAACAATAAAACCACGTGCGAATAAAGTTCCCACTGAATTTTTCAAAAGCAGAAATATCAAGGTTAAAATAATTTAATTACAAAGTTACAGGATGTCCCAATATTCCGTGTAAATACAGTTATCGTGGGTTCCTGGGATCAAAATAGATAGATTTAACTAAACTTACCTCTATTCCAAATTGTTTCGCTTCGCCGCTAGAGGGCATCAAAGTTGGTTAAAAATTTTAGTTTTTCCAAATAACTTCAAAACGCTCGGCATGATTGGAATCAAATTGAGTATGATGTCTCTATAGCTATTTCATTTTATGATATTCTAACTGAGTTCATTAAATTCACAGCAGGGCGAAAACTACCCCAACCCTTAGATCAATCTGCTAATAACTTTTTTTAGGGGTGATACGATTTATTCAATTTTCTTGTATCAAAAAATACGGAAATTATTCACATTTTTTCTCTCTTGTAAAATTTTTGTATCTGTAATAGTTTTGGCAGAATTGATTTTTTTTAGTTCAACATATTTATTTATTTGAAAACAAAAATTATAACAATGCAATGTAATTACAGTTTGTGGCCCACTCTTCTTTCACAATAATTGTTCAAAGATCACCACCTTTTTTTTGGTTGTTAAAGAAATAAAAAACGTGGTTTTTGTAATTTTTTTTGTATAAAATTTTTTTAACCAACTTTATGCACTCTAGCCGCGAAACGAAGCAATTTGGAACAGAGACGGTAAGTTTAATTAAATCTATTTTGATCCCAGGAACCCACGATAACTGTATTTACACGGAATATTGGGACACCCTATATAACTTAAAATATGTAAGTGTTCTTAAGTTTTGTGATCGAAATAGATAGGTTTACATAATATTAGTGTACAGGTGGATGGGTATAGATCCTGCTTGATTTAAAACTAAGATATCAAAATTTTGTAGTATTAGAAAGTTAGAGCTATTTTCATGCTCTTTCATATTCCGCAAAAAGATACAGCATATTACTTATCAAACACAAAGCACAAGTTTGTATTCTAACTTTTTTTGGCGTTACTCAATTGTTTTTCTGATATCGTACTTAAAATCTACGTAAAAACAACTAAAACTTTTTTCATTACACTTTTTTTCTTTTTCCAAAAATAACAAAGTTAAGGGGGTGGTGAAAAAATATGTACCTACTAAAATTAACTCGGTGAATTATTAAAAAATTTTAAGATAGATGGATAGTACACGTTATAAACTCAAATAAAATTAAATGGAGTATGTTATAGTCTTAGAATTTTCTAAAAATATATAGATGGAACTAATTTATCATGCTAACTTTAAATCTGTTATCCGATTCGCCATCGTCTTCTATGGTCAAAGTATACAGAGATAGGTCGAATTTTTACGATGCAGAAAAGAACGAGAAGTAGGCCTGTAGAATTAGACGATGTGAACGGGAATCTGTAACTAATTCATTTCAGATAGCCGTAGGTAAAAACTGGGTTATAAGGAATATACCTCTGCGATACCTCCCAAATCAAATAAACAGAACATTGTTTAAAAGCCACTTTTATGTGAAAAAATCATGAAATTTGGAGTTTTTTAAAAATTGCAGTAACACTGCAGTAGATTAATTTTTTTGAATGTTTCTGTTTACTAGGTAATTCCAAACCGGTTAATTTAAGCCCCGGTTGATTTCATTTCATTGATTATTTATTTAAATAATTGTCGAAAACCATCGAAATTTTCGAAAATTTCAAGCATTTTTTACTCTGAAAAGAAAAATGCTAGACTATTGAAACTTTGGTGGAATATGTGTCTCATTACCCTCAACTTACAAAAAAAATTTCGTTTCAAAATGTTTATTAGTTTTCGAGAAATTCTATTTGTTTATTAAAAAGGTCCCAATATGTTTAATGAAAAATTGACCTATTATCGTTATCAAAAATAATTCAACCACAGCTCATTTTTTTCGTCAAGACGTCAATTTTACGAATCTGTTATGGGCGTATCGATTTTCAATAATTTTGACCGTCAAAATGGCGTTAACAACATTGCTACTTTTCGGAGCAGCGTTTTTTGAAATAACTTTGCAACAAATGAACGTATCTGCACAAATCTTTCATATTTGAGTTGCTGCTATTTTTCTACAAATTTATAAAAAAAAATTGTTGCTCTGGGACATGTAGGAGCCGAGAACATTTTTTAAATTGTTTAATGCGCCAAACGTTTATTTATTAATATTTATGGCCAAAATTGAAACTGGTTGTTAATAAGATCTTGAATTTTGCGAATTCATCAAGTCCTATTGAAAACGGGCCCTTTTTGAGGTCAAAATATAATTTTTAATAATTAGTGGTTTTAGAGCGTCTTCAATTTGTTTGGCTCAAGGGACAGGTGAATTTTTGATCAAACGAGTTTCAAATTGGGGTAGCGAGAAAAATTCGTCATATCTCCGTTATTTTCCGGCCAATTTCGACGTTTTTTTTTTTAATTTGGGGTAGCTCACGAAAATAATAACAATGGGCACATTTGCAATATCCAAATAATAAACAAATAATATTATATCTTAGGACGGCCCTGGTTAGATGACAATATTTCTAAATTATTCAGCAACACATGATTGTTTTACATAATTTTTCAGATATCACGCCAATATTAATGAAAGGAAAAACCGATCTAGCACTTTCCAGTCACCCAGTAATATGGCATTTTCATAAATAGTCCCATATTATTAAGTTCATTATTATTATTATATTATCTATTATTAATCTTATTATCTGTTTTGAAACGTAATTTAGTAAACAAAAAGTTTACCACAAAAACCTGTTGTCGTACCCTATTAATTACACAGAAATCAGTTGCGCGACCAGAATAAAAAACGATAGCAAGAAACTGCTCGCTACATGTAGCTTCCCTGTCATTTTCTTTGTTACCCAACTTCGTGAAAGATATCAGAAAAAGCTGGAAGGGGTCAAGCTGTGGCAAAAAGAGCCGTAAAAATACCGAATGTATGTTCCTGTTTACATCCATTGTCATGCATGCTATAGACTCCTTGTACAAGGAAAGAATACAAATTAGTCGAACAGCCTATATACAACTAATTTATTAATAGTTGGGTAAGGAAATTTGGAACCTCGAAAAAATTCCGAACTTTCCGAAATTTTCAGGAAATGTTCTTTGTTAGTAGTATGCTATATTAAAAGTCTCAAAAAATCCACCTTGTGCTTCAGCCGCCATATTGAAATAATGGTGAACAAACATAGCAATAGAAAATATTTATTATCTTACATGTATTTCAACCAATTTTAAGAATTCAAAAAAGAAAATATCCATATACTATCATAGCATATGACGACATTTTTATTACATTTTTAAAAGACAAGTTATACTGAACTATATTTAGACATTAGCTCTTTCTAAGAGAATTTTCTCAATTTACTAGAAAATTAAGAAAAGTATTGGAAAACATCTCGAATAAAATTTGTAGAAATAACATTTCTGAATAATACCGTTTTTTCAGATTTGTGATTATTAAAAAAATTAAGGGAGTTATGAATGTTCAAAGAAGTGAAGAAGAAGAAGTGAAGTAGGTATATAAAATATACCTGTTATACCTACTTACTAGTCGGGTAACGAAATAAAGTATAGCCCATAGAATCTCCAAAAAATTCCGAATTTTCAGGAAATGTTTTTTATTAGTAGTATAATGTGGTACTAAAAGTTACGAAGGCGTAGAAGGGCCACTCTCAGAAAAAAAAATATTTATTAAATTCCGACTTACTATCTCGGAATTTAATAAATTCCGACTTGCTATCTCGGAATTTTATAAATTCCGAATTGTTATCTCGGAATTTTATAAATTCCGACTTGCTATCTCGGAATTTTATTAATCCCGACTTACTATCTCGAAATTTAGAAGTCGGAATTAATAGAATTCCGAGATAGCAAGTTGGAATTTATAAAATTCCGAGATAGCAAGTCGGAATTTATAAAATTCCGAGATAGCAAGTCGAAATTTATAAAATTCCGAGATATCAAGTCGGAATTTATAAAATTCCGAGATAGCAAGTCGGAATTTATAAAATTCTTAGATAGCAAGTCGGAATTTAATAAATTTATTTTTTTTCTGAGATTGGCCCTTCTACGCCTTCGTAAAAAGTCCTTATATATCCCTATGGAATTTCAGTCACCTTAGTGAAAAAATGACGGAAAGAGAATTTCAAATTATTTTTTCCCAATTTATTTTAAACATTGAAAAGTAACTTGAAAAAAGAGAAAGTTTTCAAACAAAAGCCTTAGGAATTAAAGATTAAAGGAACTAAATTAATATAAAATGGTGTAGTATCGTTTTCATTCATCCATTCATAATTTTAAACACCGAATAGAACGTAAGGCTAAGGACTCATTTCCTTGATGGTTACATAATGGATAGTATATTTTCTATAAACTCCAATTGTCTGCACTAAATAAATAGTATTTTTCAAAAATGTACTAATTTTTTCAGTTCAGCTTACAAAAATGCATTTCTTTTTAAAATCGATTTTATCCTCAGTTCCAAACCTCAAAGGTTTCTGATCCAACTCAGGTACGGGTGATCATTTATATTTTTACAACCCCCCGTAACTTTGTTATTTTTGGAAAAAAAAAGTGTAAAGACAAAGGTTTTAGTTATTTATACGTATATTTTAATTACGCTATCAGACAAACAATGCAGTAACGCCAAAAAAAGTTATAATACAAACTTGTGCTTTTTGTTTGATAACATGCTGTATGTTTTTGCGGAATATGAAAGAGCATGAAAATAGCTTTTCAAAAATAAATACTGTTTTATCTTTTGCGGTTTTTGAACTACATATTTACATACATACATACGGCGTGTTACTATAAAAAAATACAAGTTTGTATTATAAGTGTTTTTAGCGTTACTCAATTGTTTTTCTGATATCGTATTTAAAATCTACGCAAAAATAACTAAAACTTCTGTCTTTACACTTTTTTCTTTTTCCAAAAGTAACAAAATTAAGGGGGGGGCGGGGTATAAAAATATAAAAGATCATCCTGTACCTCAGATATAGCAGCATTATACTGCTGAGTACTGTGTACTCTTTCCTACATTTTGTATGTAGCAGCATGCGAGTTAATGAGTTGGTACAAAATATACACAAACGTCTTCCATTTTTTAAACGAGCAGATCCAATTAATATTAAATGTAAAAAATTAGGAGAAAATTCCAGAAAACTAAACAGATAATCAGAAAGAAATAAAAAACTATAACACTATCAAATAATGTTAACCAAGAAATAGATCTTATTAATATTAGACGTAAAAAGAATAAAAGGAATCTCTAGGAAAAAAAATTATTAGAAAACTAAATAACACTAGTTCAAATTTCAACCAGGAAGTTTTCCCTAAAAAGGAAAATTTTGTTAATTATTATTTTACTAACACTAACACTATAATATTATAGAACATGTCGCCGGATTCAGTTTACAAGAGGGAAAATTTCTTTATTTTTGGTATTACGAAACATTTGATTCCTCAAAAAAAAACATAGAGTAAAGTATGCTGATTTTTAGTTTTGTACAAGAATGTCAAAGAAATAAAAAAGATTCTGATTGTTTTAAAACTACCAAATCCGTGATAAAAACGTCGACGGATATTTTTTTTTAATTTTCACTTAAAAATAGTGATCCATATATAATTTAGTGGGAATTTAAAAATTTTATACTTTTAATATTCCATTGTTAACATGATGACTTCACATTTTCAAACGGTCCTGACACTGGAATTAAAATAATTACCCTATATAGATCACCATTTATAAGTTTTAATTAAAAAAACTGTCCGTCGACGTTTCCATCACGGATTTGGTGGTTTTAAAACAAATACTGTATTCCTTTGACATTTTTGCATAAATCTAAAAATCAGGGTACTTTATTCTAGTATTATTTCCACATTATTGATTCTTAATAATATAACATTTCATGTACAGGGTATATGAAATGTTGTTTTTATCAGTGGCATTCTTATTTAACTGCAGGAAAACTTTTTATGAAGAATCAAATTTTCATTTTTTGAAAATTTTTTCTAGGTTCTTATTGGTTATGCTTATTTCGTTACCCGACTATAAGTTTCTAAGTGATATGAGTGACGTAAATTCCTTATCTTTTAGTGACCGTCTGTAGTTTCGTGGACTTTTATAAGTTAAATAAATAACACCAGATTAGGTCCCATGGGAAAAATCTACTGGCAGATGAAAATTACTGAGTTTTGTCGCTGTATGGTATCGAATTAAAATTGGTTGCAGGGGTTGAAAATATTCTGCAACCATCATAAATATTCATAACTTGGCAGTTCCTTGAACGCATATTTTTAATTTTCAGAGATGTGTAAGGATAATGTATGTAAATTTTCACTGACTTGTAATGGTGCCAGGGATTCTAACAGTCCGAAAGTCATAGTAAATAATTATAACTATGATGAAAAATTGGAGACAATTGTGCCGTAACGTTCAATGAGTTTTTAAGGTATTAAATCCATTTCAAAATCACAATAAATTTTCAGATTTCCGTAATGTGATTTCCGTTGGTAATGTATGTAAGCAAATTTTCACTGATTTGCAATGGATCATGGATCTTAGGTTGAAAGGGTACTAAATTAAACCGTAACGGTAGATATTTCAATGCACAGAATGCACAATTTCAGAAACATTTACTTACCTATTTAAGAATCTGCCAATTTATGAATTTATACGATTTCAGTCCCAAGAACAATCCGCAAGTGACAAGTTACAAATATTTTTTATATTTTCTTCCAAGGATCCACGTATGTGTTAATCATGTATCCTGGTCCCAAGAATTTTAAAATAAATCCTTCATTGATGGTTTATTGCAGCCTATGATTATATTTTGTATAATGTGTTTGTGAAGGCAATTGATAATTAGTATTGGTATGCATGTGAGACTTTGGAAAGCTATAGATGATTAGGATTTATTACTGACGTAAATTAGTTTGACGCAAAACCACACATGCCTCTGACTACACAATCGGTATCTTTTTAATTAAAGAATTAAGGCAATAGCTGGATCAACATATTGGATAAATCAATGAATGTCCAACACGTTCACTGGATTTATCGTCACTAAATTTCTCATGAAACTATTTGAACACATTCTGTGATTGGCTGTATGGCTTAGGGCCTTAATGCCAAAAAAAAACTATTAGAAGCGTTTCCAGGATACAGTCGAGGTATCTACAGTATTTATATTGGAGAATTTTCGACATATTTCGCCAGAAATATTTCAGAGAGTAAAGGATAAATTTAATGAGACTAGTAAGTTAAACCTTAGTTAAACAAAGACCCTCAAATTGTACCATTTGATATTTTCTATAAGATAGGCATCGATAAGGTAGCAACGACGAGCTTTTACACAAATGCAATTTTGATATGATTTTAATCTGTTTTGCACTCCATTCTGAACATTCTGTGACTGTAAAAATAAACGAAAGAGAACTGTACCGAATGTGAAATTAAAGAAAGAAACTATTTTTATTTATTTTCATTTCATTTTCATAAGGACCCAAATTCATTTGCTGAGACCTACTTGGAGGCATTGATACGAATTAAGTAGTTAAGGTACTCAGATTAACTATTTTCTATCTAAGATTGTGACATTCTCCGGTTACGGTAATGTGTGCCAGCTTTATTGATATTTTGTTACAGAGACATCTAGACGTTAAGGGCTGAACTGAGAACGAATTATTGATTATTTAAGCCATACACGTAAAAATTTTCGCCGCCACGTTAAGTTTCCAGTTTGTGTTTCCACAAACTAATCCCTTTTTTAACAGATTTCTGTAAGACGTCAGCAAGTTCATAACAGAGATCTACACTGCTATCAAAAATTTTAACATTCAGTAGATTTCTCTCCATTACAAAGGGTTTCAAACTTCTTTTGCATTAGAGGTCTATAACTAAGTTTGCCATTTCTCCCCACAATGTGCACGCTTAAATATTTTGCACTAATAGATGGGGGCAGGAACATCCCACATAATTAATGGTTTTAGCAAAAGCTCGTATGCTATGAGATAATTGGGTAGGTAATTAAGAATAATATCATCGTATTATTTTAAACTTAACACGGATCCGCTAATTAAATTGTAGCGTAACAAATGTGGGTATATTTATTTAACTGCTTTTGATAGACTTCTCCTATTCTAGTTAATACAATCAAACTGGAAAATATGATTAAGGAGTATTCATTTAATAAATGTTACTTACATATACGTATTTTAAAATTTTTAACTGAATTGAAATCAATAGTAATTAGTTCACAATTCAAAAAAGTTAAAAAAACCTCTGATTGACGTGAACAAATTCAAATTTGTTTCCAGTTTTTATTACCCTTATCTTTTGGTAATATTTCTTATTAATGTGAATGTTAAGAAGCTACTAAGTTTTTTACAAGGTAATAGGTATATAAAACGGGGCAAATTAGTCATTACTTCAACTCTACCTAGTTTGTACAAATATTTTGGTTCTCAGTTCCGGTGCCTTAATCACGTAATTTCGTTTATTATCTCGAGAGGTTTTTTGAATTTGCCAAATCCGAAGTTTAATAACCGATATATACATTTTTATATTGAATTATGTTTAAGTTCCATCATATGAAAAAAGAAAATCGAATTTCATGTTGATGAGATACCGATTGGCATTAGGTTGTTGGTTAGACAATTTTAAGCGAGGTATTTCGTAGTACCTCAGAGCTGGGCAAAGACATCGACAAAAGAGATTGAAGCGTTTAGCTCAGTCTTTTTAAAAAGGGCTTTCAAGCCTAAAGCCCAAATATTATTTTAAGTCGAAAGGTATTCCTAATTCACTTAAAAAGGATTTGGTCCGAAAGCCACCAGTCTTTTTGCAAAGAATTTAAAGCTCTTTAAGTGCTGGAAGAGCTTAAAGTCTTTTAAAAGAGGTTGAAGACCTCAAAAGTCTGTGATCTACTTATTAAAGGCTTTTTTAAAGGGCTTGCAGCTGTTTTCAAAGGGCTTTAAAAAATTAAATAATTTTAAACTTGAATTTCTGATCGTCTTGCCGGCATTATTTGTATTTGTTGGTGCAAATATTTTGCTAAAGAAGAGAGCGATTTATAAAACTTTAAAAAACAACAAAAAAGTAGTTTTTCAAGATTTGTTACAAAAAATAAGTATTAAAAACCCTTTGGGGGCTTGCAAAGTCCATTTATAGTATTTCAGGCCACCAAATGGCCTTGAAAGCCCTAAAAAGGAATTGAAGCCCTTGTTTCCATTCACAATACCTAAGCTCTTTATAAAGGAATTCAAGCTTCAAGCGACAAATTATTGTTTTAAAATGAGCTTCAAGCCAGGGAATTGAAATCTCTAAAAAAAGCTTGAAGCCCTTTTTCAAGCAACAAGCCCTCAAGACCTGTCCAGCTCTAGAACACCTTGATTATTTCGAGTGGGACGGCCAAAGTAACATGGTTACTTAATTTTATAAAATTGGATTTATTTAAGTTTTCACGATTAAAAATTTTTGGTATAATCTTTGCCCTCTATATTCGCTATTAAATTCAGGCCTTAAGTTAAAAAATGGCTTATTTTCATTAGATATCAAAAAACCTCTGCCAATTGGAATTGGAATCAGAACTTCCTCACCGTGTGGTGGAGTTTATAATAAAAGTAAAATTTTGACGTATTCGTGAAAAAAATTTTGAATTTTTTTTTTTAGATTTTGCTCATCAACGAACTCAATCTTTTCATTGGCGTCTAGAATGTGTGTACCAAATTTAAAAGCTTAATCACAAAGACTGTAGCTACTACCGCGATACACACACACTCACAGACAGAATATATTTTTTTGTGTATCGTCATAATTCGTTGACATTCGTCGAGATTCGCCCAGAAATGCAATAAAAATTTTCATATTTTTTCACGAATACAGGAAGTAATTAAACAGTGGGATTTCTGGGAGCTGCATTATAAAAAAGTATGACATCTTTAAAACATCAATGTTTTTTTACGAAAAAGAAACCATCCAACAGATTTAGATCACATGATTTTGGTGGCCAGTTGACATCACCATTTCGTGAAATAATTTTCCCTTCAAACCCTGTACATACATAATAAGTTCATCGTTGGATTATTTTCTGTGGCTACGTGAAAAGTAAGGCATACGCCAACAATCCATAAACAGTCCACGGGAAAAAAAACGAGATTCGACGCATAATTCGTGTTGTTGAACCTTAAATAATGTGCTCACACGCAATCGAAAATTTTTCCATTAGGGTTTTCTCATGCCACAGGAGTCGCGTCGCGGTGGACATTTGACATATATTGATTTTCATGTATGATTGTAATCTATTAATTATTGGAATGTAGCAATAATGCTACATATTGAAAGGTATTTCTGCCTTGACTTAGCGGTTTCCTTTACATTAACTTTTGAATATTTTATGCAAACAAAATCTCTATTCTCTAAGAAGATATTTTGGAACTTTTTCTCGAAATATAATCAAGACACATGTTGAATTTTTGTGTTCCTCTTGCTATACTCAAAAAAACTTCTGAATCTCCCTAATTGTTTAGGACCTGAAATATTTACCTCGCTACTTGTTGAAATAAAATTTGTTAGAAATTAACGTTGTGAAAAATTATTTGAAATTACACAAAAAGAATTAGTTGATATTATTATTCTTTATCTGACCATTTCTGTTTGTCTTAGTTTGCAAATATTTTGACTTTTTTATACATTATTATTATTACTAATATTTATGCTACATAGAAATATGACAATAGTAATAAATACGTATTAGTTTCAACTTCGTTTATAATATACACCACTCTTATATTATTAAGACGTTAAGTTTAATTCTCCCTAGCGTTAACCATAGTTATGTCATCTTAAGTAATTAGTTTCCTTTAAAAATCGAGCTAGACCTTAAATAAAAAAATTTATTTTGATTTTCGGAGATATTTACAAGTGGAGTATATAAAAACATAATATGGTTTTCTATTATTTCATGTACCTACACGAAATATGTATTAAAAATTCATTTAATTCATTTATTATACAATAATTATTCCATGTGTGATTATATTTTAGTTCGTTATTAATGTTTGCTCTGGCCTCACGTGATATTATTTTCCAATTTAATATACACGCAAAATTATTTCGTATAATTGTCGTGGATGGTATTCTAATTCAAATATAAATTGTTGGATAAAGTGGACTAGTTGTTAACTAAAGGTCTGCTTATATAATTACAGCATTGTCAGTCGACAAATTTTGAACAATTTCTCTTCTTGTGACATAATCGAGTAATACTCTAGTCTATTTTTACT
Source organism: Rhagium mordax (assembly GCA_963680705.1). Lineage (NCBI taxonomy): Eukaryota > Metazoa > Arthropoda > Insecta > Coleoptera > Cerambycidae > Rhagium > Rhagium mordax. Next base: position 13,954,183 of record OY796660.1, on the reverse strand, counting down.
TAGATAATATCATATGAAACAATACGCTGCTCCTTACAATAATTTTGAAAAGTTAAAATAATTTTCAGAAAACTGCTAAAAGTAGCCTACAAAATGTGCATCAATAATAATACAAGAGACACAAACTGTCAACTGGAAGAGTATAACTTTTATCATTATTAATTTATAAGTAGATAGTAGACGAAATTCTTGTTTTTTGTAGGTATATACTTATTATTGGAATTTTAATTTAATTTTGTAATATATTTATTATTATTTAATTTAGGAAATATTGTAATTTAAGTTAATTTTAGAATCATATTTTTTGTTTCGTTTTACTTATTGCCATTAATTATCCACCCACATTACATTTACAGTATATGAATTTATTCGCCCCTGGTGTAACCTTTAACCTCTATTTCTATAAACGACTGTGTATACTTAAAGGCGAACGGCTTACTGATGTGTTTGCTGTAAACCCCTCCTTTTCCTTATTAGGGTGTTCCAGGGATCTTCTAGTAGAGGAAAGTTACATTACTCAATATTCCGTTAATTTTTATTCAATAAAGATTTATTTAATTCAAATTAATTTCATTGACTTTACTGCAGTTTGTTTTCAAATAGAGGTCCTGCCAAATGTGCAGCGGCCTGTAATTATAACTGCCTGAACAGTTAAAACAGCGATCATGTACACCTGTGGTCTTTGGAACACAGATGTCACCTTTGTCAGTGAAATAATACTTTAGATAAGGTAGTGATGCATAAAACCATTGATTAAGGAATGAATAAGATAAATTAAGACTACATTTAAATTATTTCATAAATGGTGTTATTCTTTTAAATTAAATATAAAAGTCCAATATTTTTAGTTATATTTATAAACATGAGTTTCTATCTTTAGAATATTCCGTGCTTTGTAACGATATTCGCACAGGTTTGAATTTATCAGGTCAGTGGCTGCTGGAAGAGGATTGTTCCAGATTGTCGAATTATTATACTACATGGAAAAGCTAGCTGTGGATATTCAGTCAAAATTACAAACTAGGTGGGTACCTGATATTATCATTGTCTATTTTAGTAAGTCCTGGGAATATCGGTACATTATCTCGTTCAATATAAATGGTATAAACATACCTCGGCTTTTCAATTGTTGTTTTATATATTCTGCACGATTTTCTTTAAATTTGTATTCCTTTCTTTTACTTACCCAATAGCAACTCTCTTTTGTTTATGTTTCCAAAGTACTGCCAGAAAATCTCCTCCGTCAAAGGACACCCGATAGGAATATGTCATATTGGTATGTATTTTCCCAAATATTTGCCTTATTCAAAGTTGCTTTGTAGAAATTATCTTATTTTTAGCATCCTGGTCACATAACCTTTGTGTGGATACTCCATATCGATATATTTCATTAGAACCGATTCCTCACTACACGTTAATTTTAACGATTGTGCACTGCGTTTTAAAATTCACTTCACTGTTATTTCTTAGAGTCTAAATTTACAATGTGTCTGTGAAACATTATGCTTACTTACATCCATTTAAATTACGTGTCCCTATATTTGATTTTTCGCTAGATAAAATTAGAACTGTGTTCATTGTTTATATATCACTACTAGTTTGTTACTGATTACTTATTAAACTTTTAAAGATTACTTTTGCTTTAGTTGAGATTATTTTATTAATTAATTTTCAGGTTTTTTTCTTTATTTTGGATTGGACGAGCCTCATTTATGTGAGTTGTCTCCTTGCTGTCCAGTTACAGGTGTCTGCAATAAGAAGATAAGTTTCCCAAAACTGGTAGATATCCTTTAAAGCTATTTAGGTTACGTAAGTCTTTCGCTAATTTTGAACTCAGAGGAAAATTTTATTTTGACAATTTTTTTAAATTCATTTAATATTTAAGGAGTATTACTCAAAATACATGTCAATATGTTGTGCGAGCTAATGCTTCGCACTTAAAAATGATATTGTCCACCGTTTCAAGTTCCTTTCTGCATAATCTGTTTAAGTCGCCATGATATTTCGCCATTGTATAAAAGTGCTTTTTAACAAGGAAGCTCTATTACTGGATCTCAATGTGCAGAATCAGTGCTAACCAAAAATAATTGGCGGTTCACTTTCTACTCCCCTAAATTAATTCGGAAGAGCGTTCTGCGTTTCCTCTTATTGTTATTGTTGTTTTCATTACCTACTCCGTTTGATTCTTTTCTTTTGTAGAATCTGCTCCATAATGGGGATGATATACTTCGGATTGTTACATTACCAAACAAAATAAGACGATTTTTAATTGATACAATTTTTCTCCTTTAGATTTTATTAATATTGGTTAAAAATCAGTTAGTTATATGTAAACTAAAACCATCCATATATTATTTCAATTCAAAATAAGATAAATGCATGGTGTAGTATTTTATATTACATGTAAATTGGTTGTCAAATCTGGAAACGTAATACAAGCAAGAAGAAAAATACAAATTGTTGCGGTATCGATTAAGGCAACCTATCGAGCTGTTACTCATTATTTTACACAAAGCATCACAAAATAGAGAACACGTCATATTGTTTAGTGCATCAACGTTAGTTCCGCAGAGTTATTAAGTTTGACAATGTAATTGTAATAATTGAAATTAAAACAAAAAACAAACAGTGAGCAGAAATTGCATAAAATATTTAACATAGTACTAAATAAGTATTTTACACAGGGATTACCTCTTTTTCATAAATAAGGCACCATTTCTGTTTTCAAAGGAACAAAAGTATATACCATAAACTGGTATCAAAGTCGCAGTGCGAATCTTGAGGTATAATTTAATGGGATATTTACCGATTCATTTATTAAGACATTTTACAGAAGCAAATGCCATGAAATGCTATCCCTTCTTATATTTCGCTTATCCAGATTTAACTTTTAATTAGAGAACGTTTGTGGAGTTCATAACCAAAGTGAATATTGACGCTTAACAGAAAATGACATAGCATTTCATTTAACGTCGTATTAGAGCTAATGAGGATTATAACTGCTCTCAAAGCTTTACCTCATTGTGGCCAATGTTCTACTTGACGGTCAGCGGGAGAAGTGTTTTACCGCTGCGTATCCAATAGTTACCAGCAATGTATCATTGATAACGTTCACCTAAAACATAATCCATCCATTTCTGACCGGAACCACAGACAAGTAATCGAAACATAGCGCCGCGCCTTAGATTGGGATATGGATGTTATTTGAACAATTTAGAGTTCCATCTACCGCCGAACTATTAAACAATAAACGATGCTTTATTTTAGTTGGCACTTTTAATTTAGCGATAATGAACCCATGTTTTTTAGCTTTAGTAAATAACGTGCAATTAAAATCCCCTACATATTCTTGTTGACCACTTTATCTACGAATGCTGTTGTTTTATGTATTCAAAATTTGACGTGAGCCAGCGATTATAGACCGAGGATGGACATATTACAGTATCTCTAAGAATTCAATTTGACATTGGTGGATTATGGATTCTTGAGCTAAATCAAACTATTCCTGATAAAATGATGAAATGGACAAAAGTAATTTTAGATTCATTGATATAATAATTATTGTTTCTTTTAAATACGTCGGTGTTAAATATCCTCAAAAACTCTAAAATTTTTTCGATTTTAAGAATTTTAATCACGAGGAATTTGGCGATGGGCTAAAATTGATTATGGAAAGAAATCGAGTTCAAACTAAGTATAGAAAAACCGTCGCTAACTGATTCTAAAAATTATAAAATGTTCGATATAAAACAATAACAATTAAATTAACAAAGAGCCAAGCACTTCCTCCTAAGTCTGAAATCAATTGAATTAATAAGCACATTACATCGAACTAGATGAGTCATAACGCAGATTCCACTAAATTAAAAGATTACACCTTCCAATAATTTAAAGTATTGTTCCAATTTTACTATTCATTCTATTAATCCTGCGAATACATTAATGGTAATCTACGTTGAAATTGAATGTCTTAGGTGTGCATGCTATTTCTCAAAAATAATAAAACTATCCACATTTCTTCGACCACTTACAGTAAACTTGAGCATTGGATATTTCACTGCTATCAGATCCTTGCCGTTGCCTTCCAAAATCTTAAAGCGTCTTGCTTATTAGCAGGTTTTGTGATTGTAAATAAATTGTATCTTCTGATTCATCTAGGTTAAGAAAGGGACACAGCACTACTTTGTGACATCTTAAGCTGGGTCCACATATGTATCAATATTCCGTATCAGATCTCCGTATTCGTATTATCGACGCGTGTCATGATCGCTGTGTGGACGGCCCATGATACGCAGCCATCTGATACGCCGGTAGGATACCGTATGCAATACGGCCCGTTCCATCTCGAGTCGGTTTTTCCCCGATCATCAAAGGAGCTACGGATACGACACTGAACTAGTGTAGACGTATCCACCGCTCACGCAGCAAATTGGTTTTTATTTTTAAATAATTCGATTTGCCACCAACGCCTTCGTCTAAACTGTTGTCTTTTTATTGTAAATTATTATAAAGCAGGCGCACGACAGCGCTAAATTCTCGTACACTTCAACAGACGACATAGTCGAGGCAGACTCAGAACTAGTGGTTATGTGATCGGCGATCATGAAAAATGGAGTTACGAACGGATAAAACAAGTCCATAACTCGATATGAGGTTTGATACGATATGGCGATACGATTCAGTGATCTGATACGGAATATTGATACATAATATGTAGACCCAGCTTTAGAAGTAAAGATCTAAAAACTTCTTTTTTGGATGTTTTGAAGAAATTGATATCATCAACCATAAATTACTTTCTTTTACTCAATTATTTTGTACTTTATGGTATTATTTAATTTTTTTTTGTCAATTTTCTGTAATATCACAATTACTTGGACTGAACCGTAAATAATTATTGATGGTGTTCAAGGTTCTATACCAAGGCAAAAACTGTTCTTTATCTAGATAAATGTCTAGATTTGATGAATAGTTTATAAATGTTTTTTTCTGCTGATGATTTTCAGTTTTCATCGAATGATTCTCTTGTTGCCAGTAATGAGTAGTGATATTAATTGACGTCTTGATTATGACTGGAAAAATTCATATTAATCCAATTAAATTGTCATTGATACTGATTTATCATCGTACTGTTAGGTTTAAGGCTCGGGTTAAGGTTTGCAAAGTATGCTAAAATTAAAAACAAATTATTTTGCTATTTTCTATAGAAAGAGATTAAGGTACATATTATCATAACAATCATCCCACATATCCCATAAATTAAGTTTTTTTCATGTTTTTTAAAATTTAGCCTTATTTGTTAGATTGATAACTATGTAAGCTTTGAGAAGAATAATATATATCTTACCACAAATACAGTAAAATAAACAGAAGATAATATTAATATTCATCATAAAATTTAAATAAACATAACAAATACATCAAATATCTTTGTCACAAAACAAAAAGTCCAAGGGAAAGGCGAAACACCCAAGTAAAACAAAATAAACCGAATTCCTCAAAAATTGCTGCACTCTATTCGATGTGTTATTTGTTTTCGACGAAATAATGTAGAGGATTTTATTTAAAATTGTTCTACTCTACTCACCCATATCATAATTTTGCACACTCTAGTTTCCTGTCAAAATCACACCCGTTAAGTTCGAGAAGTAACTTTATTTCATACTGTTAATTTAGCATTTTGTTGTTGTGGTCAACTGCCTAGGGCTTATCAGTTATTTTCTGCAAAAACATTTAAATGCTTGCCTTTCTGATCGCGACGTAGTGTCATTGGCTGCGTTCATAAAAAGCAACAGTTGATGAACTGTTGCAATTTTGGGATAGTTTTAAGGTTACAGCCTTCATCGGGAATTAAATTCAGTCATCACAGTGGCAGCTGTAACATTAGCTACCTCCAGCTACCTGCAACCAATAACTGTCTGTTTTTACAACTGACCCCCTAATTAAACTTCATAATCCCCTTATTAGACGTTTATTCATTAATCAGGTCTACAGCGTAAAGAGCGGTTAATGTGTACAACGACAATTAAAACCGTTCCTTTCTCTGTACTAACCCATAAAATAAAATTGTAGAAACGCGCAATAACAAAATAAGGATAATTTATGATAACAACAATATAATCGTATATTTTGACGCAAATAGTTTTCATGTACACTTGTACACCAAACATAATTTTTACAAACTTGAAAATCCTTCTATTTATCAGATCCAGAGTTGTCACCTCGAGGTATTTGAAATAAATTTTTAAGAACATAAAATATTTCTTGGCTTAGGTGTGGTACACAGCTTAGTTATAAACACTAATTGGGATTCATTGATAAACATGGTTCAACTCCAATCACAGTTCTGAGGTTAAAATAATGCTACTATAATGTATTGGCAAATATAGTAAAGTGGTTTTCTGCCCGCGATTGGTACTGATCATATTATTCAGAGGGTGGTTAGTCTAAGCCCGCACTGAATGAGCAAAATTCAAAACATCAATCGTTTATTTGCAATATAATGCGAAATAACTTGACTCGCTCTATGGCCGCCATATTCTTTTTATAACATAAATATTTCTGTTTGCTCTCAAAGCAAACCATATAATAATATTTATTTACTATAAAGTGATTAAATTGAATATTTAATAAAAATATTCTTAATGGTATACATAAGTTTAAAAGCCGTGAAAGAGCCAAGGGAGAGTATAATACTATCTCTTGGTCAATGTCCACTCTATTTCAGACAAAAATCTTTACTATAATTGAATTTTTACTTAAAACTTATGGAGAGCGTATGTGATTTAACAGATCTTCATAATGTCAGATACATTATTAGCCACTAATGAAATGACATCCAAACTGGTATGAAATTGCCATGAAGAATTCAGTACTCGGAGAGAACGGAACAGACTTAAATTATCTGAAGGATATTCTGGGATTTCAGGCAATGAAACAGCTGATAAACTTGCAAAGTAACGATGAGTTAATATTCTTAATGGTCCAAAGCACTCGATAGGTATTTCCAAAAACATACGTATTTAAATAATCTTGAATTATTTTGGAAATTCTTGTTAAAATTTAGTTATACCTCATCTGCCCCTTTGTAGCGGTTTTATTATTTTTTATTGTCTTGAGATTATTTAAGAAATAAAATGAATTTATCCAAGTTTTTTACAAGACTTTTAGAAAATTTTAGAATTTTATATTCTGGATTTTCTATTATATTAAGCTTATTTATGTAATCAACTACATTTGCAATAAGTTGTTAATTTAATTAACCTCTTATTAAATTATCCACATTTTAGTTGTGAATATATTTTTTACCAAATTGATCCAATTCGTTGAGGAAAAAAAACTTGCCTAAATTAAAAAACGTTTGATATAATAAATTTACACAACAATTTAATATTACCATCTGGTATGTTATAATCAAGAATAGTTAAGAGTTCTTTGGCTAATTTTTAAGGCTTGTTTTATCTTTCTTAGAATCCTCCTTCATTTTCACTTGATCTTTCACACAGGATTTTTTATATATTCTTCCATCAGAGCAATCTATCGGGTATGAGTATGTTTTGTGGTACTTGACTCCCTATGTCTTCACCATCTATTTTAATTAAATTATCCGAGTGCCTATTTCTTCTTTGATTCTTTTGTTTTTCTTTTTACAGCTAACCAACTTTTCGGTGGTATCCGTTAATGCATAACTTAATAGTTTTTAACCTTCGAGATTGAGCTTCATTGATCTCAGTAAAAATGTTTGCAATTATTTCCCCTCTTTTGCAAGGCCTTTTAGGATTTTAATCTTAACTTTTCCTTGGCTTGCGTTTGAAGTTTTTCGCGTTTTCACAATTTTTTCTATCTTTTTAATTTCTGCAAACACGCATCCGGTCCAAGTCGCGGCTTCTTCAAGATAACGTCGAAACATTTTTTTTATAAATTCGTTTGTCTGAATTTAGCTTTCTAAGAAAGTTATGATTTTCTGAAAAAATACGATTTTCGGATTTCAACGAATTTTTCTACACTTACCCATTAGAAATGTTCCAGAGCCTTTCTATTTTGATCTAGAGGATCCGGATCCGGACGATGCGATGGGCAAGATATGCGAATTTTTTAAAATGGTCGATTTTGCAGAGATAAAGTTTACCAGCGTAAATTATTTTGACTTTATTCGATAGTTCAATATGTTGGCAAATTTTCTTACTATTTTCACCACTGTACTAGAAACTCAAAAATTTTTCTAAAATATTCGCAACACATCTATTTTAAGAGTGTAAAAGTGAGGTAGCCCTATGTTATTGTAACTTGGTTTATGCTTTCATTATGTAGGTATAACTTGCAGGAGATGTAGGATTTTTTAAATTAGGCAAAGAAAAGATCCAAGAATCCATAATGCCTTAAAGATAGAATATTAAAAAAGGGACCAAGAGAAAGCGTTATACCTATTTACCTACTTGATATGAAATATTAAAATAAATTTCACCATAAATAAAATGTTTAAGCTCGCACAACGACATATTTTATTTGAGAAGTTAAGTAAAGTGAAATCTTATATCTCAGATCTAATTTAAAATAGATGAAGTCATATTTCAAAATATTCATCGAGCGAGAAGCTAAAGCTGTTTTATGAAACACATTAAATAAAAATTATCGCCCAAATTTTCTATTTCCATAAGAATTTGCATAATTATTTTCTTTGAAATTGTTTCAATTTACTTTTATATTTTAATAAAATGAATATCTCTGCGCCAAGTAGCCATGATATCTAAAAAAGCAAGCTCTGTGTAGAGTGAGCAAGTAAATATTAAGCAAATTACTCCGGCGTTATGAATTGTAAATGGAACGGCAAGGGAAAGAATTAAAAAATGTCTTGCCCGCTTATACTCATCCTGATGAAAAATGAATGAAAGTGGAGCTGGATATAAGAATACAATCGCATAAGAATTTTTCAACTTATATTACGAAGTATTAATTATTTACTACGGAAAATTTTACTCCAAAGACATAAAGTTCTAAAGTGAAAAGAAATAAAAATGTTAAAAAATTTAAAATATCCGAAATCCTTTTCTTCTAGTTAATTTATTTTTTGGGATATACGGCACTAATTCTTTTGATAGAATTTGACTTTTTCATTAGTTAATAATAAATTTAATATAAAGACATAATCTCGGTTATATTCATTTCCATCGTCTATCTATAAGAATAACATTTACTGTAAAAATATAATCAAGCTTTTATCTTTTCCTGTACGTATTCCAAATACGTGATTTATTTCGATTACGTCTACCAGATATTTTGGAATCCTTGTCAATTAGATTTAAACATAAAAAGACGAGGCAGATTTGTTACGTAGGATTAGTTGCCTTCACTATGTTCTGGTCTATCTGGAATTAAATCTGTTCTTATCTGATGTACATTTATCCCCTATTGGACATTCGTTAATTACCTCTAAAAGTTGAAATTTCATAGCATCTATTAATTTAAACACATATTCATGTATCAAAGATTATTATGGTTGCATATAGTCAAATGCAGTTGTATTTTAGAAATGAAATACGTTTCGCAATTTTAACCTTGAGGGAAAACCATTTTTAAAGGTTTGTAGTACAATAATTAGTACGCTTTATTTATGGATATTTTGGGTACAATGAAGCTCAGACTACGGACTGTTTTTTTTAATTTTTATTGAATCAAAGGCACACAAAAAAAGTGGGCTGGTTCTGTTGACTAAACCACCTTATGTTTATGTATTTTGACACACTGAATTCGAATCCGGATTCAGAATTGTTCCATCATCCTCCAGTTTTTTTAATTGTGGAAAACCACCCTTAAATTTGGAAATTCCTCTGTATGGGACGCTGGAATTAGTTGTAATCGTGAAAACTGATTGGGTGCGATTGGAAAACTATGTCCTCATGTTTTTGGATGCGCTAAATTCGAATTGGATGTCGTGAATAGGAAGTCGGAAGTGCTCTATCGCAATTTAGTATTTTTTTTTTGAAAAGCAAGAAACGTCCTGTATTTCCCAAAAACTTCCAAAACTTAGTTATTCTGTGCCTATAGAGATATGAAGATATATGAGGAAGTGAACGATGTTTCTTGCTACGTAAATATGTTCACTTACTCCTTTTTTTCTCTTTCTTCTCCTTTTATTCTTCTTGGTTTCCCTCTTTAGCATCCAACAGAAATTTGCCTTCATGTTAATATCCCACCTTCCTTAGCATCGACTCTCCATTTCACTTATATCTTGATGAAATCTTTCTTCTTGTTCTTCGCTACAGTTTCCGAAGTTTTCAGAAAAGTAGTCAAGGTGAAAATGAAATAAGTGCAATTTGAGATTCATCAAATAACCCAACTGTTTGAAATTTTTCAACAACTCTTCAGCTAAATGGTAATCCTCACCCTTCTAATTTCCCAGGAAAGTCTGAGAGATCTTTTGAAACTCAGCCATGCTGCTCTTTCAGTATCAGTCACATTTCAGATAAATTATTCGTCCCGAAAAAGGCTACGAATTTGAGGACCGTCGAAGATGCACTCATTTAATTTAACATCACTTTTCTCGGAAAACTTCTCCTAAATATTGAGAACAGTCGACTTCTTTGTCCAAAGCTTTGACGAACTGTTTCATGAGATCAAGTTTAACGTGAAGCGGCGAAAGCAGAATATTTGAAAGATCAAGCAGTGAAGTTTGGAAAAAGTCTCTTAGAATTTCTTGGGAAATCAGAAGAATGAGGATATTACCAGCAGTTAGTTAATGACTTGTTGAAAATTTTCAAACAAGTGTTTGATCAATCTCAAATTGCACTTTTTACACTCTCACTTTCGCAAATTTCGAGAAATATAGGACGTTATTTGCTTTTGAAACAAAAAATACTAAACGGTGAACGAGCACTTCTGACTACCAATTCGAATTCAGCGGATCCAAATACGTGAAGACATAGTTTCCCAATCGCATTCAATTGGTTTTCACGATTACCCCTAATGCTAGTGCCCCATACAGAGGAATGTGCGGAATTTAAGGGTAGACTTCCACAATAAAAAAAGAACTGAAAGGTGATGGAGCAATTCTGATTCCGGATTCGAATTGCGTCACAATACATAAAGATAAGTTGGTCTAGTCAAATGAACAGCCCACTTCTTTTTGTGTGCCTGTGTAATATTTCTCTCTCTTCCTTAGGCACTGATATCAGTAACACATTTGCAACTATTTTTGCCGCATTATTTTTTCTTTTTTAACTACTTTTATTCTGTTTTCATCGCAGTGTATATAATTTACGTTTGGCAACATGTATCTCTAAATTTTACTAGTCTGATTATTATCACATAGATTCTCTTTAGTAGAACTAGGATCTTGTACTTTCAATACTCTCTGGAAGTTTGAAAGTTTTGTCACTTGACTTTTTTACCTTATTGTTCCTTTTTTTCCTTCAAGTTTTGTTTCTCTCTACTTTCTTTGCCAATTTTTCTGCTTTCTTTTTTCCTTAAAAAGCTCTTGTTTCCGTTTAACTTCTATTTTTTCCAAAATATTATTTTCTCTTCGAGGAAATGAAAACAAACAGAAGCGTAATAGTTATTAACATTTTCTTTTAAAGTTCCAAGACTTACATTTTTGGGAGATAATACTGATGTATCGGCTGTACAGTAGCTTGGCTGATCAATGAATGCTTCTTTCTAAGTTTTGCTATTTGTTTTACTTCATCTTCTGTTACCATTAGAATCTTTTCCATATCTTTTTCAATTTGTTCCTCTTTCCATTATGTTTCACATTCTTTTTGGTAACTGTTCAGTATTTCAGGTACTTCTGTAAATTTTTAACTATATTGCTTCACTATTTTCAACAGTCTCATTTGTTTCGTTTGGTTAAAGCACTCTTTCTATATTATCTATACTATCAGCGTGTTCATGATTTCATAGTAAATATTGTAATGTAATAGGGGTAGATGAGATTTATCTTGACTTTTGTATATACTAATTATTGGAATTTTAATTTAATTTTGTATATATTTATTATTATCATTTAATTTAGGAAATATTGTATTTTAAGTTTATTTTAAAATTACATTCCTTTTTTTTTGTTTTACTTATTACCTTTAATTATCCACCCACATTGCATTTACAGTATAAGAATTTGTCCGCCCCTGGTGTAACTTCCAACCGCTATTTCTATAAACGACCGTGTGTACTTTGAGGCGAATGGCATTAATGGGTTTGCTGTAAACCCCTCTTTTTCCTTTTCAGGGCGTTCCAGGGATCTTCTGGTAAAGGAAAGTTGCCTCACTCAATATTCTGTTCATTTTGATTCAATAAAGATTTATTTCATTAAAATTGAGTTCATTGACTTTACTGATGTTTGTTTTCAAATATAGGTCCTGTCAAATGTGCAGTGGCCTGTAATTATAATAATCTGAACGGCTAAACCAGCGATCATGCACACCTGTGGTCTTTGGAACACAGATGTCACCTTTATCAGTCAAATAATGCTTTAGATAAGTTAGTGACGCATAAAACTTGATCAAACATAGAGGTTAGATCTTCGTCAGAGATTTGGTCAACATTAACATTTTCTATTTCTTAATTACCTACAAAATAACACAGGTGCCACTTTTGTAACGCCCTGTATACATTCCCTGTTACGTAACAGCAAAAACACATCTTTCATATTACTTTGACGTAGATGATAATTAAATTAAACAGTAAACTAGTTATCTTCTTATACTCGTCATTGCTGTTTTATTTCTCAGTCTTAGTCTTATTTGTGTATCGTATAAACATTTGTCCTTTCGCATTAAAAAGAAGTACTACATAACTGCAGTTTCCTTTAAGTGTAATTACATCATACTTCTCAACGAAAACATGAAACTTTAACGTGTTCTCTTGAAACTTAGATGCATTTTCTTGAGGATAAAAAATGACACAGTTTTCTATATGGCTTTGGATAAGGTCCAAAATAATATGCGGGGTGTTTGACCTCCTCACTTATCAAGTTAGCTGCTCATTTGTAGTCCACATATAATGCTGCAACTTGACAATATTTCATTTGCAGATAACAGCAATTTCACTGTCAAGATTGGGCTTTATTTATTGTTATTTTAACAATTTTCATTTGGCTAACCCACCATTTCCTTTTTCAAGATATATTCCTTGGGAAAAGTTATTGATATTGCAATTGAATTAAAATGATCCGTCTAGTTTCAAATACTCAAAAACTTGGGTAAATAAAAATAGTTGTAATAATCTTTATCAATGAAATGGTTCTAAAACTACTCGCGAATAGCACTGATATAATTTCCACAAACCAAAAAGTACTGCAAATAAAAAATGTATCCATCTGCAAAAAGGAGTGAAACATTTATATAAAATTGCATAAATCAACTTGCTTGCGAAGTGTTTTTCGTGAGCATCAATTTTATTAATACATTTTTACACGCCATGTATTCCGCTTTAGTTTAGATTAAAATATTACGGTTCGCAAACTTAAAATCTTTTTAATTTTTTAATTTAACTCATTTCAAGTTCAGGCACTTGTGTAGTACACTACAGTACAGAAATGGCAACCTAAATGGAGGGTTCAACCCCCAGAATTATACTTAAAACACAAATTAATGGTTGGAACACCATTAGAGAGATTTAACTGTGAACTATAACTGTTAACCTGAGAGTTAAAAGTCAATCTTGCTGTGAGGGTATTGAGAATAACCGTATTCAACGCTTGGAATGCAAGGAAAATTGAGGGTGTCCGCAATGCGACGGTAACGGCGGCGCTTTGCTCTCTAACAAATCTTTCCATTGACTCAGGATTTACTGAAACGAAATGTGTTCTGAAGTGAATTAAAATATTTTAAAGTGAAAATACCTCATAAAATAGATATCATTGTGTCTCTAGCATAAACTTTTATTTTCCAAAAAATGCACTATTTTTTAAATTGTGAGAATTATTTGTTTTATCTATCATTACTATGGAGGACCTTTCTTATTATCTACTTTCCAGAATAATTTATTGATAGAATATGGAGCCTGAATTGACAGTAAAATTGCACCAAGAGAATTTGGAAAACTTCCCAGCGAGGGGCAAAATTATTAATTTGATTTAAGAGTAAAGAACTCTTCCTTCTAAATCTTTAAAATATTTGTTTCATTACCAAATCAACATATTTATAATTTCGACCAATTTATGTAAATACCGAATTTTAAAATCGATATTACTTTTACATTAGTATGTACATAATGATGGTGATTTGCGAAATGACCCTGTACAAAATATATTTTTCAAATGAATTTGACGTTACTTTATAAGTATTTATATCTGCGCGGAGCAGTTTAAACCCTGGCTCATCACAACAAAAATCCAAACGAGCCCTAAAACAAGCAAGGCAATTTATCATTCAATAATGAATAAAATATAACTTTTTCGAGTCAACTCTTAGACGCTGATATTCTCATGATTTACAGCTTCAACTAAGGAGACACTCTAATATATAATCTAAATTGTGGTAGCTGCTTCTTGATGTCAACATATGATGTATATTCTTGTGAATATATTCATTGATATATTCATTATAACGCAACATATATAACACTGAAAAAAGGGAATGTAAATTCACTCTATTACAGCCAGCAAATTAATTCAAAATCAATTCCAGAGACTATAGAAAACAATTTTACTGAAAAATTAGTGAAAATGAAGCAAACAAAACGAACTAGTTATTTTATAATTACTTGTCTGGGTTCACGTACATTTTCTGTCTTGTTACCAATACCGTAACTCATGTCAATAACTTCAGATGTTATCCCTAACTGCATTTTTTTACCTATACCTACTTCGTTAATTTTGTTGTTTTTTTCTGTATATTATGCAATACGCATGATGGTGATGTGTAACTGTTATAACATATTATGATTCCAAGATAATAGGACACTACTGTTTCAGGGATAATGAATAGGTAACGTGAGCTGGTCGAACAGATAGGTTTCTAAATTTGACTGCACCCAACTCTTTGTGAAAGGGCCTAGTAATGTGTAAGTTAGGATGTCCCTCACATTATGTTTGTTTAAATTTATCTCTTCTACTTTTGACAAAAAAAGATAAGTGGCAGGCAACTTACCACCAGCTAGTGTTATTTATAGAAGTCGATTAACAGTTTGATAGTCTTAATTAAAATAGAACTCGAGATTAACAAAACACTTTTTGTTTCTTTTCCAATATAAGAAAAGTCACAATTTTCAGCAAATTAGACTTCAAATTCTAAATGTATATGACAAGTCGCACAAAATTAATCAAAGTAAATAATATTTTAACATGTTTGGACACGCTATTCCAGTTCAATTAATAAACCGACTAAGAAAACAACTGTTCTAGTTCACCCGGTCAGATATTTTATTTAATATTTACTTAGAAATAAGTTTTGCTTTAGAGTGCATTTGTTCATAATGCTGCAAGTGCTGACATTTTAGAATTTTAATATGCAACTTACTCGGGAAGAAGCTTCCATTATCTTTCCTCAAATATTTATAATGCAGATTGTTACATTTATGGGTTTACGTGATGGCAATGCAAAGGAGACAGCCACAGAATATGCAGAATTTTTTCTGATTATCGAGCTCCATTTTTTTTGTAAACAAAAGAACGTGGCATCTGATATGCCCTTCAAAAAATAATATCTGATAATAGTATTCGTTATAGAGCCACATCGGCTGTTCAATGAAAATGTATGCTAAAGAACTGATAATTGAATGTTCTGAGGAAATTGTATAAATAAATAACCTTGAGTATTAATATTGACGAATTTAATTTAATATTTTCTAACTATTAGAGAAATATAAATATAATAATAAAATATCCTCGAACAATAAAAATATTGCCTCAAAATAGATAGTTAAATTTTTATAATTTCAAATAATGTTACATAATTATTTATTTCTACTAATGCCAAATTTTCTGCTCCTATTTATATGGTACGTTTTACAATAAAGCTTAATTTTTATTCTAGATTTATTTATTTAATTAGATACTTAATTAAACAGTTCAACGGCTTTGTTTTGGTATTTTTAGGGCATACTTCTATTTGATTTTCATTATGTAGGTTAACAAGCTCTTGCCGCTCTCATTTTAGCTCATTGTGTGTCTTATTGCGTGGGAGCATAAATATCGCGTAATATACTGCTTCGTTATTTAATGACTTATTTGCCCCAGTTTTTGAGTTTGCTGCTACTTTCATTTCAAAATGTAGAGTTTATCTTATTAAGTGCTACTCTACATTATACAGTAACGCAGTAACCTACGAGTTGGAAACCCAATTTAACTGAAATGAACTGTTTCTTTATAATGAAAATAATGGTTAGGGTATGAGAAAGTAATTGTTTTCTTACTCATTTTCAAAAAACATTTTGAGCAGTTTCTATTTGCATGAAAACTAAAAAGACTTACCTACCTATTTAAAGTGTTTTTAGGACCAGCTTTTTATTTCCCCATCCATTTACAAAAAAAAGCTTACTATTCAACTTAATTAAGTGGCTTTTCTATTCCAACTGGATGGCAACAATATCGAGATTTATAGGTCTTTTTTCAAGAACGATTGAAATAACTTGACAGCACCTAATTTTAAGTATGTTTCGCATCCAGACCTAAGTGTGGCAAAGATATGAAATCCAACCCAATACTTTACATTTACGTTTTTACGCAGAAAGTATCCAAATGGTCTAAAGTCGGTAGAAACTACTTTTAACAGAAAGTAAAGCCATAAATTGCGCTGCACTCGGAGAAGGAATTAATCATTAGTAATGGTATCTATTTGTAAGTGGTTTAGTATATGTGTATAAAACATTAGTCTTACACAAATACAATCTGCCGAATAATAAATAAACAATACGCACAGGCATAAATAAATTATTTTGCGGCACCACATTTACTTAATTACAAACAAGGAAATGGCCTGGGGTTGGAAGAATATCACTGCAAATACTAGAAAGCTGGACCTTGCACTCAGAGAACGGACTAACTGTTGATTAAGGACTAACCGATACTTTGGTGTTTGCTGATTTTACGCAAACTGCATAATATTCAAATCATAAACGAACTGCATAAGAGTTAATCGATGTTGCTCATACACAAATTAACTTCTATCAAGATAAGTTAAGGTCCATGCAATTGTGGGTTGAATTGAAAAGGAAAAGGTGGTTTAGAAATCATGAAATATATAAATACCCGTATACTGGATATTTCTTATAACCGCAAAACACAAACTTTCTATCTGTGTAATCCTGACCATGCCATGCTTCTCACTAACTACTTTATTACCGATGCCGATAGTCCTTGTGTCTATGCCTGTGTTCCATAATTCAGTTTGGTATTGAGTTTTCATTGGTAAATATTTGCTATCACTTTTTGTAAATTTTCAACTTTCAAATAATAAAAACGTTGAATGAGAGACCTTTGACAAGTAGACGTAGATGTTTGAATCATCCAGACGTTTCTTTACATTTGTGACACGTACCCTTTAAAATAAATTAGGAAACCTATTTCTAGCATTATGAAGGAGCATATCAGGATTATTTTTAATTAATCTCTAATGACAAGTCTTTGGCTCCACATTTTGTGTATCAGTTTTATTGATTGAAACAAAAGATGATGACTGCTATTTTTGTCTCGTGAACATCAAAGGCATCAGTCGCAATAATCGGCACCAATGACCTGGATTGAACGAGGAGGCCTCTACTGCATTCTGAAGAAATAGTCATACTCGCATTTCAAGCTGGAGCTTATGAAGTTATTTGTGAACGCATTGAATCGAGATGGACTTTGTTAGCTACTTCACGTGAATTTCCAATGAACATGGGATATTATTATTCATATTATATTTCCCGCTCTTCTACTACATGATCTCATTGGTAGTTGCTCTTTTCCTACTCATGTGCAGCACGTATATTGAAAGCAAGCGCAAATCTGAACGTGACGTCGATACGTTGGGCACACGATACATAAATTTCGTTGGGCATGGGTGACTCGACCGATTGTGCGTTTGTAATGTCATTACTTTTTTCGTGCTCGCGTCAGCGTGTTTGTCATAATTTGTGATCAAGATTTAACAACAATATTGTGACTTATTGTGCAATGGGTCGACATAAAAGTCCAGGAACTCTTACCAGGAAGCTGTGGAAACTCGAGAGACAACTAAATCAGTACAGACGGGAACATAATCGTTTCCAGTTCCGTTAAACAATGCATTCTGGTTCTCGTTCTCGCCGCTCTCCAACAGAATCCTGATTGTCATATTCTAGGCCGAGTTCATTGGAGGGGTTACCTCCTAGACCAAGTTGGTCGTCTGAGTTTTTCTCCAGAGAATCCTGAAGTTATCGAGCTCGATAATCAAGGTATTTAATATACATAACCTAGACCAGCTGGTACTAGTGTACATGTTTGTTGTATTCATGTGAATTTGACTTGAGTGTTGCCCTAGCTAGGTGCATACTCGTCATATATGTCAGCATTTTAGTCGTTATTCAGCTGGATAATCGTCGCATTTTATTCATTAATTATTATTAAATCTGAGTCGTCTACAAGTTTAAGTAGAGTCTAATATCTCTGATTGAGATTTGGAAAAAGATTCTTCAATCGGGACTAGAGGAGAAATAGGATATTTGTAAGTATAATAATAATAATAATAAACGCCTTTATTTAAGGGCGAAGTTTGTCTATACGACACTCTTCCACGTTGGAGACGTTGGAAATTACATTTTTTAACCACTCCTGAATTGAATCTGGAAATTAAAGCAATTCTTCCGGATCCAGTGACTCAATGTGATGTCAGGCTTTGTGAAATCAACAATCAGTTGGTATTAGTTGAATAGCTCCAGAGGGAGCATTATCTCAATTATTAAAGAGTGATAATGATCATATTGCGATCATGCTAGATTGCTATGTGGTGTTCATCACACACAGTGTCGAACTCTAATAGGAGTTTCATTAACATTTGATAAACCACTTCAAGAAGCAATGGCACCTTTTTATTTGGAGAACTTAGAATGTTTCTGAAGTCATCAGCTGATCTGAAATCTAATACGATTCTCCCAAAGAAAATAATAATACCCATCTCTTCACAACAGTCGGGAGGTCATTTAAACTCCAGGAGTCTGCCCCGACAAGCCTTTCAGCAGTACTCTCGTCAGGGCAGACATCAGAAATCTCGATACAACAGTTCGAGGAATCAGAACCAGAAAACATCCTACATTGGAACAAAGAATAGAAACAACTCGAAATACAAGAAGCAAAAGCGTTATTAGTAAGTCGTCAAGCTGGGAGACTAAGATTTTTTTTCAGTCTCAATGGCAAAAAATTACAAATGACTCGGTTATCCTTAGTTGGATATCTGGTTATCAGGTTCCTTGTGCACGCAAACCCGTGCAGTATAAATTACCCAGGGGAATTTAAAGAAATACTAAGTTGTGTTAATAAATTGGTCGAGCTTGGAGCTGAAACCATGTGTCGTAAGACTAGAGATCAGTCTATTTCTCCAATTCTTTTTTGGTCAAGAAATCGGACGGTTCCAATAGTTTGACTTTAAATTTAAAATTTCTGAATACTTTCATCGATGCTAAACACATTAAAATGGAAAACTAAGTGACGACTAAGCTTGTTTTCCCAGGTTACTACATGGCGTCTGTAGACTTGAAATATGCCTATTTATTAGTTTCTATCCACAGTTGGTCCCGTTAATATTTACGTTTCCACTTCAACTCAACTTTTTACGAATTTTAAGCATTGCCATTTGGGCTGTCATCTGCCCCTTTCGAATCACGAAGATTATGAAACCCGTTGTGACTCACATGAGGTCACTGGTTTTTTTTAGCAGTTGTTTACCTGGATGATTTCTTGCTTCTTGGTATTTCATATGAGGAGTGTTGTAATAACATTAAATTTGCTGTTAAATGTCCAGAGAAGCTAGAGAGAGAAAAAAAAACGTCTTACCCCTTCTCAGACTTGTAGATATGTATTTGGGTTTCATGATAAATTCTAGTAATATGAGAATTGATTTGTTCCAAGAAAAGAGGAAAAACCTCATTTAATCTCTACATTGTACAAAACATGTTAAGTAAATCTTGTAAAATGCAATGTTAATCAAAATTACTGGGTTCATTAGTAGCCTCTTGTCCTGCAATAAAGCATACTTTGGCCTATGCAAAGCCTTTAGAGAGGGAAAATGTTTAGCGTTAAGAGCTGTAAATAATTGTTTCAATGCGGAAATGACTATTAAACCGTTAATAAAACCTTGCCTTAAGTGGTGGATTGGGAACCTAAGAATTAGTTCCTTTCGCATTAAGACGCTAATGTCTTTTTGAAAATTATTTCTGATGCATCCAACAGAGGTTGGGACATTTTATGTTAAAATGAATGCTCTCAGGGAATTTGGTCGCCAGACGAAGGTCACTTTCATACTAATTATTTAGAGCTTCTTGGGGCATTTTTCTGTTTAAAATGTTTTGCAAAGAACGCAAGTCTTTGTCAAATATTACTTTAAGTCCAATGAATTTAATAATAGTATGTTTAGAGATGAAACATCAATATAAGTATATCAATTTGGATATGTTTGTTATTATTATCCTTGTATAAAGCCTAAACAAAGTCATTTATAAAATATTACTTCGCATAGACAACGCTACCGTAATTTCTTAAATCAATAGGATGGGGGGAGTACAGTTTCTAGAGTTAGCACAACTTTCCAAGGATATGTGGAGCTGGTGTGAAGAACGCCAAATTTGGATTTTCGCTTCTTATATATCTTCCAAGGAAAATGTTGATACGGATTGTGCTTCGAGATCCTTGAGACCCAAGACTGAATATGAGTTAAGCAATTTTGCTTTTAAGAGAATAACTCAAATCTTTGGCATGCCTCTGATTGACTTATTCGGATCCAGAATAAATAAAAAGTGCGACCAATATTGTTCCTGGCTGATGAATCCAGATTGCATAATTTTGATGCTTTCACATTGTCTTGAAGGAATTTAGTTTTTGCGCCTTTCTCCCATTTTCTATAATTCACGACGAAGCTGAAAAAATTTTAGCCGTCTCTTATTGGCCAACTCAGCCTTGGTACTCTGTTTTGTCCAACTGTGTAAACAGAATAATGTTGGAGTCTGAATATGATTAACTTCTTTCTGTTGACAGGCAACCCCATCCGTTATAGAAAAATCTTTCCCTGAAGGTAGGATGATTATGCGCCAAGCATTTGAACGACAGGGAATGCCATCACAAGCAATAGATGTCTCACCTAAATCTCTTTCATTGTCGTCTTTCAAACAATATAAATGCTATTTGAGGCAATGGGGGAATTTTTTGCAATCATAGATGTTTAGATCTTTTTACAAAATCTATTAGAAATGCAGTGGCATATTTATCGTAATCCTTTGATCAGACAATGTCATACAATTCTCTAAATATATATGATAATGGGACTTGTGGTTGATTCTGAGCCTCTTATTAAAAGATTCCTTAAAGGAGTTTTTAGGTTTCGACCAACTAAACCAAAGTACCTATAATTATACCTGGAACCCGTCTGTTGTATTACGCTATATGAATTCATTAGGGTAGTAATGAACAATTGTCAGTAAAAAAGTAGAAATACTAGGAAAGAAGTTGCTAATTTGTTAGCACTCACTATCACTCATAGAGTTTATACATTTTCTAATATTAAAATTTTCGATATTGTCCAGAACAGTAATGAATTCAGATTTTAATACCAGATCTCATTAAGAATTCTAATCCAAATTATTTACAACCCTTGCTCTGTTTACCCTTCTTTAGGGAAAATATCAAACTTTGCATGGCAAGTGCAATATCTCAATATATCGAGAAAACTACCAATCTAAGATTAAATTCTTCCTTATTTATTTTGCATAGAAAACCTTATGGAAAAGTCGCTAGGAAAATCCTCAGTAGATGGATTAAAGACATGTTAACTAATAGTGGCGTTAATAAAAGCCTCTTCAAGGTGCATTCGACATGCGAGTACTTCCGCAGCTAGTCGCGCTATGGGGTTAATATAGATGAAATTAGGGGAACTGCAGGATGGACAGAAAACTCGTCAGTTCTTGCAAAATTTTATAATCGTCAAATTAATGACAATTTATGTTTCGCTGAGGGTATTCTAAAATCGATTAAGTAGCTTCTCATTCATTTTTTTAGTTATACCCAGCGACTTAATCGTTGGTTATACCATTGTACCTAATAAGATGTTATTACTACTACCTTGTATACGTAGATGTTTTGTTACATTTAATTATTCTATTCTGTTCACAATACATTTCTACTGGCATCTCTAAATCGCAGAATTCTTTAAACATCTACCAATGAGATCATGTAGTAGAAGAGCGGGAAATATAATTTATGATTAAACGAACTTACCTTAAGTGAAGTTCGATCATAATTATATGACCGCTCTTCTACTACATGATCGAACCCACCCAAAATATTTAGATTTTACCCTGACCCTTTTGCAATTTAGAGATCCAATGCTTTCAAGATAATGACATTACAAACGCACAATCGGTCGAGTCACCCATGCCCAACGTATCGACGTCACGGTCAGATTTGCGCTTGCTTTCAATATACGTGCTGCACATGAGTAGGAAAAGAGCAACTACCAATGAGATCATGTAGTAGAAGAGCGGTCATATAATTATGATCGAACTTCACTTAAGGTAAGTTCGTTTAATCATAAATTATTGTTACGAAAAAAATATTAAAGTTTAAATTTAACATTAGTCAATTTTCATTTTCCTTGTTAGTTGTGAGCTTCTATTATTATAATATGAAATATTGCTGTTTACTATATGCGTCTCACTTTCCTTTTTTTTATGTATGAACAGACGAAAGTTTTGTTATTATATACATTTCGTTATTCTCTTCTGTTTTATCTTTATGGCAACCTTCGTAGTTTATAATATCGAAAGTAAACTAGTTTAATAAGAAAACCGTTGAAATTTGTGAACATGCTAAATATTAAATGTTGTGTATTGATATTAATGGAAAACTTCAATTTCCGTCATGTGAATTAGCTATTTACTTTCACGTCCCAATCTTATTTCATACAGTATTAATTTTCTGTCCTCGTTTATTGAAAAGTAACGCCATCCACAGTGTATATATTGAAAAATCGTTTATTAAGCGGTACAGAGCTTGTGATAACCACTAAGAAACTCAAAGTATTTAATGAGTCATGAGAACCGACATTTTTAACGATGCAAAAAAGCCAATACAACACGACCCAAATGTTTGAATTTTCTCTGCGGAAAGAGATATCTTGGTAGTGTCATTTTAAATCCACTTGATTATGCCATTGAAGGGATATTGAAAAGAAGTGCATTGAGGAGATGGCTTTGATTAAAATATAAAGGGAGATTATGGAAAATCACGAACAAATGAGGGGCTAAACTGAAGGCGTTTGATTCTTTTGTCGATGCTGGTTCAAGTTGGGATTTAGTTTTAATAACAAAACCTAGATCAGATAGGTCTGCAGTTTTTAGAGATTATCAATATTTGAGGTGAACTTTAACTTTTCGCTGAGTTTCTTTTGTGCGGTGCTCGTGCAAAAAAGTATAAACGGTTAAGACAAATGTTTAAATCAGTTAAAATTGAGGACTGCTTTATCTTTTAAATTAGTCTTTGTTATAAAATCTATATGGAGGTCTGAATTTTGTAATGGCTAAAGTTCGGTATATATTTCTACATTATTCTTCTATGTATGCATAACTAACTAAATCATTAATTATTAACGCAAATTAACTCATAAATATCAAATAAATTCGTCCGCCCCTAATTCCAAAGGCAAGAGAAGTTTATATTTTTAGGTTTCAGTATCTAATATCTTCATTTATTTTTTATCTAGTTCTTTAATTAGTTCGTTTCTAGAGTTGAGTTGAGAATTTTAACTTAATTTTTATTTATTTTCACATTCACTTTCTATTTTCATTTAAAGTGCACTGTATTTGGGCATTGCAATAAATATCAAACACAATGTAGTACAGCAAGCCCTATAGTACAGATATAATAGGGGTAGAATATTTATTTTATAAGTGTAAAGTACACCACATCAACTCTGCATGCGCTTGTGCATTATTGCATTGGACGTATTGTTCTGATAAACATAATTATCGTATGAAAATCAAACAAACAACCAGTTCTGTCAAAACTTAAAGGTACAAAGTGAGAACATGTAGCCCTGCAAAGTTACATACGCTTTCATGGTTACTCCCGACACAGTGAGTAAATGTTTTTCTTCCCAAACTGTTATTATTGTGATTTTTATATTTTTTACAAAGACGGTTTCAAGCCTTCAATTGTTTGAGTTGTTTTTTAAACAAAACGACTGTTTCTTTTTAATACCTGTTCATAAGATATTTTCAACTTTTACTTCCCTTGTTTACCTGTTTTAAATATTTGATTTGCGTAATTGATGCGTAACTCAGTTTCAGTAGCCCAAGGGATGCTGAATGTTGCATTATCAAGCAAATGAGTATAACGTACGTTAAATTACTATGCTGGATGTCATTAAATATATAAATTGGAGTTTGCGGTTCAGCATCCAAACGGATATTTCGAGTATCATATTTGGAAAAACAATTTAAGTGCTCCATTGAGACTGATTCAGAGTTAAAAATGTACAGTATGGTATACATATATCATTACGTAGTACTATGTCATAAGGTAGGTATTTTAGACGATATTGTATAAGATTTGTCTCCAAAGTATAAGAATCCTACCCAAGGCGATTAAGTGGGCTGCATGAAAAATAATAATGATGAAAGTGAGTGACATAAAGCTTACTCGTTCGCAGTGGTCATGAGGCTGCTGCTGTACTGATTTTGATTGAGTAATTTGAACTGCTTTGCACTACGCAAGATATTTAAATAACTAGGTAGTAGTTTTAAAAAATGACAAAGCATTGAGCACCAATGTTAACTCATTTTGAAGTGTTTAAGACTTATTGAAAACTCTTCGTTTCCTCTTAGGTTTTTTATGCCACTACAAAAATGCACAATATTAATTCAGGAAGATATATTTTTATATATTCAAATAAATTTGATATGCAATAAAATACATTTACAGCAGATGGGAGGACCTAAAAATTTCTAAAATTAAATTAGATATAATAATTTAAGCCTATATATACACTAACCAATGACAAACGCATATATTTTTCAAAGTAAACTTATCAATAGTGCAGTATACAGAACTAATAAAAGGCCAACACGATACAGAAGATTTAAGTTGAAATACACTTACACTGGGTGCGAGGACCTAAATTTTGTAAAATTAAACTAAACTGGGGAAGAATTAAAGTGGATATTGGAGATATATGGGAAATATTTGCATCTCGATATATTTGGAACTAGATGATTAATCTTGATACGGCTTTTTGTGATCGTTGACAAAATTCGTTGACGTTCATCTACCTTCAATAAATTTTTTACTTTGTGGGGGTTTCTTTTATCTACAGGGTGATTAGCCAGGCCTCTACATTTATATTAAAGTTCATTGTCCTTCTAAATCCCTAAAAAAAATTTGGGATATTTTTGGATGTTCATTATGATTTATAAGTAATTCTAAAGAACCAATTCAAAGATTTTTTTATAGCTTTTTTATATTTAGAGATATAATTTTTTGTAGAAAAAGTGGAGAATTTTTAACATTTTAGGTCACAGAATTTTTATACAATTGTGTCAATAACAATTTTTTATAACGTGTAGGTAACGTAATAGGAAATTAATTGACAAAAATTAATAAAAAATTTGTATGTTCTTACATTCGACACTTCATCAAAAATCTGAAAATAATGTTTTACCAATATTGATAGGATATTTCAAAATCTTGGATAACAGTGCTGAAACGGTTTCAGAATTTTTTAGCTCTCTATTTATAAATTTCTTTGGAAGAAAACGTATAATTTATTATTGAGAAAACCACGAATCATAAATTTGTTTTGAACTATCAAAGTCAGGGGAGATAATATATCGGTATATGAATAAGACGGACGGGTCAATCATTTTTGATCTTTGACGTTCTGAAAATATTTTCCAGGAATTTTTGTGGTGGCAGTACTCGTGGATGATATCCTTAAGTTTTAGCATACTCCAAAACATATTTAGCACCCTCTAACTCGTAGATAAATCGTAATGAACATGTTTAAAGAAACTCCAAATTTTTTTTAGGAATTTGGGAAAACGATGCAGTAAGAAGGGCCTGGATAATCA
Source organism: Rhagium mordax (assembly GCA_963680705.1). Lineage (NCBI taxonomy): Eukaryota > Metazoa > Arthropoda > Insecta > Coleoptera > Cerambycidae > Rhagium > Rhagium mordax. The sequence goes on along the minus strand of OY796660.1, from coordinate 13,927,960 downwards.
ACCTGTGGATGAAAGAAACACCCATAAATTAAATTTCTATTTACAGTGGACGAAGGTCAATAAATTTTGCTAACGACCACAAAAAGTCGTATCAAAATATTGCCCCTATTTTTCTAATATTCACTTCAATTGTGCACCAGTTTAGTTACAATAACTAAGATTATGCACTAACTAAATAAACAATGACAAAACTTATATTTTTCAAAACAAATTTATCAAGAATGCAGAATATAGAGCTAATAGAAGGCTAACGTGCGGTACAAAAGATTTTTTAAAAAGATTTGTTAGAAAAACAATAAAGAAAATCGATGTTTAAAAATTTTATCCCTATACCATTTACTGTTGAAAGCAATGTATCGTCAGAAATAGCAATACAGTTCTTGATTTTATGAAATATTGTAAAAGAATATCCTGCATCAATACGATTATTTAACACAAATCTCGTTTCAGTAAAAATCATCCACGTTTTACACAAATATGAAGAGAAAATATTCAACATACATTTGTGGACCATTAATACTGACTGGGTCATCCTTCAAGGGTAGATTCTTTGGACCAAAATAAGGGGATATAACCAAATATGCTTCAGTAAAATGTTGCCGTGGAAAAAGATCGAGGTGTCAAATTTGAAATTATTATTTCGTTTATTTGCAATAACTCAACAACGTCTTGAAGATCTTCATCAAATTTGGTAAAGAAGCATTTTTTAATCTAAGAAACAAATAATTTATGTATCATATCACGTTAGACCATAGAGGGCGCCGCAGGAGCTGTATCTGATGACAATTTTTTTCATATTTTTTTTTTTGACGAAACGTGGTACTTCTGACTTCTGACTTCTGACTTCTGATGAGGGCGTCATTTCCACGTAAAAAAGGTACACTTGGTAGAACTTGATAACGCCAGCCATTTGCGAGGAAACTGCCGTTAAAGATTTTTCAATGATTTTTTGAAAGACAAATTCAAATTTAATGAATGAAATTGTGTTTATTGAAAAGTGTGCTTTGGTTACATCCAAGTTCTGTCATGTATGTACGTCTTAGTCATTTTATCTCGTGTTTCTCGTGTTAATTCATCAAGTTGTATAACTTCTATGTTATTATAAAATGCCTCGACATAATAATTTTCAAATGAGGAAATGAGGAATATAATGTGTATTTTAGTACAAAATAATTTTAACGGGCGTGCTGCAACTAGCAGATACTCTGTCCAATATCCAAATAGAAGGCAGCTAAACCATAAGATTTTCCAACATCTGTTGCGTCGTTTGGGAGAAACGGATTCATTTCGCCATTAAAATGATGTAGGACGACCGAAACGAATTACTCCAGATCAAGAACTAGAAATTTTAGTTCGTGTAGATGAAGATCCTCAAGTCAGCTCAAGTCGTCAGCTGCAACAGGAGTCAGTAAACAATCTGTTCTAAAAGTCTTACGCAAAGAACGCTTCTACCCATATCACTTCACTCCTGTACATAACTTACTTAGAAGGGATCTTCCACAAAGGTTACAATTTTGCCAATTTATTCTAAATAAACACAACAGAGATCGAAATTTTGTTAAAAACATTTTATTTACCGATGAAGCAACTTTTGCTTCATTGTTATTAACTGGAGAAATAGCCATTACTGGAAAACAGAAAATCCTCATGCCGTTAAAGTAAGACATTTTCAGCACGAATTTGAGATTAACGTGTGGTGTGGTATTATCGGCGATCAGTTATTGAGACCATTTGTCCTTCCTCCAATTTAATTGGGCAGTCTTATCTGTTTTTACATATTTTCCTGCTAGACATAAGGGGCAGAACGTGGTCTATGCAATGGAGCTCCCCCCCATTTTTCCATCGAAGTTAGAAATCATCTTGAGAGACTTTCCCTCATAGATGGATCGGTCGAGGAAGTGAATTGGCTTGGCCGCCAAGGAGTCCTGATTATAATCCTTTGGAACTGTGGGATCAAATACAAAACGCAGCCAATTCTATTAGAGGTCAGAAAATTGTATTTTCCAATGTAAGAGAATCTTTTATGAACAGAATTAGAATTTACTTTAAGTTTTTCCTTACGTTTTGTACTTTATTCAATAAATACAATTTGTTTCATTAAATTTGAAATTGTCTTTCAAAAACTCATTGAAATCTTTAACGACAGTTTCCTCAACTGACGGCTGGATTTATCAAGTTCTACCAATCAGATTTTCTAGTCAGAAGTACCACAACGTTTCGCCAAAAAAAATATGAAAAAAAATTCTTCATCAGATACAGTTCCTGCGGCGCGGCGCCCTCTATGGTCTAACGTGATGTGATATAAATTATTGTTTCTTACATTAAAAAATGTTTCTTTGCCAAATTTGGTGAAGATCGGTTAAGAGTTTGTTGCGTTATTGCAAAAAAACGAAAAAACAATTTCAACTTTGACACCTGTAACGAAGTGAATTTTAGCAGGAAAATATTGTTAGTTTTAAATAAAATATAATTATAAATGTATAAAACAGGCAGGTAAAATTTAACAAATATTAATTTAACTTCAAATTAAGCCTTCTGAACCGCGTCTTTTCTTTCAATAATCCCAATGTTGATTCGCTCACTCCTTATGTAAGAAACCGCACCGACTGCAACGTGAGCCTGCAGTGTGAACCTGCACTGCGCCAACCTATGTATAGGACGTTTGAAAGTCAGCTTTTCGTTCAGAGCGCAAGATAGGTAGGGATACGCGTCATCAACCGGCTATAAAACTAACAATCCGGTCGTTTAAAGTTCAGTTGAGCTCACGCTCCATCGAGACCAGACCGCCAGTCAAGAAGTAGTCTGCACCGAACCAGAAGGGAACTCCGCTGCTAGAGAGAATAAGACAAATATAGATTGCCATCCGAGCTTTTGCTAGTAACTTTTGTAGACAGAGCTTTTTACCTGCCGCACGCTTTCCGTTTAACCGCTTTACCGTATTATTTGCTTGCCGTTTTTTTCGCTTTTTAACCGTAGTTTGCCGCTTTTAGTTTTGCCTAGCCTGCCTGCCTGCTTTAAGTTTTGCTTGTGTTTATATTTTTGTGCTATATTTTCCGTAATATATTATATTATATTAAATCTTGAATAAAGCTTGTTCTGTTTTTAATCCGAAATTCTGAGTTTTCTTTCTAGGTTAATTAGACCCCTGGCTTAACCGTGTCTTCACTGCAGTTACCTGAAGCCTCCATTATCCTGCTAATAGAGTAAAGTAGTGTTTCTGCACTCTAAACAGAAACTGACGCCCGAGACACCGGCCTAAAAGCACCGCCGCCCCTCAGGCGCCAAAGTAACCTTCTTCGAACTTCCGACATAACGAAAGAAGGTTACACACCCTGTATCGTTTTTCACAGCAAAATTTTACTAAGGCATATTATTATTTGGTTATATCCTCATATTTTGATCCAAAGAATTTGCCCTTGTAGTACGGCCCATTAATGGTCCACCCTGTATACAAAGAAACAATCAGCTGTGTCATTTTCACGATTTCCTATATCGAAGATGAGTTATCTTTCGCTACTTAGGCATCAATTTGAATATTTTTAGGAGAGAAACCTTATTTAAATTATCTGAAAACGTCAATTTTTTCAATTACCCAGCTTTTCTGATTTTTTACTCACACCCCCAACATCTTAACACAAAATAAAACTTATATTTCTCCAAATACTGCAAAATATTTTTACTTATTTAACACATTTTCTTTGCGGAATTAAGGGCGAATCTTTGTGCTCTAAAATTTCTCTATATCGCCCACAGCTAAAATTTATTACATCCTAGAATTTTGTAATGATTTTTTTGTGCTACCCTTGCGGTTGTCTTTGATTTATATTAATGGGTATTATGTTGCGTTATATATCTTCACAATATCTGATATATACGAAGAATACATCTAAATTGTACGGTTCAAGATGTCCAAGCTTTGTAACTGTATTTTCTGCTATTCTATAATTATTGGTAGGTACCTAGTTTGTTTATAATTTGCATTATTGTAATAAATTGTGTACCCTGGGATACCAAAACTATCGATATTTTTAATCCCCCAAGTTTCATTTAAAATCATTACACTTAGCTACTAACCTAAACAGAAATTACTTACCTACCACCTGGTATAAAAAGTATTCTACTGGCAATAGTGGTTTATTCTTGTAATCAGGCTTAGGTTCAATAACCGCGAACTACAATCAACATACCTTCTTGAGGATACATTAATTTGGTAATAAGTAAACAGAAAAATTGCTTTTTTATTTATGACCGCGAGGGAATTTTATTATCTTGGTTCATGTAATTAGAAACATGATATTGTTTTAAGCGTTGTAAATTTGTTTTTAAGACATAATAACTTTCTTGCACTAGGGTCGGCATAATAAGTTCCTCGAGGGAGCGGTAGTTGTAAATTTCATAGCCTAAACAATACCTACCCACCTTTGGCCCATTACAGTTCTCTAGGTGCTCTGGAAATAAATTATGTAAGATTCAGTGGCTATAAATTTGCTTTTATGTTTGCCTAATAATTGCATATTTGCAATAGGGTACCCTGAATTGTAAAATAAAATTTCAGAATTTTGTTAAAGAAATAAGAATACATAATATAAAACAATATATATGGTAGGTATATGGGCTGCAATCCATTGTGACCATATGTACAAATATCTTCGTTGCATGAAAAAATTTTAATTTTTTCTTCATATTTTATAAAGTGATTTGATTTTGATTGTTTTTAACTATTTAAAAAATAAAAAAAAAATTGTTTTTTCTATAGTTTTAGGGCTATTTAATTTTCCATGAAATTGAGCCAAGGTTGAGGAATTAAATTCCCCCAACGCACAAAGCTTATTTAAATATAAGTATGCGTCAATTTCCACAACATACGCTGCAGTGTAAACAAAGAAAGTATATTTAATTTCTCTTCCCAGAGTCATTATTCCTTTTAACAACTTTTGCGCTTTGTAAATTACCTGAATAAATCATAATAATTCAAGGGAATATTTGCGTAGCAGATGTTAGAGGTCTCGGTGAATAATTTCTGTAATAATAAAAAAGGCTCTTATAAACCGAGCCGTGGAATGGGTTGTTTGCAAATTAAATTTCTCTAGACTATGGTGTTGTTAAAAATGTATGTACTGTACATGCATCTCACATTGGTTTGTTAAGTATAAAAAAATATCAAAGTTGTAAAAGAAATAATAATTATCATTAATTGAAATTAACAGAAGAAGTATTTATTTGGGAAAAGTACTTGAGACCGTTGTGCGAATCTCAATTTTTCATTGACATTTTAGTTGATCAAAAAATGCTACAGAGCTATTTTTTCTCAAATAAATATGCCAAAGAGATAATTTATGTCAAAGAGCTACTCTTTTCAGATAATACGACTAGTAAATGTTATTCACTCTAATTATTAAATTATTATTGTTAATAAGTGAATAAATTTGTATTGTTAATAAGTGAATAAACCAATATCTAGTAGAACCTCCCTGAAACGCCTACCGCCCCTGCTGTCGGCATAATTCGTTACCAAATTTAATATTCATATTGAGCTGTTATGTGGAATAAGCATAAGATAGATGAGTCTATAACTGAAGTGAACTAATATTGAATTGCCAATTGTCTAACATCACAGTCTTGATATTTTACTTCATCCGAGTACTGTTTCAACATCTGCCAGAATGTGGAGCTTAATAGATTATTGATAATTTACGATGGCAATTTGTTTGAGGAGCGTTATCAGGTTTACTGCCCAGATCGAGAATAAAGGCACTATATGCAATAAAGTCAACCAATAATATTGTTATGATTGGTTTATATGTGGTATCTTTGATGTAACGAAACGCAATTTTGGATAAGGCTGGATGTGGAACCGGTAAGTAATTGTGTGTGCATGAATACCTTTAAAATATTTCAACTGGGGTATCTAAAAATTATGCGTTCGAAATTCAATAATTCAATAGGTTATCGTTAATCAAATTGGTATACTTAATAGATAAATACAAGTTTAAAAAAAGGATATCATGTGGGAGAACCATCTTGATAAATCAGCTGTAGAACACCTGTTGATTCGAAAGAGGTCAACGAGCCACACGTAAACAAAGGGCTAAAAATAAACCAAACGTAAACAAATTAAAGGCGTAAATAAAGTAAATGCATTGTACTATGTTTTTTTTAAATAATCAATAACAGAAGAGCTGTTAGTTACATGCTTTAAACAAAGTTGAAACGATTTTCAACACTACAGTTAAACAAAGATGGACTTTATTTCTGTAAATTTCTTTTAAAATTATAATTAAATAGTGTAAGACTTACCTGTAAAACCTCCAGTCTAGTCAAATGACTAGACACAATGTAAATTAGATCTTAAGAAGTGTTGTGTAGGATCTTCGAAAGGTTCAGTGATGTTTCGTCGAAGTGAACGGCAGGGCAAAAATTTATCTCACGTAATATCAACAAATGGGTATCCACAAATTCGTCATGGGATAAGGATGCTGAAAATGACATAATTTCATAGGAAAATTATATAATAAAGTAAAAAAAGGCAAAAATACAAACCATAATGACACATGGGAATCAAGAAATCCTTGGTTTGGCATTTTCTGCTTGTTCCTTAGAAACGAAACAAAAAATGAGTTGTTATTGGGTAGTGAAAGAAGCAAACCCACGTCCAGATCGCTCCTGAAATAAATTCAGAAAATTATAATTTAAATTGGAAATTTATATTCCCAGGACTTTCCAATGATGAGTCAAGGTCAAATACGAAAAAGTAACGGAAAAGCAGCTTCAACTTACCAGAAATAAAGGTAAAAATTTTCCTAATTAATGAGCAGCCACCTGATTGGTCGAAATCCAATATTGCATCCAAGCCCTATTTGGTTTAAACAAATCCAGTAAACGGTGCAATAAATTCTAGAACAGTTAGCCATCATATCTGGACCACAAGTGTCAAAAACTTAAAACAGGTCTGCCAATTCAAGTGCAATTAAAACGACTCGGTACCCCGAAAGTACAGAGCTTACTCTGAACTGAAATTTTAAACCTTAAGTTTATTAATTTTTGTTAATATCCAAAAGGACACTGTCCTAAATCTGTTGTAGATTTAATTAGTTTTAATTAGCGCAGGGATATATATATACAGAGGCTGACTGATCGTATGCCATAAGGTCGATTATTCAAAACTATATACAAGAACTTAATAATATTTCTTTTGAACAAACTATTTTCAATTTCTATAGAAAATAAAATAAAATTTCTAAATTAAAAAAACTTAATTACTCTATAGCATGCATTAAAATTTAAAAAATAAATTAATCTAAACGTGCAAATCTAAATTTAAACTTACCTTATATTATATCAATAAAACAAATAAAATTAACAATAAGTATCAAAAATTAAAAATAATAAATAATATTTTCCCCAAAAATCCCCATAACATAACATTTATCTTGGCGCCCAACGTGGGGCCCAAAAGAAAGAAAAACAATAAAAACAAAATAAAATTAAAAATATAAATCAAGCAAAATTCCCAAAACATAACAAAACCTTCATTATAGAGAATCGAGGACCTAATAAAAGTAAAAATCAGATCATTCTTAATTTTGACGTAGATATTTTATTATAGGTACATATTATTATTATTGCAACTATTTTAGGTCCAATTTTTTAGCACAGAAATGTTTTATTTTACACCATTTCATATCCCAAAGCACGTATTTAGGGATTATTAATCAAAATTATTTTAAAGCTATAATCAATAATCAATTTCAGACAAACCATTAATTATCCGCTTTTGTCATGCGGTCAATTAAGAAAATTCGAAGTCGTTCCCTCACAAAAGTCCTACACTACTATCTATTATATGCGAAAATAAAGATAATATCCTGCAAACCGTCCTGTTGATTAATCTTGTCACAATTGACGGACCGTAACCAGTGACCTGGCGGCAGCTGAACTCGTGCGGCTACAGCAACGTTTCAACACGTCTCACCTGTTTTAGTCTGCGACACCCTTCGACTGGTTCAGGGGTAGCCTTACACACACCCATCTCATCGGATTAACATTGGAGTCGATCGTTCAAATAAATATATTTTTATGTCTAGAGCTTTTACGTAAAAGTAAGTTTGATTTGATATAAGTATTTTTTAGTGACCTGAGCTTATGCTTAATTATTAATTATGAGCACCAAGTAAATTCCAAAAAAGAATACGCAAATATTTTACATTTTTACTACTTCGAATTCTATTAAATTAAATTATTTTTTAGTTGTACTCCACAATAACTACTAATGCCGTTGTTGACTTTAAAAATGACTTTATTAATGATTGAATATGAAAAAATGTAGAGAACAATTAATATTACTGAGCAGAAATTAAAACGTTCATAATATAGCTTGAACAGAAACTAAAAGAAAAAAACATAAATTCCTTATAACGCAGCTCATGTCAACGAGCGCTATTTATGTAAAATGATTTAAATGAATGTCCTTAAATTAGTTTCCTTCTAACAAACAAATATTTAATTATTCACTAATTTATTTTAAACCATATAAATTCAAGAAATTTACAGACCAAAAAGAAAAAAACATAAAATATTTAAAATGGAAAATATATGTAAGTGAAAGTCTATATAAATAAGACAATAAAAAACTTACTTGCTCCCTTGAGTCTCTTAAATACTTGCTGATATGCAGGGAATTTGGAGATTCCTGCAGAAAGATGTATGTTAGAACGTCTAACTATTTATATTTGGCAGCCCCCAAATACAGCTCTTTAATAATTTATCGAAAATCCTTCAAGCAAAAATGCACGTGCCTCACAAGGGAAATAGATCTCTAATAAAACTTTTAGCAGTGTAGAAAACTCAGAGGGAAAATATATGTGGTTGAAAAAATGGTGGATAAGAAAAAACTGGATGGTAAAATTTGGCGGTAAAAAATTAGGAGATACATTTCTGAAAGAAACTTAATTCCATATTAATAAAAAAAATTCGGCTGGATTGAAGCTTAAATTTAGAATACGAACAAATAATTGTTTACCTCGTTTTAGAGAATTTTTTTCTCAAAAAAGTAAATATGACCGAAGTGTCTCGTATTCGCAATTATATCTTTACTCAATTCCAGTCACTTTTCCAAACAAACTTATGCAAATATAATAATCCGGAATCGACTATGTGCAAATTTACAAGACAACTTCAAATAGGCTATAAAACTGATATTTTTTATTCAGCGTCATACAGTTTACATTTCTTTAAATTTTAAATAGTAGTTGCCCCAAGTGAGACCCTTGCGGTACACCCAAAGACACAAATATAATTAGATATGTTTATTCTCCAATGTGATTGCTCGTGATTCAAACCAACACAAAAGTTTTTCATACATAATACAAATAGAGACCTAGAACAAACAGTTGACGAAATTTTTCAATTACCGGAAGAAAGAAAAAAACCAGGTGGGGGTTACAAAAATATATTTATTACCACCTACGAATAATGAATAGACTACTATAACGAGGTCGAATATTAATTAACTCTCATAATTGCTCTAGAAAATAAAAGTCTGCGTATACATTTTTCACACTTATGTATTTTATGACCTGCTGTACGTATTTAATAAGGCGCCGATGATATATTTTTTAATTGCACGGTAAAATATATCATCCCTGTGTATAAATCGCTTATAAAAACAAAACAGGAACAAACTACCCCATCATTAAGATGATCTCAGCTCAACTCAAAATATCAGCTCAACGATGTAAGTCAGGGGAATGTTATTTCATATTCTAGAAACATTTTTTATATGACCCTTGGGGAATGAAATACGATACCCTACTAAACATTTCAAGCTGCCTTGCAATATGAACTATAGAAATTTTAAGCAAACATGTATTGCTTGTGTCATTATACAGCTGGTGGAAGATATCTGGGGTAGCATGTCTCATGTAAAATTATCTAGAGAACTAGGCATTGACTGGCATAAAACAATAGGCCACTTTAGAAACGTACGAGATCGTTCATTATATTTGCTTTACATTAGTCATCTTTAACTATGGTTTTTATAATATACAGATATTTATTTTGATAAATTATGAATATTTTAAAAAATTTAGTAGCCTATTAATAAATTAAATGACAATACAAAAATTATCTGCTGCCCACACATCACTGGCACATTTATAACATATGCTACAAATATTCAAAATAAATATTGAAATATTTATATAATATTTTTTTTCGTATCATTTATGTTGTATGCATATTATATAAATGTGCAACAATCACCTTTTGCCATATTTAATACATATTGTCATGTATAATACCCCAGGTGAAAAATAAATAATAAAAATAAAATTCTAAATAAATTAATGTAAAAATTCCTACTTCAAAAAGACCCAGGAGATTTTACTTACGAAGCAAATAGTGTCACTTTAAAAAGATACAAATCTTGGGAAACTTATTTTGCTCCAAAAGGTACTTGCAGCCATCGTGCAGAAAATAGTCCACGGAGAGAGAATAAATTTACTAAAACCCTACACAAATATAGTTTTATAATGTACAAGAGTCAATAACAAACCAATTACAACAGTACTGTGATGAAAATAAGGGATATGTAAAAGTTTACACAGACATAAAAAAAGTTCAGATACCTGCAGTCGATGCAAATATGTAGTTTAAGACGAATTTGTAATAGAATATAAGTAAAATAAGTTAATCTGTGAACAACCAACATAAATCAAGTGAAATCTAAACATCAAACAGTGTTTAAAAAGTGAAATATAAAAATCACTGTGAGAACGTACTAAGTTCGGACGATCAAAATTTCATCTAACGGAATGGGACATACGGAGCATCAAGAGAAAAGTCCTGGCTCCAACAAGCTGAAAGGAAACATGATTCACGATATTATATCCAAATAAGAGGAAAAACTAGAAAATACTTACGAAACAGAAATGTCATTCGTCTAGATTGCTATGGAATATGCACAAATTCTTAAAAACTCCTTGACGACGATAACAAACAGTCGAGGAGAGCGCCCTTTGAATGAAAAAGAGGAAGAAGTTTTCGGCGTGGCTCCTAAGAAAATATAAAATATATAATTAACTACTGAGAAATTCAAATCCAAAACCAGTTAAAAGTCGTTACAAAAATACTTCAAAACAAAAACAAACAAATTGAGGCCCAGAAACAGAGGAAAATATCCAAACAAGGAAAGAAATATACAAGGTACTTACCTAACTTAAAAATAACGTTTAATTTATCCAAAGTGGACTAACTTTTCATGTACAAAGTGTAAAAACCACATAACCAGGCAAAAGACAGTCATATTTCCAATATTGACAACCTAAAACATTGTCTGAAAATGCCCAGCGAGCATAGAACTCTAACCAGTGTAGATAGCTAATTCACGTTTAATTAAGCTTTAACAATTTAAGAATTTGATAATAGTTCACACAGTGAACTAATTTTGTTGCACGTTAAAATAAATTAAGTTATCGCAGGATTATTCTAACTAGATATTAAGATGATTTGTCGTTGATTTGCAATAAATGTATTATATGTTCTGAGGAATCTGATTTTTTTTCATGGAACTATAAAATCTCTATAAAGGACTAAAGTAAACGCCATCTAGGCACAGTGAGTTACAATTCTCTCTTAGTATATCTCTTAGTACAAACCTAACTATCTAAAGGGAGCAGCTAGCTCTAATAGGACTTTTCAATTCAATTTAAAACAAATAAAATTAAGCAGAATCTATTTTCATATCATTTATTGTCATTAATTACAAGAGTAAACCAGTAAGAGCAAGGTAAGTCTCTCCTAAAGCACCAGGAACTCTTCTAACGGCCCTGAAAAACTAAAATAAAAGAGGAATCAGTCAGACCCTAGTAAATAAAACCTCCTAGTTGCACACGCATTCTCTGTCACAGATCTAAAACAGGTGTAGTGTGTGCTGGGAAAGAAATTTTGTGTGTGTTAGGTGGAAGAAAGTATAGAGTAAAATAAAATCAAAAAAATAATTAAATAAAAATAATTTCTCCCCATCTTTCACCACAATATATTCATTTAATATGAATAATAATATTTTTGAATGTTTATCATGTTCTTTACATATTATTATACAGTTTATATTATACATATACAAATGTTGATATATTTAATTAATATATTTTTTTCTCATATCATTTATGTTGTATGCATATATTATATATTTGTGCAAAAGTCGCCTTTTAGCATATTTAAAATATATTCATTTAATATGAATAATAATATTTTTAGAATGTTTATTCTTATTCTATATATATACAGTTTGTTTTAAACCCATACAATAAATTTGTATGTATACTTATATTAATTGTTCATGCAACAAGTAATAATTATTGTTGCCTGAATCTGAACATGTAGGCCTCCGAGACTCCTCTCATTAACATTAACACTAGAAAATCATTCATGATAGGCCATCGTCTTCGCTTATCTACAATTTTACAGAATATTAACGCGACTTCTATTTGAATGGATTTTATTGCGTCTGCGGGTGAGTTATCGCGCCATCTGTTGACGGAGAAGACCAACTTGTAGCAGATATTTCCTCTAGCGGAGTTATTTTTAAAAGTGATATTATGGGATGTCCTATAGTATTATGAATAGACATCCATAATATGTTTTTATCAGATACCAGTAAAATCATAGCATGGCAAGGTATATCTGTACGTACTTGATGTTAATTCTAAGACATGCTGACGTCCTACATTTATTTATTGCCAAATAAAGACAATTCTGGATTGCTATTAATTGGTCTCCAATAAAATAATATCCTGGGATATACTAAAATGTGTTGCCTTTGGGACCTATTAAAATAGGACATCCTAGAAAATTTCCCTATTGATTATACATCCAGGGATATCCAGGAATTTTAATTTGTCATCCTATATATCCTGCTTGTGCTGTGGTGGTAGGAATATGAATATGTCATAAAATATTTTACAAATATTAAAATTAATATTTGTATAACATGTACTAAATATTTCCCAAAATATTGTTAAAATATTATTGAATGTTATATAATATTTTATAAATATGAAAAATAATATTTGTTTAATATAATATAATAAATATTTTACAAAATATTTATAAAATATTTTGAAAAATACACATTTTCTTTATATCCTCCAATATTACCAGTTGAATAAATTTTTGTAATATGTGTATTTCATTATTTAAAAATTTTTTGAATATAATAATATGCACATCGTGCATCTATTTTGCATATATGCGTAAAATATTCAATGTTGTTTGGGTACTTAAGCCTATGTTTAACTACATATATGTACTTTGAATTTAAATACATGTCTAATAATTTTCCAAATCTTATTTATTACATACCTACTGGCTAATTTCACCAACCGAATCCTTATTCTTTTTACGTTTGTTTTCTATAACTCCTACCGGTGCCGAAAATGATATTTCACGGTAATAACTAGAACACAAGAAACTAGTTCGCCCCTGAAATTATCGATCCATTTCCGCAGATTAAACGGTCTCATCGCATTCTTGAGCGGAACTTGGCTTCAAACAATTTATCATTGTTCTAGTAGCATTGTTTTATCCCTAGTTCTGATAGAGAGGGAACCTTGTAAGCGATCAGATGATTGCAGTGCACTGCAATAAATCTGGCAAAGACTGTGCATTATTTGTTAAGTGAATCCATTAACTCACACCAAAAGGTGCTAGCAGGATTTCGTTAAAGTGCTGTAAAGGCACAATAGGTAAATCAAATAGAAGAGTAATAATCCAAGAAGGTAAAATATTGAGTGTTTAAAGGGGAAAGATGCGTTTTTAGCTTCTATTCCAGGGTTATTTTATGATTTATAGTGCTTTTTTAGTTCATATTGAATTAAAACGTAGCAATAGATTTATTCCAAAATTAAGAAGCCGTCATCCGCAGACCAGTTTATTAGCCATCATCAGTGCAGTACAGATTATTGTATTACTAGGATCGTGGAGAACTTCAGTTTCGCAGTTTCTGGGACTATTTGTTCTATGGCTGTCTTTTCTTGACTGTTGCATTGGATGCATGAGTAATCACAAATGATTTACATGGTATTGGGTACTTTTTTGTCTTTAACGTGAGAGATTGGTATTAATAGGCGTTGCGACGGCGTTCCTAAAGTTACAATTTTCAAAGCATTGTTTTTATGAGATTTTGTCCTGTCTTTATCGTAAAACAATATGTCACTCCCTTCCAAGGATATAAAGGGGTCAAGGGTAGCTCTACGGAGAATATAAATTTTTATTTCTTCATATTAAGATGTACAAAGCCATAATTCTCGAAAGGTTTTTACGTTTACGATATAATGCGACTTCTATTTTTTACAATAGGGGCTACTTTCCAAGAGGGACATAAAACTGTCAATAAAGTGGTATTCATTTTTATATAAATCATTTTGTTTCTTTTTTGTTCCAGTTCTTAAAGGTATTCTATTACTGTCAATAAATATTTTTATACTTCATTACTAAAGTTTTACTTGTTTACCAATTAGTACAAGGTAAAGGCTTGAGGCTTTCGAGAATGAAAACTTGACACCTGGCAAAAATAATTAACTCCTGTTACAAACAACTACCAAATGATTGCTCGTGAAATATAACACTAAATCTGAAAATTGCCTTAGAATTAAATGAAAATAATTTGAAGACATATTACATGAGACTAATATTAATTATATTAATCTAATATATTATGTAATTACGCTTATATTAAATAATAAGCAGAACATTTCAGAATTGAAATGAAAAAAAGTAAAAATTCACACTAAATTTAAGACATTTGCAAAACATCGAAATGGATAGTTTTTTGGAAAATTTTCAAACTGTACCTTGAGAACAAGGTGTTTTATTATGTTCGGGAATTTTTAGCATGTAGGTACTTAAAAACAGCTTACGTAAATAATATGCAGAAACATATTTCTCAGCACTTAAGTCTCACGTTCCTTAATTATTATTTAGTGTTGCATCTGGACATGCCTAATTATAATTAGATGAAATCCTGAAATGTTCGAGAGATAAATAATTTCTAAATCAACATCAATCCGAGAAATGTATTGTTCAAGAGATTACAAATTTTTTCACATTCACTACATAGCTCGTATGAATGCCTGCGCAGTTTCGCTAAGTTGGCAATTTGAATATTCTCCTCGTTACTCAAAGTAAGCAAATCTCAAGAAAATGTTTTGCACTAAATACTTAGAACTGAAAGATAGATAATATTACTAAATATTTAAAATTATACAATTGTAGCTGGAAGCTTGACTAAAATCTGGTGAATTAGCTTCGTGTAACAATTTATGACAATACTAGTGATATACATAGTGACACAAAATTAAGTGAAATAGGTATATGCAAATCGAACATGCAATTTGCACATATTTTGATATTAGTTCTAGATAAACGCGAAAAATAAATAGGTAATTTACGAAATTATATGAGGAGATAGGGAAACATCCAACAGCGCTTAATTGCGAAAAAAATTAGAAGAAATTCCCTGGATTAAGATATATCTGCTGTTATACAATATGAGTGATTAATCAAGGGCTAAATTTTCTAAAGTTAACAAAACAAGATTAAAAATCACCTTGGGTAAATTTAGATAAATCGCAGAGGAGATCCCTTATTAAGTGGGCAGAGAACAATTAATTGGGTTTTTTAACCACGTGCTCATATTATGGTTCTTATCCAGGCTACGCTACTTTAGTTTTGGAATCTCTGAATTGCTTTTGCCACAAATGTGGCAACACCCAGAATATATTTGCAGCAAAAACTTATTACCATAAGAAAATATTAAATATACGGATTGACAGATTGACGAATTGACGCAACAATAGGTGTTTTGTACCAATAAATTTCGAGTTCGAATGTAATTTTCTGGAAACAAGCTCTGCTATAAATTATTTTCTAGCGTAATTTTAGTAATTCAATATTATGTAGGTCTTGTTAACTAAGCTAAAACCATTTTTACTGCAGGTAAAGTGTCTTTTCTTATAAGATATACAAAGAAATGTTTTTGAGAAAAGATGTTCAGTATAGAAAGTTAGGCCTTTTTACAAAATTTCAAAATAATGGGTCTGCTTTGAATTATTCACAATAAAATGATTTAAACTTTGCATATAAAATAGAAAATATTAAAACAATAAATTTATTATTAAATACAAGAAATGTAACCATAATATTTTATACCGCAATATTTTATTCAAATAAAACCCCACATAATTTCACACAACACGACGTCTCGAAATTCTCTGAAACTTGCTATTATTTCCTTTGATGAGACTGAATTTATGGCATCTCCTATACAATCCTTTAAACTTTTTATATCGGAAGGACTAGGACTATACACAATTTGCTTCCCACGCCTCCAAAATTAAAATCCACTATGGCCGTGTCTGGAGATCAAGGTGGTCATTGAATTCTCTTTTAAAAAGACAATATAATTCTTTAAAAAAAATTATGCTTTTAGAATTGAATTTAACATAAATTCGTCATTAATATTTTATGACTTATCGCAGTACTTAACAAAAATTCTTTTCACAGCATCACCCCTTTAAAATTTCTCATCAGTTTCAACAATTCTCAGGAATTGCCATTCTTATTTATTTTGTGAAAAAATTTAAAGTAGGCCTAATATTTTGAAATTTTGTATAAGGGCCTAACTTTCAATCCTGATTAAAAACATTTTCTTATGTATGTTACAGAAATGGCACTTTACAGGTAAAAGTGGTTTCAGCTTAGTTAACAAGGCCTACATGATTTTGAAAAATATAAATTATGCTTAGAAATAATTTTTATTAAAGCAAGGATTGTTTCCAAAAAATGAAAATCGAACTCGAAAAATTTTTTGTAAAACATCTATTGTTGCGTCAATCCGTGGACACACTGTATAACGAAATAATTAAATGACCATTCAAATAAATTAGGAATAACAATGTCAAGTAATTTTGACACACCTTACTAATTTTACCAAAACTAAAAGTTAGTTAAAAATTCACTGACCTTCTAGAACTCTAGAATCGATTCTCCAGCGACCAGGATACATCTTTTTTTTATTTTCGACCTTGAAAGGATTTCATCAACCAGTTTTACAGGTATAGGAATATAGGGAGAATGTAAAACACATATTTTCTGCCCAGGGGCGACATAAAACACATCAGAGTAACTAAACACACCAAGAGATACCTCGTCGTTAGGGTTATTTGAATTTCAATGTTCAACTCAGTGAGTAATACCTGATCAGATTAATAGTAAATAACCTATTTGATTCAATTTGTCTTGACCGTTATGGGTTTCTTCAGAATACACAATCTGTGTTGTTGCCTCCAAAATCTTCTGAAAGCTATCTATCATTACTATTTCATCAGAGGTATCATCTTCCTTTTTAAATTGTTCAATTTGCTCCAATACTTTTGCAATTGTTTGAAATTCTAATAATAAAGAAATTTTACTTTGTTTTAAAATGATGTGAGGTTTCTCAGAGGGTTATTATTGACCCATAAATATTTTAGACGACAAAATATCTATACACATATAGGCACATGTTTGCAATCGTTTACAAAATTTTAATTGGTCTTTTCCGACATTAATGGATCATAATTCAATATTTTTTTCCCTATCATGAGAGCTTTATAGGAATAAATTAAGTATCGTTGATTCGTAGAACTTATTTATATAAATATAATCGTCAAATTTTGAGAGAACTAAAAACGACATACAAAGAAAAAGTGAAGAAATCAGTTTTGAAAAGTTAGTTAAATAATTTGTCTAATATGAAACAAGTAACTTTTAAGAAATTATTTGTTTTGTTATTGAGTCAGGATATGTCCTGTTTTTCGCACTTAAATGAACCAATTGCTTAGATCGAAAAATATACAGTTATTAGAAAACTACTTGGGATTCTCTTGCAATCAAGACTATTGTTCAGTTATTTTAAACAGCTACCTTGAAGAAGAACTGAAAATATTGTTTATTATGTTGCAGATCAATATGTTACAAATTTTCTTTATTTCTTGCCCTATAAATAACTGTTTTTTTTTTTTTTTTCGAGGTGACCGAAGTCCTTTAAGAAGCTCGAATATTGACTAGATCGTGGTTGTATCGCAGAACAGTGTTAACCACAGCCTATTTTTTCTGACCACGAATATTAGCTGCGACAGATGACAATATAGAACTTTTTCTCTTCCTTTTCTTTTTTGGGATTTATTACCACATTCCTTGAGATTCCTAACCAAACAATTCGATTTATCTAAAAAATATTCAAATTAACCAGTTTAAGACTGGGAAATAACCTCTACGCATTTGACGTAATGTCATAGGATCAGTTAGAACTCTGTTAAACTTTGTCAATAAAGACAACAGAAATAAATAAATAATATGTTAACCTTTTGTTTGTTTCTGTTCGTCACTTCGCTTCAGAAGAAAACCAGGACAAAATTATCGAAAAGTCAAGAATCAAAATATTCAACATAGAAAAGAAGTCTGAACACTTTTCTACAATTCATCAGCTCCACGAATGCCTTAGGACTAGCTTTAATACTTCTTTAGTAAAATTCTTATGGGATTCTCGAGAAGCCACAACCTGCATTGCTGCATCCAAAGTCTTATGGAAACTATTAATATTATTTCATCAGGAATACACCGTTGTCGTCATCAAATTGTTCAATTTGTTTCAATACTTTACCAGGTTTTAATAATAAAGAAATTTAATTTTGTTTCAAAAGGATGTGATATTCCCAGTGGGTTGTGATTGATCCACAAACTAACTAAAGACGATAGACAACGAAACATTTACAAATTGATCAGTTTGTGTTTCGAAAAGTCATCAAAATGAATCTAATATAAAGGTAATCATTTTTAAGAAAGTATTTGTATTTTTATTAAGTTAGGGTACGAAATTTTTGTTGTTTGTTTAGATGATTCTTGACTAAATTTATTATTATGGTCCAAAAAAATATGCAGTTATTAGAAAACAATGCGCTTGTGATTTAAGGTGACCTCAATCCTTTAAGGCGCTCAAATGTTAACTTTAGTCGTTTTGATGATACTACTTAAACGTCAGTGCAGTGGATTAGATCTGATGCATTGTGTGGCAGAACTCAGGCAATTTTTCCAGAACACCAATATTAGTTGTTGAAGATGCCAATCTAGAAGGAAGTGGTTTTTTTTTGGTTTAGTAATTGCTGTGCTAAACTTTGTTAGAACGTTAATATAAATCACAACAAAAATAAATAAATACTTTAACCTTTCACAGTTTTCGTTTTTTGTGTTTGTCATTTCAGTTCAGAAGAAAACTACGAAAAAATGGTTACAATGACAAGAATAAAAATAATTAATACAAAAGAAAATCCAAAAACTCTGTTACAAATATATTTTTTCACTTAAAGTCTCCTGGAAATTAATATTAGAAACTTTTAATCATCTTCTTTAAATTATTTAATTTAATCCAATACTTTAGTAGTTTTTCTAGGTTCTAAAATTAAAGATATTTGGTTTCAATTCAAATCAATGTAAGATTTACGTATGGTTGTCATGGTAAATACATATTTTAAACAACAAAATATACTTTTAAGCACATATACACATATACATAATTGCAACCGTATTGCCTTATTTGTCCTAAAACTATATTAATTAATCATTTCCAACCTCGTAGTCATTATTGGATTTTGCGTTTCTGTTTAAAAACAAATTTAATTTAACGATCAGTCTCGGAAGTTTCATTAAAACGCTCTAACTGCACAATTGTAATTCTTCCTAAATAGCGTTTAATTCCATTGGAAGATATCGCAAATATCCCTGTCGGAGAACCGCAGTCTGCAGATGCAGTGGTGGTGCATTTCCCACAGTTTGCAAACTGCGGCGAGCCGTCAGTGCTGACAAAGGAGTCGAACGGAGGGCATCTATCAGTGTCATCGACCCGCGGTGCGCAACCGCGATTAATGGAACTTACATGAATACCAAGGATGAGGTATAAACAACCCTAATGGAAAACAAACCTGTATGGGTGGTTATTAAACGGGAATGCGGCTATTATTATTCGAGGCGATAGCATAGCAAATGTCAGCCGCTTTTAAATACCGCCACCGCAAAATGACGTCGTAGCGTATTCAATACTCGAACATAAATCACAACTCCCGCTCACTATTTAAATTAAAAACCACATTCGGAAAAATGCCACGCGAATGCGGCCAAACGACCCCTTGTATCTGATAAAGCCGTTTTAAAAATTTAATAGCTTCATTAATAACACTCTAAGTTTTTACGAGGGTACTATTTAATCTCGCAGGTGTGATACTCCACCATATTTGCATAACGTCGCCAAGTCGCTTCCAGGGCCTCCTCGGCTCAATGAACCGGGAACGAAATAATAGATCACACTGAAAGAAACATATATATCAAATGAAAAACTTGGTGGATTCAATTTTTTTGTTGTAGATAATTTATCATCTGCATTTATAAAGCGAGGAAAGGGCGAATGCTTTTCTAGTAATTGTATACAACGAAGTTCCATCAGAGTGTGAGCAAATCGCGTGCTGTTTCTTGAATTCGTATTTAGTTTTATTGCTCATTTTTTTTAGTTATCTTTTTACTTTGTTATAGAATATAATTCATATTATTTCCTTACATATTATTATGCAGAGTGTTCCTAAATTTCACCTAGTAACTGCAACTCTAAGATTCTACATTAGAACAATGAAGATTTTGATGTTTTATGCATTCCTGTAGGAAAACAGATAAAATGAGG
Organism: Rhagium mordax; assembly: GCA_963680705.1. NCBI lineage: Eukaryota > Metazoa > Arthropoda > Insecta > Coleoptera > Cerambycidae > Rhagium > Rhagium mordax. The sequence goes on along the minus strand of OY796660.1, from coordinate 13,907,196 downwards.
CTTTACAACAATAAATTCTGAACTGGTAAGCCCTTATGAAATTAATTAAGATTCATAAAGTATTAAAATAAACAGAAAATAAGACCAAAAAAATTGGTTTGAGTTTTTATTTTAAATTTATTTATGCTTTTTCATTGCTTTATTGCATAGCATGGTGGAGTTTTAGTATTTTATTATTTAACTAGGATATACAGAAAATATAAGCAACCTCTGGAACGTACCCACTTCTTTCAGTATAGGTTTAACTCGGGAGAGGGAAGGTGACACTCTTTGTATCTGTTACTACCATGATTCATCCCGAACTTGTAACGATTTAAGTTGTAATTCGTTACAGCAGGTTATAGTTTCTATTGTGCGTATTAAAATCCGACTCCTCAATACTGAATAACCGTGTATGCGTATATGATCGGTATGTGGTAGGAAAAAATACAACAAAAACGCCACAGCGGGCGAACGTGGTGAACGACGCACGTTTCAGGCTAGGCAGACTATCTTTCGCCTTTCGAATTTCATCTGGGTAAGTTGCACCTTCTTGTACCGCTTATTCATAAAATTTTGCTTTTGATTTCTTGCTTTAGTTTATTGTACTATAGTAAAAATAATAATTTGTCAGAATAATTACCGTATTTCGTATTATTTACGTATTTTGGACTATTTTCAGATAATTACCTAGTAGCACTGTTTTTTAAACACATGTTTTACCGTATCTTGTCTAAAGTAGACTTTTCGTGGTTCAATTATTGTTAATTGACACGTTATACAATATTTTAATGGTATAAATTATCGCTGTAAGTGAAACTTGCAGATTATCGTATTTCGTGCATAGAACAATTTCTGTGTGGATTTTTTATTGTTATTAGGTTCTACTGTGATTCATATGAGCTGGAAAAAAAGGTAAACTAAACTGGTTTTGTATTGTAAGGAAGTCCATCTCAGATTTGGGTTTTTGCCGAATTTATTTACTGTCCAGCGCTACAGATTTCTGTCCAGGAGCTTCCAAAGCATACGAGGTAAGTGATCTATAGTATTTTTTTTATTCTCTTTGGATTAATCAATTTGTAGTACACTTGATCACTTGCTTCGGATATGACAGAAGTCCGATTTTCTGGTTTCCTTTTCTTTTTTTCATCATATTCACGTTATCACAGTTTAATATCGATTTTATTATTGACGAATTATTATTATTAGTTCATTTCTTAATTATCGTGTAAGTTACAAGAGTGTATAATTAATTACCTTGGTTTTAATTATTTTCTGCCATTTTGAATTAGGCATAAGTCATTAATTTTTCCATCGGAAAGCGAAAGACATTTATTGTATTTCTTTCATACATTAATTTTTGCTATTTTTGCCGTTAAACTATTAATAAAAGATTAACTTGAAATCTTTATTTGTGTTAAAATTTTGAATTTAGTTCAATATTATTATTGTTACTAATTATTTTGTTATTAATATTAAATATCTAAATTTTTACAGTTATTACCTATTTCATTAACGTTCCTAAGTTTCTATTGTTCTGTAATCTGACATTAAATTATAGTCCTTTAAAAAAAATATTACAGTCTCCTCATGGTTTTCAACCTATAGGACAAATTAAATCAAGTTAGGTTACTTGTTAACGAACTGATAGTGAAGTTTTGCACTTTACTAAATTCTTGCGTTCAAATTTTCGTATTATTTTGTTAATAATTCATTTTTTTAGTAATTGGTGTCAGATACTGTAATTTTATGTAAATTTGGTAATTTTACAAATTCTATTATTTTGTTGTGTCATTTTGACATTTTTTTATTGCAATATTGAAATATTAATTTTGTGAATTTTATCTAGTAATTTAACTATATTGCCAAAACTTTGTAATTTTTCATCCACCACTAGTTGAAATAATTTTCAATCTAGTTTTATTTCTCTGTTCCTTTTCTCAACTGTTCTGTCTTTATTTCATGACATCTGGCTTCTGGAAATTTGACTCACTGGAAATCTATACCGAGTTAACAACATCAGAAGTAAGGAGATATTGAGTGTTCCCGAAAAGTAACTAATTTGGTTGGAACCTGGACACTCTGGATTGAGCAGGAGTGTGGAGACAGGATCTCACAACCTTTCCATCACCTCGAGTACACGCAGGATTCATCGATACAAGGAGAACCCCTTCCGTCTCACTTCATTCCGTTGAGTAAGCCCTTATGAAAGAAACAGACAGACAGAGAAATTAATTTTATTAATTGTCACTTTTATTCCTAATTTTTTTGTTGGTCATATTTTCACAATTTTTATTATATTTCATCATTGTAACGTGTACAGAATTTGTAAAATTAAACTTGTTAAAATCAAAGCTTTCCTTTCTTTCAAATTTATGTGTAGTAAATACCTAATTGTGTTTTAATTAAACTTTTGTGTATTTAGTTAGAAATACTCTGGCGCCCATATATTGCTTTTAATAGAATCTCAGTACTCAAAACAAGGCTTCACCGAATTCGCTACCTCACTGTAGCTAGCTGGAGCTAATTTTTAGGCTACACTTTGAATTGGGCCAATTCAATTCGAAAGTGTCGCTGCAAACTCAAGAGTATTTTACTGATATACTCATATATAACAATGTATTAGGTAATATAATTAATAGAAAGAATAGTTAAAATGATTGTATGCTGCTATCTCGATTATTCAGCCAGCCAGTGAGTTCCTTAGTTGATTCAAATGTCTTGCTCGGTAGAGTCTTGGACATTCGAAGGTGAATTGTTTGCCGTTCCGTTCCACAGCCATAAGGTGTTCCGTCCTTGACGCGCAATATGGCCTCAGAGACACATCGCTGGCTGATTCTAGTACGGTTCAGATTACACTACAGCCACCGATGTAGGACGGAGCCTCCTGATTTGTTTCTTGAGGAACTTTTACCTATTATTTTTATTCGTTTATTATTTCTTCAATGTAGTAGTATCTCAATGCCCTAATGACAATCATGACTGTGGAGTTTTAGGACCAAAAATATCTCCGTGAATAGGTCTGGGGTTTGTTTATATTTTATTATATTCGCATTCTGACGTCCGACATACGAAGAGGCGATGTTACTTAGATAGGAGTTGGATGTAACATATTATGCTCATTGGCCTATCAATACTCTTGATTCACCGTCTTGCCGGAGCAACTGAGCTTCAGGCAACACCAGCCTCATCAGGGACTCCTGCAAAACATCTTCATGGAGTAGGTTGCTACTATTAGAGGAACCTGTTAATAAAGATTAGTGACCAATCTGGTACCACTTCCAAATAGTTTCGAAATGTCGTTGTCGTATTAATATACTTTAATGTTGCCTTCATATTGTCTAATTTATTATTAAGGAAAAATATAATTCGTTTTGTTTTTGTTCGATTATAGTCTCAATCTTTTAAAACAGATGCCAATGATTTCTCTACAAGATTTCATCTGTGATATCGATCGAAACGTATGGAATCGAACGTATAAGAAGGAGAAGATTATTCGTCTTTGTTGTTATTTAATTGTATATTAGTCGAAGTAGATTAAGACAGCAAATGAGTAGGACTCTCCTGGATTATAGAATATAATTTTATTTTTGTTTAAATTTTTTTCTGAAATTGCTGGAAGACTTCACTGAGAATGTTATTGAAGAAGTCTGAACCATAAAGTGCAACAGGTTTTTTAACAATTTTCCTTGAGTAGTTCTTATCTAAGTAGTGAGGGATAAGTGCATCCCTCTGGTGGTCAGTTGCTACTACCAGTCGAGACATCGAAGATGTCTCTGTGACCGATAGCGGCTTGCCAAGCAAGCACCAAGAGCGGCGACCTCTAGCCCTGATGGACTAAAACGTGCATGATAAATAGGATTTATAGGAAACAACTACTGGACGGGCAAAGGCCCCTACTCCCATTGAATTATACCTATAAATCCAAATTGGTAGCCAAATTTGTTATTTGTCTTATCTCCACCAGACACAGACCGGTTTCGAACTCTTTATGTTCTCATCAGTGTGCCACAGGTAGCTCAAAAGACAAATAACAATGGCAAACCAAACTAGTCTATGGCAAACCCAGCACAAGTAAGTAGTGAGGGATAAGTGCATCCCTCTGGTGGTCTCTTGGTGCTTGCTTGGCAAGCCGCTATCGGTCACAGAGACATCTTCGATGTCTCGACTGGTAGTAGCAACTGACCACCAGAGGGATGCACTTATCCCTCACTACTTACTTGTGCTGGGTCTGCCATAGACTAGTTTGGTTTGCCTTTGTTATTTGTCTTTTCAGCTACCTGTGGCACACTGATGAGAACATAAAGAGTTCGAAACCGGTCTGTGTCTGGTGGAGATAAGACAAATAACAAATTTGGCTACCAATTTGGATTTATAGGTATAATTCAATGGGAGTAGGGGCCTTTGCCCGTCCAGTAGTTGTTTCCTATAAATCCTATTTATCATAGTTCTTATCTGATAAAACACTTGGTTTGGGTGATTATTAGGAACCCACTTAAAATTTTTTACGAGGGTCATCCAAGTAAATCTGCGTGGTCGTCAAGTTTTTGAGTAAATAGTCTACAACTGGTAACGAATTCAAGATTAAATTCCTTACAGCCTTCATATTTTCTGTTTTGAGTACCTATTAATAAATCGCGCCTCATTTCCGAGTAACTGTATGCGCTTTGCGACAAAAACAACGTGGTTAAGTGATTAACCATTTTTTACCGTATTTTGTCAATTGTAGACGTAAATTTCAGGAATATAAATCCAATTAGTTATTGCCGTATCGTTTTGCCATAGAGCATATTTTTTTGATTTTAGATCCATTTGGCATGTGCCGTATTTTCAGGTTGAGTACAACAAAGTAAATAAACTCATCGCAGTAATTCAAAAATTACAAATTATCGTTTATTTCGTACAGAGAACAATTTCTGTGGGTTTTTCTTGTTATTAGGTAAAATCACGCCTTGGAGCATTGCTAAATTTTTCATCCAGAGGGAGGAAAAATCTAGCATAGTTATTGGACAGAGAAGGAAGTCCACTTGGGACTTGAGTTTTGTCAAATTTATTCCTGTCCAGAGCTAAGGATTTCTGTCAAGGAGTTTCCAAACATTCAGGGTAAATGATCTAGTATATTTTTCATTAATTTATTAATTTGTTGTGCATTCAAATTTGATCACTGGAGTGTGACAGAAATCCGATTTACGGGTTCTCCATCACCCCGACGTCAGAAGGCATTTATTCCGTTTTTCATTTACTTACAGATTATTGTCTCTATATCGTTTATTTTTGGCATAATTTACACAATTACAAATCTTCCCTGGTTTCACGTTATTTTCTACCATATGGTCCTAATAAATTTTTATAATTGTTCAGAAAAGGAAGGATCTTACCGTCAGTTTTTTTCCCTAATTTTTTTATTAATTTTTACTGTTTTACCGTTTTGCTGAAAACTTGAAATTTTGCCTAAATATTGTTAGTAAAATATTAGTTTCATAATATTAGTTCCGATAAAATTTCAGATTTTCATTTAAAAATTGTGATTGACTTACTCATCTGGAAATATTTAGTTCTCCTAAAGTTTGTATTTATTTTTATATAGTGTATATCTTTTATTAAATATTAAATACTTTAATATTTAAATTTTCATTTTTTATAAATTACAGTCTCCTCGCGGTTTTCAACCTCTAGGATATAATTTCAAACAATTTAGTTATTTGTTAACGAACTGATAGTAGAATTTTGTACCATTACTAAATTTCTTGTGTTGAAATTTGAGTTATTTTTTGTATTACCTTATTAGTAATTTATAAATTAGTAATTTGAGTCAGATACCTACCTTTGTCTTTGTGTAGGTAAATGTTATAATTTTTACAAATTCTAATTTTGATGTCATTATAAATATTTTTCTATTGTAATCATCAAAATATTGCAACTCCTTATTTAACTAATGGTGACATGAACCAATGTGTTGGTCTAGAAAGGAGAGCGAATAGTTTCTTCAGTTATTCTTCCTATAGCCTTGTATCATCAAATGAAAAAGACAAGTTGACAAGAGAAACAGAATAATTATAAAAGAAATATAAATTCTCTACCTATTGCAACATTTAAAAGAATTAAAATTAGAGGAGAACAATACTTAGTTTTTCTTAACCTAAAACAAACACAAACCTTAAAATTGACACTATATTCTTTTCTACTTTAAAATCCAAGAACAAATAAAAGCTACGACAATTCTAGAAATACTTAAATTACCAATCGCTACTTACAAAACTCAAGGCTTTATTAACAGTAATGATGAAAATTCCTCTGTATTTTACCCATTATATAGACAAACAATGTAATAAATGGAACTTGATTGTAATATAGAAGTTAGTAATTTTCTTTGTTTTTTTTTTTATTTCTTATTTGAAATCAACTACTTATTAGTTAAATGAAATCATACGCGTATATCAATTTTTACTAATAGTTGCTGCATGATTGTTGAGGTGTAGGGATAGTACTGGTTGTAAGTAAGACCATTTTAACCCAGACTCTGCATCTTAAGAACAGGAAAAAACAAAGAAGAGAAAGGAAAAGTAAACAATTAACATAAATCGTCTAATACATGTAAAATTCTAGTAACCAAAAATAGGTTACAACTGAAAAAGATTAACTGCGTGCGTCTTATTAAAACACTAGCTACTAAAAAAAGTTGAAAATCCTATTCAGATTCGCGCCTCACTTTTAAATCAGGGAATAAATTACCCTCTTTTACAAACAAGCTGTGCTTCATAAAAAAAAGTGTAAAACTAAAACTTGAAAATACTATGTATTCAACATTTATGGCCTTTCCACCAAATGTCATGCCGAGGTTACATCTTATCTAACTACATTTGGGGATTTTATGTAAGCCATCAAACTTTCTGTGTTTCTATCAGTGCGTAGTCATAAAGATACATTTGAGACACCGCACCCCAGCAAGATTTATGCCTTGTTGTGAAAGGAAAGTTAAAATCGATACATCAGAAATTACCGAATAATGAATGCGCATTTCATTTGCCGCCTTTTCGTCTCTATTTTAGTCACATCATGTTGTGAAAGTTGATAAAATATTCGTCTGTCTTTTATTTAAGGTGCACCTCAATAATCAAGCTGACATCAAAATACCGAATGTTTAGTTTAACTTAAATTTAACTAACCAAATTGATATTATCGCCAGACGATTAAAACTAAATTTAATCTAACAATATTTATACTTACACAATTGGATAGGTTTCTTGTCACTATATATTCTATGTTGCAATTTTTCAGAGTTCAAAAACATCTAATTGTATATCACTTATTACATAAATAAAAGCATATCTTGAGATGAACCACATGCACCTTAAACCTAGATAGAAATGACTGTTTCGTTTGGCCAACATACTTTTATCACAATCATAATATTTAGAACTGACATACATTTCTACCTTTCATTTACCTCCTTCAATTGTATCCTTTGTTTGTTTTTTTAATTGCTTCCCTGTTATAGGTATCTATGTGCGAGTACACAGAATTACTGTGAATTTTGTAATTTTTGTCAAGATGTCGAAGAAGTTCCCTTCAATGTGCGTTTCCTAATTATTTTATCAAATAAATTTCTAAATGTATCTTTTTCACTTTTTTTTATTTATTTTTTTTTGTTTTATTTTCTTTAATGGCAGTAGGGCCATAGTCCATGCAGCCGACACACTATTACACTATTTAAACTAATCCTAATTCTATCCGGAAGAATTTTTGCAAAAATTAACTGACGTTAATAAGTAAAAAAAATATTTGAGCTCACCTGCTTTACAATTTAAACTATTTTAGATTTGAAACAGCGTTTTGAAAGTTGGAAGCATAATTCAAAATAAGCATAATCATTCCGTACGAATTTATCTAAAAGGAAGTGAAAATATTCACAACAATGTCTGTCTAAATGGCCTTATTTGATTTCCTGAATTCTGTTCGTTTTGTCGCTCCGGTCTTTTCCATAATCCCCATTTATTTCAACTGTTTCGAAGTAAATTATCTCTATAAAAAAAGTGAGATGGAAAAGTTTCTGCTTTAAAACTCGGGTTATATTTCAGCCATATAGTATGAGGCAAGTCTTTTATTTTCCATTTATTGGCGGCTCCTCCTGTGTCGCCCGACTGATATGAGGCGATGTTACGAGTCCGATGGTGACCCACACCCCCATTACAAGGGTTGCAGCCAATTTAGATACCCCTATTTGGTGCCATATTTTTGCGATTTTACCAATTGATAAACGAAGCGGCTCGTATCGCTTCCGGTAGAGAAGCGGCACTGATTACGTGATATAATTATACTGTCATTAAACACGTTTACACTAATCGAAAAACGCTTTTCTCGTTAGACTAGTTTAATAAATTACCGTGAAATTATAAACACATCTCTTTTTTACATTTCTCTTCATTAAATTTTAATGCATCGGAATTGCGGCATGAAAATGTCATTATTAACGTTCTAAATGCCTTATTAGTGCAAAATAATGGTAAAATAATGCTGAAAACTTACTAAGGACGCCGAATTACTATCGTTCGTGTGAGCATGAAAATTTTAAATAAATATTACATTTTGAACAATATGATTTCAAGTCATTAAATTTTTTCTGTTCTTTAATATTTAGATTATTGAAGTAAAACATTTATTAACGAATAGAAAAGTAACATTTTTATGTCTACTAACTACTATAAATATTAAATTCTATACACCAGACAATTTCACCTACTAAACAAGAATCATCTAGAGTTGATTTGAACTAAACGGAATCTAATCAATAGTGACTCAGTGATTCTGTGTGTTTATTTACTGTTTTTGGGTTCAATCCAGCAAATAGTAGTGGTTTATTTTTGGCTTGTTTCTTTAATTTTAAAGATGGTATAATAACAATGAACAGTATAAAGAAATACGAAGAATGGACCATTCCTTCCTTTCTAAATTATTTCTTTATTTATCAGTTGATATTTTAATTATATTCTATTATAGAGTAGGTATAGAAAATTTAATTATTGAGTTGTTATTATTTAAAATTATGGCGAAGGAGCTGGGATAAATTTTATTTTACTCTTAGAATATAACATTTCTAAAATAATTATTGTAAATGATCAGGGCTCAATGATGTGTCATAATATTTTTTTTTGAAATTACGATATAATATATTTTAACAGCGTGCGATCCAGAGTAATGGAAAACAAATTTTTTTATATCGCACTTTATAAATTTAATAATTTGCAATTACACGCAATTGCAAGTATTCACGGTGAAAGTGACCATCTTTGACTGTGGCCATAAAATGGAACACAATATTTATCCTCTCATTCACAGATATTTACCAATAAACGTTTCGCCAGACGTGTTTCTGATGTGCATGAGTGGCATTCGTGTTTTACAATTCGTTCACAGAGAAATTCCGTCTTTGGCACATTTTCAGAAAAGATAGTGAAAAATACTTTACGAATATTTTATTTCGACTTTGTGAGTAGAATGGGGGTCAGCATATTTTCGTTAATGAAAAACGACACATAGTTGCACCTTTTGTTGGGGGCGATCAAAGGGAGTAATTGAACTGAGGATCAGGCTTTAACGGCATTTATGGACTTGGATTCTGATTCGTAGGTCCTTCGAGTTGAACGGCCTCTGATGGGTTATAAAAGAATTTATTACTTAACTAAATCAAAAGCGAAACGAAATTCGAGTAAAGTTTTTAAATTTTTTTTAAATTTTTAATAGGTAGTAATTTTTAACTGATTTTTAGCTTTTGTAGGACGTCCTCGGCAAATTGTTTAAGTGAGCTTGCGTTTCCGTTTGAAATATAGCAGTTCTTAGCTTTTCTTAGTTGGTCTTAGTTTTAGTAGCCTTCGAGGTTCCTGAAAGTATTACCGCAATTTCCATACTCGGGTGGCAAGTTTATATCCAGCCATTGACAAATTGACACCACAGTCCTGCGTTTAACAAATGTATGTGACCCAAATTGAGAGACGTGGAAGTAGTCATCACTGAAGGTCCCGGTTGTTCTCCCATTTGTTGGCGCAGTTGTAGAATTTCAACTTGAAAGTATATACCCATATCGCTATCAATTTTGAACAACTTGATGCTTTGAATTCAGTTACTCTATGATTTACTCAGAAACTATCAATACACAGTTAAAGAAAAATCATAGTTACTAATTTATAAAGTTTAAGAGTAATGGCCTCTTCCCTCATCTTAAATGAAACCTTTTATAATTTGGTATAGGACCAATGTCTCTAAATTGAAATATAGAACATCTAAAATTCACTTTCAAGCCCCGTCAGTTACTTTATTGTTAATTAATATTATTAGAAAATACAGTGAATTAATCTTGAAATAAGAATAATATAGAACTTCTTAAACTATTATCTAATGCTGTATCTATTTCGTTATAGAATATTTATTTTAAAATAGTTTTAGGACCAAAAACGTAATTTACTAAAAGTGGCGAGCAGGAGTTAATGGTCGGTGACGACAACTTTGCATTTCGTTGTGATTTCCAATTCAATAGAAATAAACAAGCAAAAGGCATTAACACAATAGATGTGATCATTTACACAACACATACATTTCAATGAACATAATAAATCAACCTGCAACCATCAGTCTTTGTGAACAAACTGGGTGTTAAAAAAATGTTACAGTAAATATAGTGTAAAAATGTGTTTCTTAAAGGAAAGTTTATTATCATTACATTTTAATGATTTTTTTGTGAATATCCCTGAAAATATTTTAAAAGACATTCCTAAAACAGGTAAAAGATAATTTGTATTATATAAATAAATCAAACTTATCAAAGGAACTCACTGTTATAGAAGTGACTCATAATGAGATTAGGAGTGTAATTAATAATCTGAAAAATAGTAAAAGCATTAAAGATCTTATATAATTTCACAGTAAGATTAGTAAAAAGTTTAACCTATTTATAGGGCATAACACATTTCCCTGTTGCTTGAAAATCGCCAAGGTGATTTCAGTTTTTAAAAACGGAGCTTAGAATGATCCGACTAATTATGTACCCATCTCACTTGTTCCACTGTCATAATCAAATAAACACACACCTTGACTACATGCGCAGGCTTCTTCTTTTGACTTAACTAAAGCCTTCTACTGTGTGATATATAAAATTTTATTATAAAAACTATCGGCTTATAAATTTGATAAAAATAGTATAGAGCTAACTAAGTCTTATCTTTTGAAGAGGCGTCAATATGTTTAACCAAAATATGTCAGGTGATCAAGGTTGAAATCATAGAGTACCACAGTGTTCTGGGATTGGTCCAACTCTGTTTCTAACCTATATAAGCGATTTGCCAAATTATAACCCAGATACTTCCTTAATACTATTTGCAGATAACACAACAGCTATCAATCAAGATAAAATATTACAAACATTGCATAGAAAAGTGACAGATTCACAATTAAGTATTAAAACATCTGTTAATGAAAATGAAACACAATCTCTATTTTTTATTCGCAACTCTGAAGTGAACATAAAATTTGATTCGGTTAGATTCCTTGGTGTTTACTTGGATTCTAAGCTCTCTTGGCAGGAGCGCATTTCACAGCCTAAGAGCTGGTGAACGATTTGTTCAAAATGTTTTATGCCGGTTGAAATTTTGCGTGAAGTTACTATGTATTTTAAGCCTTGTGTAAACAAAGGGTCAGCTACGCTAAAACAAACCAAAAGTAAACGACTTAAAGGCGTAAATGAAATAAATACATTGTGCTATGTTTCTTTAAAATAATCAATAACATAACAATTGTCTGTTACATGCTTTAAACAGAGATTGAACGATTGTCAACTACAGTTAAACAAAGATGGACTTCATTTATGTAAATTCAAAATTTGTATTTAAATAGGATAAAACAAACCTGTAAAACCTCCAGTCTAGTCAAATGACCGGACACAATATAAATTAATTCCTAAGAAGTGAGTGCAGTGATCTTCGATACGTTTCTGTCAACCCTCTTACGAGCCAACGACGGATCTGAAATTTATCTCACGTAATATCGACACATGGGTATCCACGGTTTCATCTTCAAATAAGGAAGCTAAAAATAACATAATTTCATAGAAAAATTACATAATAAAGGAAAAAAAGGCGAAAATACCAACCTTCATGACAGTTGAAAATCTAGAAATCCATGGTTTGGCAAATTTTCTGCATGTCCTTAGAAACGAAGCAAAATATTAAGTTATTGGGTCGTAAAAGAAGCAACCCCACGTCCAGATCGCTCCTGAAATATATAGAGTAATACAAAATTTAAAACGGAGATTTATATTTCCAGTACATTTGAATAATGGTTCAAGGCCAAATACAAAAAGGTATCAGAGAAACAGCATCAACTTACCATCAATAAAGGTAAAATTTATCCTAAATAATAAGCAGCCACCTGATTAGTCGATATCCGAATGGGCATCCAAGGCCTATTTAGTTTATGCAAATCCAGTAAATAGGGCACTAAATCGTAAAACTGCCAGCTACCATATCTGGACCACAAACCACAAGTGTCAAAAACTTAAAAACAGGTCTGCCAATTTCAAGTAAATAACGTGACACGGTAACTTTAATGTGCCGGGAGTACTTTGAACTAAAATTCGAAACTTTAACTTTATTAAATTTGTCACTATTCACAAGGACACTGTCCAAAATTTGTTATAGATTAAGTTAGTTTAAGTTAGAGCAGGGACATAGTTAATGGAACGTTTCACTTTAAATTGTCTCATAATATGTGTAATAAATTCGACTTGTTGTTCCATCTATGTTTAATTGATACAACTAATAGCATACAAATCCATCTCAGCTGGATATCTATAATACAGCAAAAGCAGAGACATCTAGCTGTTTAGTGCCAAAATAATATTCATTCTGATCTCTAACATTTCAAGTTCCTTACTAATCAAATGAAAAACAAAACCAGCACAAAATGAATAATAATAATCTTTATTCAAAACTTGTACAGGTGCAGATTAACAGATAAGATATTTCTTCGATGGTAGAAGGGAACCCCCTAAGACCCTGAAAAGTAAAAGAGTAATTATAGCAAACCTATAGTAAGCTTCACTTTAGATTATCTTAAAGTCATACGCACTGTCGCTTATTGTTCAAACTGCTGTAAAATCCAGCCCAGTAGCGGACTGATCGTATGTTATAAAGTCGATGATTCAGAAAACTATATACAAATTCTTTAGAAAAATAAATTTAAAATTCAAGGACTAAACAACTTAATTAGTACGTTGGGTACATCGCTAAAAAAGCCAAAAAGCTGCACTTTTTGATTGGAATGTGCCACTTTGTATGGTCATTGTTGATGCTAAAAGGTAACTTTTCAGATAGGGAGCCACTTGAAAATCCGTGTAGAACACCAAAATGGCGGCTATGAAAGATGGCCGCCATTAGCCGCACTAAATTTCATTGTATCTCAGCTCCTAATGATCCGATTTCGATTTTCTTTTTTTTGCTTGAAAGATCTTGTAAAGAGGACACTTTTTTGTCTCTATACATTTATCTCTACACCTTAAGGGCTCTGCACAATTTTCCAAAAACCTGAAAATTTCACTTTTCTCACGAGTTTCATTGATAAGTAAGCTTTTAATTGAGCTTCTATCACCACAAAAAATGGTTTATATATATGGGATTCCGTATATGTAAAGAAAAACTTGTTATTATGAACAACAGTGATTTTATTTATTATGAAAACATTTATTTATTAAGGAAACAAATTTGTACAAACAAAAAACGACTAAATACGAAGAAATACTGATGTAAGTTAACAGCTCTTATGACTCTGGATAATCTTCTTCATCTTCCAATTCATCCCTGGAACAAAATAATTATATATTATTATTATATTAAGGCATTGGATCAACAAAGCAATATTATTATCTTGAAATAATTGTGAAACGAATTTAAAAATAATCAATTAAATACATACCTTTTATATTTATTGCTGCATTGTCGACCCCCAGTGCAGTTCGTGCAAAGAAGCGTGCATGGAACCTTGGCCTTTAAACAAGAGCATCGTGTACGGCATCCGGAGCAACTACACTTAACTAATTCTCTACAGACTGCCATAATAGAAGGGAGAGTAGACCAGACCGGCGTCCACTCCCCATCCTTCTGGCTCTGGAATGTTGTCCATCACAGAGCACGCACGACCCCAAACTTGTCCTGCCTGGTATGCTGAACGAAGACAAGGCTGCCTTAGTGCCTCTCTTGTTGGGGGCAGACTTTGTAGACTGCGACTTTTTGAAGTAAAGAGAAGCTTTCTAACATGATTGACTGAGAAGTTTTCCGCGTCTTTGTAGTAAAGCAAAACAGTAAACTTTTCCAGAACTTCAAAAGTCTCATCAGAAATAGACGGTTGTGGTACAGAGATAGCTTGGAAGGCTTCAGCAGCTTCAGGAAATGATTTCCATACTTTCCAGGCACTCTGTTTCCCTTTCATTGCAAATGATGACGTTACATCTGATCCAGTGAATGCATGGAATCCTTTTAATGCAGAAGCTTTATGTTCACCCATACTTTCAAACATGGCATTAATGTTCATGTATCTCTGACCCTTCCCAGTACCAAAGAGAATCCACATCTCCTGAAGTCCCGCATTTTTGAGAATGTGAAAGAAAGACATTGCCAAAACAACTACATCAGTATCTACTATGCAAATAATAATTTTTTTTGCTCCATGTTCAACACTGTCTTTAGCGTGGAGAAAAATTCTCCCGTCTGTTTCTTCCTGTTGCCTGCATTGTACTTCATCAATTGAAGTTTCATCCGGTCGAGATGAACGAATGATGTCATCAATCTCATGTGAGAGATGAGAGAGGCGTTGGTCTTCGTCGCCAAGTAGCACACGGAAATATGCCGCCTAAAAATTGGAATGACTTCCTCTGCTGCGATCAGAATAAGACAGAACTCTTCAAGCTACTTGGAGAATATGCATTTTTGAAGTTTGAATGGGCTCACATCAGTACTGAGATTGATGGCATCATTCGTTCATCTCGACCGGATGAAACTTCAATTGATGGAGTACAATGCAGGCAACAGGAAGAAACAGACGGGAGAATTTTTCTCCACGCTAAAGACAGTGTTGAACATGGAGCAAAAAAAATAATTATTTGCATAGTAGATACTGATGTAGTTGTTTTGGCAATCTCTTTCTTTCACATTCTCAAAAATGCGGGACTTCAGGAGATGTGGATTCTCTTTGGTGCTGGGAAGGGTCAGAGATACATGAATATTAATGCCATGTTTGAAAGTATGGGTGAACATAAAGCTTCTGCATTAAAAGGATTCCATGCATTCACTGGATCAGATGTAACGTCATCATTTGCAATGAAAGGGAAACAGAGTGCCTGGAAAGTATGGAAATCATTTCCTGAAGCTGCTGAAGCCTTTCAAGCTATCTCTGTACCACAACCGTCTATTTCTGATGAGACTTTTGAAGTTCTGGAAAAGTTTACTGTTTTGCTTTACTACAAAGACGCGGAAAACTTCTCAGTCAATCATGTTAGAAAGGTTATCTTTACTTCAAAAAGTCGCAGTCTACAAAGTCTGCCCCCAACAAGAGAGGCACTAAGGCAGCATTGTCTTCGTTCAGCATACCAGGCAGGACAAATTTGGGGTCGTGCGTGCTCTGTGATGGACAACATTCCAGAGCCAGAAGGATGGGGAGTGGACCATGGTTGCTGGGGAGTGGACGCCGGTCTGGTCTACTCGCCCTTCTATTATGGCAGCCTGTAGAGAATTAGGTAAGTGTAGTTGCTCCGGATGCCGTACACGATGCTCTTGTTTAAAGGCCAAGGTTCCATGAACGCTACTTTGCACGAACTGCACTGGGGGTTGCCAATGCAGCAATAAATATAAAAGGTATGTATTTAATTGATTATTTTTAAATTCGTTTCACAATTGTTTCAAGATAATAATATTGCTTTGTTGATCCAATGCCTTAATATAATAATAATATATAATTATTTTGTTCCAGGGATGAATTGGAAGATGAAGAAGATTATCCAGAGTCATAAGAGCTGTTAACTTACATCAGTATTTCTTCGTATTTATTCGTTTTTTGTTTGTACAAATTTGTTTCCTTAATAAATAAATGTTTTCATAATAATTGAAATCACTGTTGTTTATAATAACACGTTTTTCTTTACATATACGGAATCCCATATATATAAACCAATTTTTGTGGTGATAGAAGCTCAATTAAAAGCTTACTTATCAATGAAACTCGTGAGAAAAGTGAAATTTTCAGGTTTTTGAAAATTGTGCAGAACCCTTAAGGTGTAGAGATAAATGTAGAGAGACAGAAAAGTGTCCTCTTTACAAGACCTTTCAAGCAAAAAAAAGAAAATCGAAATCGGATTATTAGGAGCTGAGATACAACGAAATTTAGTGCGGCTAATGGCGGCCATCTTTCATAGCCGCCATTTTGGTGTTCTACATGGATTTTCACGTGGCTCCCTATCTGAAAAGTTACATTTTGGCATTAACTATGACCACAGAAAGTGGCACATTCCAATCAAAAAGTGCAGCTTTTTTTGGTGTACCCAACGTACTATAATTACTAGTGCATGCATAAAAAAATTTATGACTATAAAACTTAAATATCTAGACGTGCAAATATAAAATATAATAAAATATAAAAATTCGTGTAACATTAAAATAAATTAAAAATAGAATTCAAAAATAAAAAATCATTGTATCCCTAAAATCCTCCATATCATTACAATATATATAGTAGGGTGCAAATCGTGGTCAATTGTATCACCATGTGGGCATTTTAAGACTAAAAGCTGGCACCTATCGGAAATGAAAGCTTATGCCCTCCGTACCTTAAATCCGAATTCGTCAGAAAATCGTCGTGTGCAAAAGGGCACTATCAAAAATTTTCGAGTTATTGATATGGGGTCATAGCTCATGACTCAAAGATTTTTCTGGTTGAATTTCAAAACGTTTTCTGTAGCCGTTTGGCAACAAAAAATTAAAACAATTTTCGAAAACCATTGGCCCTTACGGGAATGCACAACTTTGGATTGCGATATCTCGGCTCGACATCCACTAAAAATTAATTCAATTTGCCGTTTTTTTGCGTCCCACAACGATTATCTCGAAATATAAGCTCTAAATCAAAAAATTTATCTCCTGTAAAATTGTTGCCCTATTATTTGTGACTCCAGTAGTGCTATTTTTATATTTTTATCATTGATAATAAACTAGTAAGAATAATAAATGTAATATGATGCATAAGTTACAACACTGCCGTTGCGTGCCAGCGTATGCTTGCTCGATCACCCTTTCCTACCCCCGACCAACGTCTCACCCACACTTCGAACGGTACGTGGTTATGTTAAGTTACTCGTAATTTTGAGTTTTTATTTTGGATTTTGTTGTTAATAAATAATTATATTGACATTTACACAGATTCCCGATTCTAGCGCTAATTTATTTTAAAATAATAATAAAAAAAAAAAAACTTATTTAGTGTGCAATAGTTTTTAAAAACAACATTAACAATTCAAGTAATAAATTTTAATGTAGCTCATACTTATTCACTATCAACATCACTTTCTTCTTCAATAAATATCGTAGACTTTGCTGTAGTTTCATTGGATGGCATTTTGGTCCATGCATCGACAAGAGCCTATACAACATATTTTGTTTTTTCGACAGCTACACCATTTAGCTTGACAATCTATACAGGCAAAGAAAAATTTTAATTCAAAAACTTCTAAATACTGTGAGACACGTGTGTTACATTTCCTACATTTACATGTCGCCAAAAATGACACAATCTCGGGAAAAGATGGCAGCGTTTGAAAAATTACTATTTTAGAATCAGTTAATTTCCATCCATAATCTAAATAGTTTGGTACCTCCTGAATAGGCTGTAAAGCATTAAGCCAAATAATTAAAATTTTTTGACAGTTCTAACAGCCAATTAAATTTCGTTAATTCTTGTCATGTGACACAAATTACCCAATCATTTCAACATTACACTGATAACACCATCCAGGGAAATTTTCAATCACTATGACAACAAAATTACTTTACTTTGACAACTTCATAATAACTGCCAAATAAATATCAAAATGTCACGTTTTGGCAATGCCAATTCTCAATCTAGGAACTTTTAATAAATAAATAATTGTTTTGTTGTGTTGCTACATTTTGAATTTATTTTTTCTAAAAAATTCTGACCGAATATCCCTCAGACATTGACAAATGCCTCATAATTTTATGACAACCTCAAGCAAGTTGTTTGGTAATATTATTACGAACCAACGTGCTTTCGATTGCCATAAAATTATCTCGTACTTACATTATCAATGTCTTAGGGATATTATAGCTGATAATGTGCCCGTAGACAATGTTGATAAAGGCTGTCTTCTGTTGGGGGTAATTTATCAATGGTTTTGGTTGCAGCTAGTATTCCGCGAAGATGGTTTATGGAAATTATATCTCGATTTATCGTGTACAACTTCACAACAAAACTATGGATATTATTAAATATATTTTCGTCAAAGGTAAGATCAAGATCATTCAGTAGTTCATGAAAATTCAGATATATTTTCCAACAAGTTTTTTTCCCCAAACCAGAAAACTGATTTGTATCGCATCCCGTAAGTGCATGGAAAGCTGGGAGATTTTTTAACAGTTTTGGTTCGATATTTATATGGTGAATGTGTATATAGCGAATACTGCCCTTTTTTCCTACTTTCATCTACATCTCAGGAATCAAATGCTCTTTAAAGTGGGAAAGCAGTACTAAAACATCTGTATCGTTGCATTCAAAAATAAATACAATATTGCAACCAGTGTTTTTTACGGAGAGAATATGAAGCAAGATTCCTGTGTCTGCTTCTTCATGGTTTGAATTTAACAAATTATCCTCGAGGGAAAAATTGCTCCCATACTGGCATATTATATGTCGAAAAATCCACCGCTTGCCACAAAATTCACGTTTTCTTTTTTTGAATGTTCGATGGCCTCACAGGATAGAAAATTCGTCAACTGATTTTTGTTGAAAGCAGATTGGATAAATAAATTCCACTGCTGGGGTACCTAGTGGCACACTGCCCGTATCAATTATTTTATTTATTGCGTTGGTCGATCCTCTCTTAATCCTGGTTGCATTCTTTATTGATGATTCTTGATAATGAATAATTTTCAGGATGGGAACATAAAATCAATTTTTTAAAATTCGATATTTTATAAAAACCATTTTACGCGATTAAATAAATAGTTAATCTTCGAAGTCACCAATATTATACTTAAAAATACTTATATAAATTAGATATTCCGCGATGGTTTTTATTTTATGAGCATGTGTTACCTATATTATTATTGTGTGTAAATGTATTTTTATTAAAGTTTATTATATTTAGAGCATACTTTAAACAAAACTAATTAATATAATTGTAATACATTCGCATGACTAAAAATTACTTACATGTTGCTGTACAAATAGGGGAATTGTACATTATTTTCTCGATTTTTTTAATTTAGTATAAGTATCTAATTTGAATTGTCCTTAACCTATATGGAATGTTCTTTACCAATAAAATATGTAATTATTATTCGGTTTCCCAGTAGTGCTGCAGTAATACACCCACTGATTAATAAATAATATTGTTAATTCAACACAAATAACACAATATTCTTAAATAAACCCTTTGTCTTTTACTATTATTTAGTACGGCCTGCGCAAACTAGGGTATGTGAGCGGGAGGAGGGGTCAGAGAGGGTGATCGAACGAACGTATGCCGGTACGCGACGGCGATGTTGTAACTTATGCATCATCTTACATTTATTATTCATACTAGTTTATTATCAATGATAAAAATATAAAAATAGCACTACAGGAGTAACAAATAATAGGGCAACAATTTTACAAGAGATAGATTTTTTGATTTAGAGCTTATATTTCGAGATAATCGTTGTGGAACGCAAAAAAACGGCAAATTGAATTAATTTTTAGTCGAAGTCGAACCGAGATATCGCAATCCAAAGTTGTGCATTCCCGTAAGGGCCAATGGTTTTCGAAAATTGTTTTATTTTTTTGCTGCCAAACGGCTACAGAAAACGTTTTGAAATTCAACCAGAAAAATATTTGAGTCATGAGCTATAACCCCATATGAATAACTCGAAAATTTTTGATAGTGCCCTTTTGCACAGGACGATTTCCTGACGAATTCGGATTTAAGGTACTTAGGGCATAAGCTTTCATTTCCGATAGGTGCCAGCTTTTAGTCTTAAAATGCCCACATAACTGATTTTTAAGCGACTTTATGTGCCGCGAGCACTACACTAATACGTACAAATCAGATGTCGATAACCTAGCAGAGCAACCCGGGTCCTGAAACCAGCCTTATGATTTTCAGATTACAAGAAATTTACAAAATTGCAAAAAAACACGGAAACTTCAAACACTATTTCCAAACGAAAAAAACGCCGCCGGCGAGTCTTTCTGATAAGAAATCCAATGTTAAAGGTCCTTGGATCTACAATGTGAACTACACGGTCCCGTTTCGGTTTTCGGCACAGGAACAGTGAATGAAAAAGTGAAATTTTGACGTCTATCTTTCTGAACAATAATAATAATTATTATTATTATTAATAAGCAGATTTGTCATGTTCTCATTTGTGGCAAATCAACGTGTAATTATTTCTTGATCCCCTCTCCCTAGTAAGTGTATATTTCTAATTTTTGAATAATTTAGTTGCTATTTTATTTTTATGAGATTGGATTGTGAAGACTTTACCGTTCATTACACTTTTCCTTAAATATAACCATAATAATGAGGTTATAAGTTATAATTTCTGCCAACTAAATAGTTCTATTTTACCTGGTTTGCAAAAAAGTCGAGAATATAGGTAATTATAACGTATTATACTCAAACAGTTTATACATTTTTTATCTGAGTATCTGTAGTATACGATAAATATCACTGTTAAGAATTCATGAGAAACATAGTGGAAGAAAAGGAAAATAACTTAAACTGCTGTATTTTAGTCCGCTACATTCTTTTGCTTGTACTTATGTTCAAAATTCTAACCAAGCGGTATTTTATGCATAATATGTGGTTTACGTGCTCCAAATTTCATTCAGAGCTTTATTTGTATCTTGAAATGTTCCTGCCGACCAAATTTGTTTTACTTTGGTATATTACAAAAATATACTCACTAGTAAAATTTATAATAATTTTATTATCTTTTAAAAGTTTAATTTATCGCTACTTTCTTTACCTATCCTAATAATTTTTTTTATAAATGACTTTATTTAGGCTTTATTCAAGCATAATAACAAAAACCTATCCAATTTGATATACTCACATTGATGTTTCATCTCTAAACATACAATTATTAAGTTTATTGAATCTTCTCTAATGCATGATAAAAATTGAATTAAAAATTACAAATTTCAAAACGTCTAAAAATTAAATTATGGCAAAAATTATTTTTAACTTACCCCAAATATCTAAAAACGTCAAAAAACTCTTTAGCGTCAGGTATTATATTTTCTTTTAAATCATATTATTTTCCCTGTTAAGTTTTCGTTCAGTATTGTTTAGAACGTTGGTAATATACAGTAAATTCACTTTTCAACCAAAGCACTTTGTGAGTGAATAGGAGAGAATAAAGCGAGAGCGCTAACATTCTGAGATCGACATGCAGTCACGCATGTGTAGTGCTCTCGCTTTACTGCTATCTCCTATTCACTCACAAACTGCTTTGGTTCAAAAGTGAATATACTGTAAGTAGATAAGTAATAGCGTACCGCGGTCTCCCCCCTCCACTTTGAGGCCCCCACCACTTTTTTCTGGGGTGGGGGGCAATTATAGTGGGGGGAGGTAATTTGTAATTGCAATAAATGTAATTAGAATAATTAGATTGGGAGGTAATTTGTAATTGCGTAATTAGTAATTTGTAATTGCGTAATTAGTAATTTGTAATTGTGTAATTGGATTATTTCGCTGTAATTAGACTAGTATAATTGCAATATATCTAATAAATGTAATTAGTCTGGAGGGGGGATAATTAAAACCCAATTGTCGCGAGTAATGAAAGTAATTGGATTATTGCGCTGAGAAATGAAAGTAATTGAATTATTGCGCTGTAATTGCGTAATTAGTAATTTGTAAATGTGTAATTAGACTATTTGCGCGTTAATTACACTATTTTATATAGTCTGGAGGGGGGTTAATTAAAAAACCCAATTGTTGCGAGAAATGAAAGTAATTGGATTATTGCAATTAAACTAGTATAATTGCAATATATCTAATTGAATTGATACAATTGTATATTAATTAGTGCATCAATTGCTAAATTATGCGCTCTTAATTGTCAAAAATATATGTCTGTCAATATCGCTAACAAGGGATCTGGTATATTAGCAGAAATGCATTTATTTTCTATGGGGTAAAAGAACAAGCGACATCGCATTTATTTTCTAATGATCAAAGATTAAATCAGCTTTTTAGTTTTTACTGTCGCATATCTCGAAACAAAATAGTTGGTTAAATTTATAGCTCCCATTTGCGACAGACAATAGGTCTGCATAAAGAACACAGCTACATAGGCCAGGTGGCTCACGCGAACGGTACCTGCCTGAAATCGAGGTAATGCCATTAAGGCGCTGTGGTCACCACTCATCAGTCGGTCGACTTTCCCGTTAAACAATATAGCATAGGCACTAGTGCAGGCAGTACATAAGGGTATTACATTGTTATAAGACACTTCTTCTATAATGACTTTGTCATAGGGAATTAACTATCTCGTAATTATTAATATTGTTACATTTTATTGTTTGGTGTCTTTAAATCGGTTGGGGGTTTACTGTTGCTTTTGTATACATTTAATGACTACCTTAAACATACAAAAATTAATTTTTCATTGATTTACAGCATATTAATTTACAATCTTTAACATATAGGGTGTACCGATTTGTACGAACCAAACTTTATGTCAACTGAACCTATTATTAATTTTATATTCAATATAATCCTCAGTATTGCCTTTCAACTTAAACATACAATATTAATTTTTCATTGATTTACAGCTTATTAATTTACAAACTTGAACATATAGGGTGTATCGATTTGTACGAATCAAACTTTATGGTGTGATAAACTACCAAAATAATATGAAAAAAGTTCATATGTAAATGTAGGCCGGGAACACATAGTTCCGAGATACAGGGTGTTAAAGAAACATGCAAAATTTTTTGTTGTTTGAAACACTAAAATGATGGCACACTATATTGCGCTCTAATTAGACTAGGTGCAATTTCTCGAAATTCTATGGTTTATTACCTTATAGAAAAGCAGTATATCTTAAGATATATTTACAGATCGGTATACGTCCAACTTGACGGCGTTTTAACAAAAGCAAGCGGAAACGATGACTACTTTGATAATGCATTAAAAAGCAATATTTTAACGGAAATTACAGCGATGCTTTAATAAAGCTCTGGATAATTATATGCCTCTTTTAATCTGTTTTACAGAATAATGGGGGTGGCTCTCTTCAACCGTCTGTAAAACTATTTAATGAAACCTAGTTAAAAATTCAGTTCCATAAAGAAGCTACGATAATTTATGATATAGTTAATCACGATCCATTTTATTATTCAACTCAAACATGAAGTCTGATAGAAGACATTAAATCTACCATTGAAAGATTGTCTTGTAAACTAGATGACATAAGGAGGGATTCAAATAAAATACACATTAAAAGATTACATTAATTTTATTTCCTATTTTTATTACACAACTAAAAATACCATAGTATAATTAAAACAGTTTTATTTTAAATACACAATTACATTTTTGAGAAAATAAACATAGACACTTAGTAGATCAAACTTTATGGTGTGATAAACTACCAAAATAATATGAAAAAAGTTCATATGTAAATGTGGGCCGGGAACACATAGTTCCGAGATACAGGGTGTTAAAGAAACATGCAAAATTTTGTTGTTGTTTGAAACACTGAAATGATGGCACACTATATTGCGCTCTAATTAGACTAGGTGCAATTTCTCGAAATTCTATGGTTTATTACCTTATAGAAAAGCAGTATATCTTAAGATATATTTACAGATCAGTATACATCCAACTTGACGGCGTTTTAACAAAAGCAAGCGGAAACGATGACTACTTTGATAATGCATTAAAATGCAATATTTTAACGGAAATTACAGCGATGCTTTAATAAAGCTCTGGAAATGTTTAATACAGGAAATTCATATCAACGGAAAAAAATTAAAAGCCTCCTATTATGTTGCAGAAATTATTGATTTAATCATGAATATCGGTTCAAATAAAATGCAACTAGTTACCGTATCCAAAGATTAGATATAAATAAAGTTTCTTTTAAAGTTTTTGCATGACGGGTGCATTTACGGTATACATTGTTCATTGATGGTACTAAGTCGAAAACAACATGCAATTCCCACTTTACCGATAAAAAAAAAAAAAAGTCAATTAATGCTGCTAACAAGGTTTTGGCAATATATTGGCGTATCAAAGGTAGATATTGATATAGTTTTAAAACTAAAAAAAAAAAAATGGTTATCTTCATATGCAGTTAATGGTCATATTCTTTTATTACAAAATATTGAAATTATATGATTGCTGTGGCTCTCTACGGCCCTGAGATTTGAGATGAACATTAAACACAAATAATACAAGGTTTCGTAAATAACCCCTACTTTATTTTATCGATTTCAATTCAAACAAATCTAAATAATTATATGCCTCTTTTAATCTGTTTTACTGAATAATGGGGATGGCTCTCTTCAACCGTCTGTAAAACTATTTAATGAAACCTAGTTAAAAATTCAGTTCCATAAAGAAGCTACGATAATTATGACTTAGTTAATCACGATCCATTTTATTATATTTTTTATCAGTTTAAATACACTAATGTAAACAAACAACATTACTCGTCTGTCAAAATTTGGTACCAAAAATACGTTTTTTTATTATTTATTCCCTAGTTCGTAGCCTCCGAGTAATATCAATTCGTACAATTAAAATGCATATCTTTTGGATAATTTTTAATTACTACTATTAGTACATTAAAGCAATAATTCTAACGGAGCGTTTTTAGATGCCACCGAAAAAAGCCACTCCAGCACAATTAAAGTGCCTTCTTGACTATATAGAAAAGGATGATATAATCCTATGGAAAAGAAATAACCTTAGTCTTGTACCTATTAAGAATAAAACTGTAAAACACTTGTTAAAGCTCTCTGCTGGGCGCTGGCAGTAGCAATAGGTTGTCACCAATAAAAGAGTAAACTAATTACTTCCTGTTTGTTATTATTTGAATCAAGTTATCTACCCTTAGCCTCTGTTAATAAAGAAGCGGATCTTGCTATTTGTTCTTTAAACACATCTAGATAACTACTAACTCCATTATTTTCGCAACTCAAACACACTTCACCAAATAAATTCGCAATTTAATTCTTCTGGCAAGTCTAAACAAAAAACTCTCTCCACTTGCCAGATTTCAATTGACAAATTTCAACATTGACTTATCATTTCAATCGAAAAGCATCATAGAGAATACCAAAAATTGAAAATATTGACTGTATTCAAGGTCACTTGTTTTAATTCCAATAACTTGATTTGATTCTAATATCTTAACTTTTACAGAATAGCAAACGGCCATGTTTATTGAAATTTCTGTCAAATATCACAAATGTCAATGTTGACTTGATTTCAATACATTACAGAATAGGGCTGATTGCCTCTATATTATCGAAATTTGCCGGGTCATTTAAAATATCCACGAATTCACATGTAGAGTAAAAGCAATAATGAACCAATATTTTTTTTTTAATCTAAATTTAAAACAATTAAAATTTAATGATTTCAATAAATTTGGAAGTACATTATACAAATTAAGATTTAATGAGTTCCTTGTCGATTTTGTTAGTCTAAATCTATAGGGTCTAAGAAAGTCCGCTTGTCTAGTGGTTAGTTATGAACATCCGAATTCCTGACAAAAAAGTTGTAGTTTTTATGTATCTCAAGCAATCTATAATACAGTAAATTCACTTTTCACGCTAGTGCAATAGAAATACTAAAGCGCCGTACAAAACACAAGCAATAAATT
The DNA here is from genome assembly GCA_963680705.1 of Rhagium mordax. Lineage (NCBI taxonomy): Eukaryota > Metazoa > Arthropoda > Insecta > Coleoptera > Cerambycidae > Rhagium > Rhagium mordax. Next base: position 13,881,064 of record OY796660.1, on the reverse strand, counting down.
CAAACAGCTGCCCTACTGTCACTGCGGCTTAACGATTTCGGTTTTGCCTCGGATTATTTGCGCTCCATTACTAAATGTATAAAATCCCAACCCACCAACCGGTGCAAGATATAGGTAGATTCTTTGAATATTCAAAATACAATGTAACTTAACTAATTATTATAAATTGCAAAAGAGCAAATAAGAAAAATCAACTGTATGACTCTAATACAGAGATAACTCCATATATGTGGTGAGACTGGATAAAACTTAGACAATTATGAATAAAATTTCTAACACGTCGACTTTACATGTGCATAAGGATGTATTACCTTTTGCGGCTTTAAAGCTAATAGATGACTTATATATATAGATTATTCAGTTTAAGTAATTGTATGTATAATTAGGATGATTGTAAAATTATTTTAGATGTAGGTATAGTTTAGTTAAAATAAAACTGTATATGAACACAAAATCATGTAATTTGGGCTATGAAACGCCTAGTTCCGAGATAAAGAAACACGTAAAATAAATTTCAAAATGGAAAATATCAATGGTTTCATAATTCCGACCATTTGTAGTGCACAGCAAAAGACACAGTTCCCCGAAATCCTATGGTTTATTACCTACTTAATAGACTAGAAATATAACTCTTATCTATAGATCTGTATACGCCCAACTTTAACAATGACTAATACGGCCAGTGGGTCGACTTTCCGAAAAAAAAAAAGTCAATTAATGCTGCTAACAAGGTTTTGGTAATATATTGGCGTATCAAAGGTAGATATTGATATAGTTTTAAAACTAAAAAAAAAAAATGGTTATCTTCATATGCAGTTAATGGTCATATTCTTTCGTACAATTATCATAATTAATTCTTGCTTCACATTCAGAATGCCTTTGGTATAATCTTCTGCAAAACCCATAAGGAGCTTAAGGGGTAGTTTGCCACTGAACACGTGACTGGTGGTATCTAAAATATCTTGTCTATTTTGACTGAGACCCCAACCTGTTGTTATTAATGAGCGTGCATGCGTTTGCCCATACGACACCATAGTTTTCATTGTTGTAGTAATACCAGGTCTTCTAACTACTGCTACTTGTTCACCACCCATTTCCAGACGTATCTCTTCAAAGAGAAATGCTAGTGCATTATTGGATAAATAGCAACGCTTTGTGGCATCACTAGGGGTAAATTTTCCTTCTATGTATATATAACTTTCTGAAATGTCGAGTATAACATCTTGAAAATTGATGGGGATACGTATTTCATCAGAGTTTCTGTAATATGGGGAACCATATGGCTTATATGTATGCTCATTTAGGCTAACTAGGGAATGATCTAACACAGGTTCATCAAACACCTCAAGTTTTTCACTAGTTGCAGCCGCCACCATTATTATGGCAAATATTTTCGCAGTTTTAATCCAATATGTTTTAAAAAGGCTTGATCCTCAGCTGACAACCTATGTCCTAACTGTTTAAGGTATAGACTTTGAATGAATTGCTTTCCACATCTCCCTTTCTTTTTATCCACACTATTGTTCGCTACAGTATCATATTGATGGTGATGTACTTGCTGTCGCTGTTTATATCGAAAGCCCATTTGGTTGGTGATATCAAACTTTCTTCAATTCTAGCCTTACAATAATTTTCTCACCTCGAAAATTGATCAAATCACCGTTGTCGTCCAGCACACGTAGCGTGATGTTATCTATTAACTGACACCATTTAGGTCTAACAGGTAAATATATGATATTTGTAGGTTCTCTAGTAAGTTTGTAGCCAGGCTCAACATCTATATCAAATTCAAAGAGAGTGTGTGACTCTTCCGCATTCAGATAAGCTCCAGAAATAATATTGCAATCTACACGTATCATCCTTACTTTCATAATATCAACAGGCTGTGTTGATTCATAATTTTTATTTGGTTGTAAATATATTGGTCCAAATTCCAACAGACTTCCTATGGAATTTGGTTGTCTAAAATCTATTTCATACTTTGACAAAATCTCGCACTTTAGGGTGTTGTTGTTTGCTCGTAAAGTGAATATTTGCGTGTAATCCATTCCATCAATATTCATAGCTTTCAACATTGCTGCATAGATTTCATCAATTTCATAAGCTCCCAGAGGTATGTGAACAGTAGTGAATGTATCTTTAGCACTAACCCTATATTGGAAGATGTTATTTGTTTCATCCACATTGAATATGGAGTTGTAAGAGTAGAATCCAATTAAGCCTAACCCATGACGACTGCTCCTATCCAGTTCAATGGGTGGATTAAAGTTGACACTTAGCACACTTAAGCGGCTCGTTAGTGTGAACGTGTACGACATGACTGATGTAATTAAATTGCGTTACCCAATTTATTGTGGATTACAGCAATAATGGTATAATTTCCTCTTCTTTGAACTTGATGGTAATATATTTACATTGTTATTGGATGCCACATTTACATCGTTTACCTTACAATAGCAACAAAACATTTTTCGAGGTATTGGACCGTCATTAGCATCAAAACTGCCTTCATGATCGTTAAGGTAATGTTCTGTACAGTATTGATATTTTATTATATCGACATCGTTCTGAAGATGTGTAGGTAGCTTATCCCATACTAATGCAATTTCATGTGAAGCCAACCCAATCATCACTTCTTTGGGCATATCAGCAAGTTGTTGTTTGCTCATCTTCAATAGACTACGCAAACGGGAGAATGCAATTAGTGAGTGGCCCATTCGCTTGATACCTTCTCGATCCATTGTTGGGGTTATAGTTTTCAGCTCCATGGCGTTTTATATTTTTTTCGTAGAGAGAAACTTTAAACACAAATGTCCACACCACACTGTGTTAAAATTCTGTACACGTTTGTAGTTATAGAATATTTGGTTGGCCCTCCTTGAATCGTTATTGAAATATGTAACTAATTCTATAGGTGGGGGTAAATCACCAAAACTATCAAAGTAATTTACTAAACTACCTCGTTTTTTATATGCCACCCAATGTGTCCCAGGACCATATATACTATCCAAATTGATTATTGCAGATTCATTGTAATGTGGGCCACGTCTTGGTAGTGAGTCGCGCATAAATACACCCCGAAAGTATGCTACCTTCATTTTCTTAGCATAATATTTAAGATCAATGTCGGTAAGAGGTCTCCGAGGTAGGGAGTCTATTAGTTTTTTGAATTCTGTTTTAGATAAAGGCCCATTCCCTTTCGATATGGCTTCATATACATCCCCTTACCACTTTTCATAGCTATTGCTTCCATACTTCTGTTGTGTCGATTTGCTTCAGCTAATTCTTCTCTACCCTTTTTTACGTCATTTACAGCTTTAGCAATACCAGCAGCCGTACCCACCAAACTACCCAATGCAGATAATCCAGCAAAAATGGGTATTAGAGGTAAAATACCGCCAACTTTTGGTATTGGTATAATTCTAGGTGTTCGAATATTGCGTTTCCCACCGGCCTGTTTTATATATCGACGTGCAGCTTTTAGAGCAATTTCAGTCGCCTTCGTTTGGTCTTTTACTCTTTTGCCTCCAGCACTTCGCAGTGTGTCACGCACTTTTCGTACTATCCCAGATCCAAATGCTGTCTTTTTAACATTCTTCTTACCCTTCTTTGTTTTCTTGATGATTCGTTTCCTTATTGGGTTACGAGATATTGTTGAATTACATCCCATACCAAGACGTTGTTTTCCTTTCATTATAGTTGTAACTAACCAAGCAGCGGCCTTTTCTCCACGTCCTGCGTCTTTGGATTTGACTCGTTTCCACGCAGCCTGTTCAAGCTGATAGTCTGCTTTATGGCGGGCTGCTAGATTACTGCTATTTTTGTCGTATGCAATATCGTGTTCCTTGCACGCTTTATCGAGCTGATTTATGCCAGGATCACCCCGTGTCAGCCGTTTATTTAAATCTGTGCCTGGACCACAAAATTGATAACCTGGCAAATGCAACTCGACGGGAAGCTTATTAATCAGGGAATTAATTAATCCTCTACCGCGCTTCATACGTTTTTCACGTGTGTATCGTATGGTGGAAACCATTTAAATAAGAGTTGCAAGTCACATGTCTATTTATATACCAATTAGCTGCGATACAATGCACATTGTGAAACAGAAACAAACGCTTTCCATAGATAATTTGGATGAAAAAGTTGGGCGTGGGTTAAGCGCTCATAATCGTCATGGACCACTACTACCTTCAACTGTACGTGCCCTCATAATAGGACCCTCGAATTGTGGGAAAACAAATGTCTTAATATCTTTGATCACCCATCGCTTAGGTTTACGCTTTTTAAACATTTACCTATACTCAAAGTCTATAAATCAACCCAAGTATGAGTATCTGCGTAAGGTGCTAGCGCCGATTGAGGGGTTAGGATTTTATACATTTAGTAATGGAGCGCAAATAGTGGAACCATCCGAGGCAAAACCGGAGTCTTTATTTATATTTGACGATGTGATATGTGAGAAGCAAGATGTTATAAGAGCATATTTTAGTATGGGCCGCCATAGAAATGTGGATTGTTTTTATCTTGGTCAAACATATTCTCGAATACCGAAGCAGCTAATAAGAGACAATAGTAATTTAATTATTGTCTTTAAACAGGATGACATGAACCTTCACCACATATTTTCCGATCATGTGTCACCTGATGTAACGTTTACAGTATTTCAAAATATGTGTGCAGAGTGCTGGAATGACAAATATGGGTTTCTAGTGATTGATAAGGATAGAGAAGTACAAGGTGGGCGATATAGAAAAGGGTTTGATAGCTTCATATATCCATAATGAATTTTAATAAAAACTTCACTTGAGCCACAGACTTCGTATGGTTACTTCGTTTACGTATGCGCTAAGATGAAGGTTACCAAAGATAATAAAAAATATAACAATCTTGTGCATCCCAATAGTGAAATAGCCCTCAAGCGACAGTTGATTGAGGCGACAGATGCGGTACGTAAGAAGTTTAACTCTATTAAGAACAAAGATATTGAGTTGCATGTAACACTTGAAAAGATCTATCAACCAATAACTGAACCTTTAAATGCTATATCTTCAGCAGCGGAGAACAAACCACATGCCCAATAACCATCATCATCATCAAGGGTGTCTACTCAGAGGGCAGTGCCATGGGAGAGTGCTTCTGAAGAAGAATCTGATAAGTATGTAGGCGGTGATGATGTTCCACCCTATACCCCCATTATGGAAACACCACCATCGTCTATAAGAACAACCCCCGTATCTGAAACTTCTCTAGCTAGAAAACTAGAAAAAGGACGTGAGGTTGTAAAAAGACATATACAGAATGTAAAATCGGGTAATTCCAAGTATGATAGTTTATATGGAGTGCGTGTAGATCCCAAGACAGGCATACTGCTGATGGGCAATGCTGAAATACGTTTTTCCCATGGAAATATTACACTGTGGTATGGCAATAAGAAACTTGGCGTGTATCTAGGTAATCCGAAATTGTACGATCTAATATTTCTAAAACGTCCGCCAATTCTAGATGATAATACAGAGAGTGTTATCGATGATGAATGGAGTAAGATATATGGAGAAATACTAAGGAAAACAAAAGCGCCATATAAAAAATTCAATGTAGCGAGTGGCTATAACACCACTAAACGTGAAAAATTTCACAAAATTATCAAACCATTAACATCTTCTACAATTGCAACACGATCGTCAACAAGTGGTTATGGATTAAAACGTGTACCTACCCACAAATTGTACAGAAATAAAGATAAAGAATATATCTACTGGAATAAACCTAGTGAACTTGTGGCTCGTTTACGCCTCCTATGGGGTTCGAAAATGGCTGGAAATAACAACCACGACAATGAAATAATAGAAATAATATCAGAACTTAGGGAGGAAAAAATAGTGTATTAAAGATATAATACCTAGTATCATTATCCTCAATAAGTATTATATAGCCTGAAATATATAAAATGGATCAGACACAATCAGAAATGTCTACTGTAAACAACACAATTGACAAATTTGGACGCAGCAAAAGAATTAGTGCGAATAAGTTAATAGCACTACGTGGATTACCTGGCGTGGGTTTTAAACTTACCAGAGATAATCAATATGATATTGACAATAAGCGTTTAAAAAATCTAGGGGAACCTGTCGATGATCAAGATGGTGCAACATGTAATTACGTTAACAAGCGTCTACAAACAAATGATGAAAATGCTGCCAAAGCTATTTTTGATACAACCGATGTAATTATTGAGGAAATGAAAAAATATGTTGATGTGGGACTTTTAAAAAGTGGAGAAGAAAATCGCACTATTTTCAATAAACAAAATAATGATATGATGCAGAAAATGAAAATAGAAATGAGGAAATATGTTGATAAAGCAATTTCTGAAGTTAAACGTTCGGCCATAAACAATCACAATACTTTAATCACTAGAATCTCTAAATTAGAGCATATTGCCACCGAACTCCAACCAAAGAAGGTGCAATCCGGAGGCCTAGCATTTCCACCAGAACTAATGCCTGAAGTTGATATATAGCTGAAGACAATTTTATAATGGAGGTTAGCAGCGAAAAATTACAAGTTGTTAACGAGTTACATAGAAATGCTCGACGAAATTTTCGTAGAAGGCGAACCATAATTAAGGGGTTTGGTGATTTGTGGCAAGCAGACCTAGCCGAAATGCAACCATACGCTGATAAAAATAGAGGGTATCGTTATATTCTTGTAGTGATTGACTGCTATTCCAAGTACGTATGGACCAGATCTGTTAAAAATAAAACAGCTGTAGAAGTTACTAAGACTATGCAGACTATTATTCAAGAAGCAAATTATTCACCAAGAAATTTACAGACTGATAATGGTACAGAATTCTACAACAGAAAGTTTTCCACACTAATGAAGCAGCATGAAATTAATCATTATTCTACATATAGCACAAAAAAAGCAGCAATTGTTGAACGAGTAATCCGCACATTAAAGAGTTGGTTGTATAAAGAATTCTCAGCTATGGGTAAATATAAATGGCTCGACATCCTACCCAATGTTACAAAAAGTTATAATAACAAAGTCCATCGTACAATTGGTATGAAACCTGTTGATGTCACACCAACTACACATTTAAATGTATATAATAACATAAAAATTGCTCTCAAACCGAAATTCCACCTCGGTGACGTAGTTCGTATTAGCAAGTATAAAGGTGTATTTGATAAAGGGTTTACACCGAATTTCTCAACAGAACTTTTTAAAATTGTCAAGATAAACATAACAAATCCCACAACTTACCTGCTTGCAGACATGCTTGGACATCCAATCAAGGGGTGTTTTTATGAGATGGAGCTACTAAAGGCAAAATACCCCGATGTGTATCTAGTAGAGAATGTTTTAAAAAAGCAAGGAAATAAAGTGTTTGTAAAATGGCTTGGACTCTCTAAAGAACACAACTCGTGGATTGATAGAGCTTCTCTTGTTTAAAATTGTCACTGTCTAGAAAATATATTATTGTATCATTATAAGGTTATGTCAAATGAAATATTTTTATGTATAATAAATAAATAATAAAACGAATGTAATCAATTAATATTTGTTTAATTTATTTCCCTAATGTTAAATTGTAAACAAAATAAAAATATTTTTAAGTTTATTACATATACTACAAATACTTAACTTAAAAAACACCAATTAATTTTTCATAAATATTTATTTTATTACACAATAAATCTACTGAAATATAATACAATATCTCACATTTAGTATGAATTTTCCAGTTTTATAACTTTAACCCGATAAATAATGCAAATTTTATTTGATATGCTAATGTTATTGTGACTGGCTTAACTCATCTATTGCTGCAAGTAAAGCATCTAAAGGATCGTATTTCTCCTTTTCAACAACATTATTTGTATTAGTTATTACAGCCAACTCATTTTGAAATATCGGTATGTCGCAATGCCCCCATGGTAAAGTTTTAAAGGTATTAGGAATGACGAATCTTTTATCATCATAATGAGATAGTGCCACCTTATTTTTCATTTCTGTGTAAATGTCATGTGAATAACTTCTAAATGTATTCATTTCTCTTAATATTACCCCACCCCGCTCCACTATTTTCTTATAATCATCTATTGACAAATTTTTATTAATAACTGATTTCTTTACCCCCTTAGCTTTTTTCAGTTCATTATTCATAGATTTTATGCAGTAAGATTTAGCCCCCGTCCCATAAAAACTAATAATTGGGTCGGCGGGGAACTCATCTTTAAAATTCCCTAAAACCGACAGACCTTTAGGAACATCAAATTTATTTCCTTCTTTATAGTTGGATGTATCGAATTTATCGGGGTTCTCTTTTATAAAATCGTAAATGTTATCAGTAAAAACTTTAATAATCAGAGAATCCGTATCGGTGTATAACAGGGAAGCATTTTCGCCAAATTTTCTTTTTATCACGTCATAGAAAAAATTGTATAACACCGTCTTGGATAATTCCAAAACACAAAACCCTACATAAATTGGCTTGTTGTATACTACTTTTAGTTTGTTCATATGAATCGCGACGAAATCTTCTGTAAAGATCGAACAAGTTTTAAAATTCGGCCGGGCTATAAGAGCATTTGCACCAAAGGACCTTCTAATACTTTCCCAATGCGTTACCAACTTTATATCCTTTCTATTATCCACGTTTTCCATAGTTTTACCGAAAACCGCATTATTCATTAATTTAAATTGATCTTTTTCGAATTTACTTGTTGCCGTGTTTCTCATCTCCGTATTTAAATCGATGTATTTTCTTAACCAGGGAGATTGATTAAATGCGAGCACTCTATGAGTCTTTAAAACCATCAAACCGTGATCCATGGCCTGCCTCAAATTTTTATAGTATACAATGTACCTTTTCTTGTCAAACAAATTTGGAATCAACTTTGCCGATTTTGCATTAGGAGGAATCATGTTTTCTACTAGGAAAGGGAGGTCCGAATGTAGATCATGTAATTCATTGGGATAATGAATGTCTACTTCGAAAACGTACCCGCGCGGATTTTCATCTGGAATATTCGTAATGTCTAAGTTTATAATTTCTTGTTGGGACAACCAAGTGAATCCACCTGTCGGCAACGATTGGGACATACTGTGACCGTATAGGTTTGTGGCGTCCAAATAAGTTATAAACGACGAGGGTTCATTGGAATCATAATCGGTAAGAAATTTGTTATTTGCGATATGTTTTCTTTCAGAGCACTGACTTATTCCACCACGAATTCCTTTCTTAAAAAAGTTAATCATATCTATATCAATTAATAATTCTAACTCTACTCCTGTCAGTTTTAACATAGCGTCCCACGACAATCCGGGAGCTGTAAAATATTGAGCAGGATCCAACTTGTATTTCTCTAAACTGATTTTCCGAAAATTTTCGAATACATCACATAAAAGCAATACGTCTGTTTTCAAAAAGAGATCTGAATAATCACCTAAATTCTGACATGCGAACAACTTCCACACATCTTTAGCCTTTTGATAATCATTTTCGGATATATGCTGATCGTTTAGGTTGTCATAAAATTCGACTTTGGATGGTAGATCTGGTTTATTCAACTTATTTAAACTATCCACAAAGCTATATGGAAATACACCCTTTTGTCTCATTAAACGGAATTCTTTGTTATCCGTATAAAAACTTCTGGTTATAGTTAACTGGTCATCATTTAAACTTTCACCCAAATTTTGTAGCGATGTTGACAAGAACTTAAAACTATCAATGAATCGCAGTTGTAAAAATTTTTGTTTCTTCTCCCCCTCTTTATTAATATAGTCATGCATATAAAGGTGTTTTGAAAAAGATATGTACTTCTCTTTATTTTGCGCTAGTACCCCCACTCTAGCTTTATGTGCGCATAGCTCTTTAATGAATAAATGTCCGTCGTATGAACTCATATTATGGAATATAATCGGTATGAAATTTGGTAATTTATAATTTAAATTGCAAATAGAATGTGCAGCGATAAATCTAATTTTTCCAGTCAAGTGGCAGTGATCCTTAACTTTCACATCACCTTCTTCGAATGCCTTCTCGCATATACCGCATACGGTTGCGTTTTCAAAGTCTCGTCTTTGTTGCGCTGTGAGCTTAACCATTGGGACTATATCTTTCATATATCTATTATAGATATCTCTCGAGTCAGCCTCGATACGTGATACGAAGACTTTGGCGGCGTCAGACCCCCGGTATAACTCAAACTTGTTGAGGGAATTATCAAATGAACATTTTATTAAATACGCGAAAGAATGTGGTTGATGTCTAAAAGTTTTATTACCGAAAGAACGTTCTGGATTGGGTTGGCAGGTGTCGATAGGACTTAAAATTGATTCGAAATCTGCATACACTACAAATGGAACTTGCATTTGCCTTTCAAAATGTTCAAATTTTAACATATTCTCGGGCACTTGCTTACCATATTTATCGATTCGAAATTGGGTGGTAGGTATTGTCGTATAAATATGATTGCAATCGTGTGTCTGGTGTTGCAATAACTGACGTTCGGTATTAAAATATAACAAACAACCGTCACAAAAATGTTTTTTATGTTCACTAGCAGAAATTTGGCGCGAAACTAATTTAGACAAATCTTTTATCCAACAATAGTGAGTTTTAGCACAATCGTTCGTACAATGGTGATTAATATTACACATCTCAGAAATTAGCAATAAATTTAAATGGATACGCAGTTTTTTCCCCGAGTAACGTAAAGGACCTACAACTTCATATTCCATTCTATTATTTTTAAATTTCTCCTCTAACCCGTATACGTTTATCGAAATATTATTCATTTCCTCAAATTTTGATATATCCCGCAATTTTACTGGAAAATCCATACCTGTTACATTTAACACTTGTGAATAATGTGGATATGATGATAAGTCCGATGTATGACCATTTGCTGGATACAATGCTGAAGTCACCGCCCAGGCAAAACAACATTGATCTTGATTGTGCACGTTTACCACTGCATTCTTATTTTCAATGAATTTTGGTAATTTTATATATGATGAACCACGCGTGGACTATACTTGTTCACATTAATTTCAACAAATTCGATTCGTTCCAGGGCCCATCCTAAAAATAAGTAAATGTTAAATGCAATTCTAATACTTTAATAAAAAATAATTACACACCTGAATCTCGCTCTTGAAACTCTGTAGTTTGGGTAATCATCTCTTCTACAAAAGTATCCAAAACATCACTTAAATTCATAGCTTGATCCAAAATTTTGTTGGTTTTATTAAATGATTTCATATCAATTAACTCTTTACTTTGTATCATGTATTTGGCGAACACTTCCAGATTTACTTTTATTGCAGTATGTATTTGTAGCGCTTCTTCTAGCAGATTTAAAATTTTATGTTTGATTTCATTAAAGAACATTACGTAGTCCAGATGATTATGTTCACTATGCACTCGATATGAAATAATTCTGTATTTGAAAGCGCTTTGGATAATGCTTACACCATCCATTGAAGGAACACATGCATTTGCCTTATGTTGCAACGACCTCTTATGGGAATGCATCTGAGCTGTTGTCAGCGTCACATTACAACAATCACATGTTTTCATACTTGCGGATGTTGATGGGGTTGAATCAAATTTAAATTGCTTAGCTGGAGGTCCATTATCACGTAAACTCACACACGACTGTTTCTGATGACGACGCATATTATCACATCGCGTAAAACTTTTACTGCAAGACATACACTTATACATTTTGCGTGTTCACTAGGAGTCTGTTGCTACTAATAATGGTTGTGACAACTCCTCTCACTCCCTATATATCTACAGAATATGACCCCCACCACCACATTTTAATATTCAAATATCCTTCATTATTTTTGACAATTAAGAGCGCATAATTTAGCAATTGATGCATACGCTAAATTAATATACAATTACACTATACCTACACTAAAATAATATTCGACTATTTCTAAACTCTGAAGTTTATCCATACGAACGTTGGAATTTAGATTTCGATAAGAAGCTCGATTCTGCAGCATATTATGCTTATGAGAACTTCCAACGTAGTTACTATGATAAAGATATGAGCGAACCCATGATGGATCTTGGGGAATACAGGAAGAATCCTTTGTTTGTCATTGATTGTTCACACCAACCTGTTGCAGTGAAATCATCTACAGTCGACATAAAAATAGAATTTGAAACACGAAAAACGAAATTTCCCGAACAAACTCGAGTGTATGCACTTATACTTCATGATACATATTTAAGTTATAATGCATTAGATGGCTCGGTTCAGAATGGTTTTCTTGATGTCTAGTAAAAACATTTTATCAACAATAACCACGATGTATATGCAAATGTTTATTTTCCCAAAATGTAATTGTGTATTTAAAATAAAACTGTTTTAATTATACTATGGTATTTTTAGTTGTGTAATAAAAATAGGAAATAAAATTATTGTAATCTTTTAATGTGTATTTTATTTGAATCCCTCCTTATGTCATCTAGTTTACAAGACAATCTTTCAATGGCAGATTTAATGTCTTCTATCAGACTTCATGCGGTAAAGTGGGAATTGCATGTTGTTTTCGACTTAGTACCATCAATGAACAATGTATACCGTAAATGCACCCGTCATGCAAAAACTTTAAAAGAAACTTTATTTATATCTAATCTTTGGATACGGTAACTAGTTGCATTTTATTTGAATCGATATTCATGATTAAATCAATAATTTCTGCAACATAATAGGAGGCTTTTAATTTTTTTCCGTTGATATGAATTTCCTGTATTAAACATTTCCAGAGCTTTATTAAAGCATCGCTGTAATTTCCGTTAAAATATTGCATTTTAATGCATTATCAAAGTAGTCATCGTTTCCGCTTGCTTTTGTTAAAACGCCGTCAAGTTGGATGTATACTGATCTGTAAATATATCTTAAGATATACTGCTTTTCTATAAGGTAATAAACCATAGAATTTCGAGAAATTGCACCTAGTCTAATTAGAGCGCAATATAGTGTGCCATCATTTCAGTGTTTCAAACAACAACAAAATTTTGCATGTTTCTTTAACACCCTGTATCTCGGAACTATGTGATCCCGGCCCACATTTACATATGAACTTTTTTCATATTATTTTGGTAGTTTATCACACCATAAAGTTTGATCTACTAAGTGTCTATGTTTATTTTCTCAAAAATGTAATTGTGTATTTAAAATAAAACTGTTTTTTTAAAATTTCAGGTAATTGTGTGGCTTTGTTTTGTAAAAATCGACGTATCTTTTGTTTAGATAGGAGATGGCTAATCTTTTGTGCAATATATTTGTCCTTAGAAAAATGAATGCATTTCGACTAGAAATTAAATACCAAATTGTGTTATTGACGGTTTTAAGTCGACCGCCTTAATGGCATTACCTCGATTTCAGGCAGGTACCGTTCGCGTGAGCCACCTGGCCTACGTAGCTGTGTCCTTTATGCAGACCTATTGTCTGTCGCAAATGGGAGCTATAAATTTAACCAACTATTTTGTTTCGAGATATGCGACAGTAAAAACTAAAAAGCTGATTTAATCTTTGATCATTAGAAAATAAATGCGATGTCGCTTGTTCTTTTACCCCATAGAAAATAAATGCATTTCTGCTAATATACCAGATCCCTTGTTAGCGATATTGACAGACATATATTTTTGACAATTAAGAGCGCATAATTTAGCAATTGATGCACTAATTAATATACAATTGTATCAATTCAATTAGATATATTGCAATTATACTAGTTTAATTGCAATAATCCAATTACTTTCATTTCTCGCAACAATTGGGTTTTTTAATTAACCCCCCTCCAGACTATATAAAATAGTGTAATTAACGCGCAAATAGTCTAATTACACATTTACAAATTACTAATTACGCAATTACATTACATTACAGCGCAATAATTCAATTACTTTCATTTCTCAGCGCAATAATCCAATTACTTTCATTTCTCGCGACAATTGGGTTTTAATTATCCCCCCTCCAGACTAATTACATTTATTAGATATATTGCAATTATACTAGTCTAATTACAGCGAAATAATCCAATTACACAATTACAAATTACTAATTACGCAATTACAAATTACTAATTACGCAATTACAAATTACCTCCCAATCTAATTATTCTAATTACATTTATTGCAATTACAAATTACCTCCCCCCACTATAATTGCCCCCCTCCCCAGAAAAAAGTGGTGGGGGCCTCAAAGTGGAGGGGGGAGACCTCGGATCGGTAATACCTATCTACTACTGTATATCCGATTTCCTTTGAGCTTCGAAAATTTATTAAGAATTTCCCGTTTTTATTAGGTTAGAGCTAAAATCAAAGATAAGATCAAACTGTGGTCTTTTCCTACTGTCCAAAATACCAAACTTACATTATGTGATAATATCTTCTTAATGGGATATTAAATCATTTACTGTGTAAAACGAAAAGACTCTACAAGGAGCTATCGGCTTAGGTACATGTCGATGACACGTAAGGAACAGCTGATATGCTTTGTACAACATATTACTTTATACGGTGTCTTTACTTAGGATTTAGGCTGATTACTATAAATATAATATGTCAATTTAAATTAAGATTCCTTTATTACGTCATATCATTCAATCGTGCATTTGTTACAAACAGCTAACAGATGTCCAGATTGTCTTCAAAATAAACCAACTCACTCTATTGGAATAGCATCAATACAAATTTGTTGAAACGCCTTGATAAGAAATCGATTAGAACTCACGGTTCATGGGCTTCTGTCATCTCCAAATCATTCAAAATTAAAGAATTATTTTGCCACGTCAGTTTTAGTACCAAAATACAGTGACAACCGTTGAATTTAAGATAAACCTCTTATATGTATAGGTTGGAGGTCAGACTTATTACACGAAAATGATGTGTTGGATAGAAATAGTTAAAATGTGAGGTTTCACAGTCGTGGTTTACAGGAAAATAGCGAATTTTTCAAGAGTCAAGATCTCTCTACATTTGCCTCTTCACTCGTTTCGTTTATGTCTTCAGTTTATTCCACTGTTCACTGCATGCAGTTTTCAAATTTTCAAGTTTTATGTATTTTAAATTAAAGTCAGAATTTTTAAAAATTTGATAGTTAAATTTGAACACATTATTCATACGTTGTGATTTTATTATATTTTTTCTCAAATTGCATTGTTTTGCATAATAAGTTTCTGTTCAGCTGCGGTTAAAATTTAGACAACACTCGTCTTATTTCTTTTGAGTAATTTTATTAATTGGAGAAAGAACAAAGTTCTATATTTATATTATTTGGTAACGTTAATATTATTTGGTATATTGAATCAGTTACTGCGGTAGAATGAAACTTCTGTGCAAAGAGTTATTATATTAGCTCGAGCACATGGCCACGACACGTAAGAAAAAGCTGATGAAACCTATTGCTATCTCTGTAAATAAGTGCACGTTCCTGGAAACGTGACTTGTAGGCCAGTCAAAAATATACCGTTTTAATTCAAGATCACTTTATTATGTTGTATAGAAGTGAGAGTTACATACTATTTTTTAAATTAGCCAAGCAACAAACTATTAGAAGAACATCAATACAAATTGCAATAAAGTGGCGAATTATTTTTTGCTAGTGTCTCCTCTTTTCACTTCTCTAGTTTTGTTCATTCATTTTATTTCACTCCTTTACTATTTTCCCCAATTAAAAATTTTGCCCACTGTATATGTACTGTATATGTACTATCGCGGCCGAAAAAAAGTAATCGACTGATTTTCCCGTTGTAACTATGGTTCTATTCAGTGTCGCATCAATCCCAATATTTTTTTATTAGTGTCGTCATTGTCATATTAAGCAAAAATAAATTTTGTATTACTTAATCATGCCTTATCATGTTTTGAGTGAAGAAGAAAAAGGCTACATCATCGCCAAACTTGGAGAAGGGTGGTCGTGGTCTCAACAACGCATAGCAAGAAAGAAAAGGTGATATTGAAAAATCTAAAATTTGTGAACATGCTTGGGAAAACGATCACAGGATAAAATGGGATTCAGCAAAATTTTTGACCAAAGAAGCAGACAACAAAAAAAGAAAAATCGAAGAATCTGCAATAATTTTACTTAATGAAGATAAATGCGTATCAAATTGTTCGGTAGAATTTTGTTCAACTTGGTTACCTATGTTGAGAGAAGAACTCAATAAAATTAATATTATTTAGTATATTTTTCAACATTTCTATGGTAAGTATCTATGGAAATGATATAAACAATTTTTATTTTATGCCGTGTTATTCTACACGTTACATAAAAATCCAAAGCCTAAACTTTGAAAAAGGAAACGGATATAGTTTCCGAAACGTCAGCGCAGTATATTTGTATTAATTTAATTCCTATTAGTTGTCAAAAAACACCCTCTAACTGATCCTCTGACATTACGTCAAAGGCGTAGAGGTTATTTCCCAGTTTTAAACTGGTTAATTTGAATATTGTTTAGATAAATCGAATTTTTTGGATAGGAATCTCAAGGAATGTGGTAATAAATCCCAAACAAAGAAAAGGAAAGAAATAAGCTGAAAATATGTTTTATACAATAGATAATTATTTCTGGAAATTTGAAGAAATTTTGGAACTTAACGTTTGGTTATCGCAAATATTCTGATCTAAATCAATATGACTTTATTATGCTACATAAGAGTGAGAGTCATTCAGCCACATACCTCTTACAGTTAAGAGATGCTTAAAGTGCCTTCGAAATAAATCAACTGCTACCGTATTGGAAGAGCATCAATACAAATTTGATGAAACGCCTTGATAAGAAGTCGATTATAGCTCATGATTCTGTCATCTCCAGAGTATTTAAAACGAAAGAATTATTGTGCCACGTCAGCTTTAGAATAAAAATTTAAAATACACTGACAAATATTGGAATATTTATTATTTTATTTAAATTTTGTCGTAGAAAAGGGATGTGGAATATAGTCAGTTTAAACTATTAAATGATAATCGTCTCTTTTCGTCGTAAAATCTGTTGCACTAGAAAACTCATATTATACACCTTCCTTTGATTTTACAATATTCAGTTGTTTGTTAGTGATTCCAGTTTGTAGAATGTGCACATGAAAACGAGTATAATTACCTCATTAATTGGTGACACGAAGTTGATATACAAATTCTACTCGAAATATTAAGTAAAATTAAGAAAACTAAATTAAATTAAATGTTAAGTAGAAAATAAGCAGTCATGTTTAAATAACTTGATATTAGAAATAAAACAATCACATGAGCCACGTTTGTTTACTCAAATAAAGTATTCTTCTACATAGAAAGTGACTCAAATAGCTTGATTTTGGCTATTTCTCCTATTAATATTTTGGAAAGTTAAAACCAACTAAATCCCCTTTGAATTAAGAAAAGTCGACTTAATATCTCAACATTTTTTTAAATTCTCTTTCTTTGCTTGATATGCATTAAATATAGGAATGAAAAAAAGAATTTGTTTGTTATGGTTACATATTTTATTAATGTCAATAAATGCAATTTTCAAGATATAGGTAGATTCTTTGAATTTAACGTGGTATCGTCTCCCTGATGAGCTAAAATAAAGGCGAGAGAATATGTACAGGGTGTCCCAAATTGCTTGATTTAGGCTGGTTTTCCTATTTCCAGACCAGGTAGAGAAAAACTGCCATATGAGTCTAGAGCTCGATTTTTGTGAAACTCCGATTGGTGAAAACCACATTTCGATATCTCTAACCGTTTTCGAGATATTGGCAAAAATTTACATTTTACAGATTCCGAAAAACTTTTTTTAATGTTAAAAAATGTCATTTTTAAAGGGAAATGTGTTATATTGGTAGAAAGGATGACTAGACATATCTTGACATATATATTTTTGGAAAGCTTATTTTTTTCCTATTTTCTAAAGTCAAAGCCAACTATGGTTTCCATTAGAAATAAAAAAGTTAGCTTTGATATCAAACAATCGAAAAGCGATATATTTTTTTGGCAAATGCGTCTTATTCTATGTCAAAAAGTGCCTGTAGAAAGTTTTTACCGTTTGAAAAAACATTGACAAATAATAAAGTTGACAGTTTTTCGGAATCTGTAAAATGTCAATTATTGCCGATATCTTGGAAACGATTAGAGATATCGAAATGTGGTTTTCACCAATCGGCGTTTCACAAAAATTGAGCTCTAGATTCATATGTCAGTTTTTCTCTACCTGGTCTGGAAATAGGAAAATCAGCCAAAATCAAGCAATTTGGGACACCCTGTACTGTACATCTTGGGATCATCGTTTTTTAATTGGTGACCATAATGAATGAATCTTGCGGTGAGTTAAAAAAACATTTTTTTTCAATAATTTATTTTTAGACGTTTTGAATTTTGTAATTTTTAATCCAATTTTTATCATGCATTAAAGAAAGTCCAATAAACTTATTAATTGTATGTTTAAGATGAAACATCAATAATAGAAGTATATCAAATTGGATATGTTTGTTATTATTATGCTTGTATAAAGCCTAAATAAAGTCATCTCAACATTTAGTAGTATTAATTTTTTTTGAGTGGTTTATCTTGTTCTATGTTGATGTTTTTGAAGAAATAATCACAAATAAACAAGATACGAAACATTTTCGTGTCAAATATTAATTTTCACCGATATCTTGAAGACTTATCAAAACACTGTTTCGACCTTTCTCAAAAATTTACCTCCAGACACTTTGGTCAGCTATTCTCTAACTGGTTTAAAAGTAGGAGAAACAACCAAAACGACTCAAAAGCAAAACTATAGGCTCAAACATGAAAAATGCATAAATTACATTGTTTATATTGAAAGATTTCGCCACAAATATACCTATCTTTTTCAATTTTGCTACAAATATAAATTCAAGAATAATTTTAGTGCTCAAAAATATTGCGTTTCGTATTATGCTTATATCAAGGCGTCACAGCTAGTTCCCTTTAATAAAAGTTAAAACTTCAAAAGAATCCGAACTAAACTTGATGAAAACCTTGTACAGATAGCTATCTCACTTGATTAAAGTAACTTACGTAACAGACCATTATATAACTTCAGTGTTTTCAACTAAATAAAGAACACTTACGTTATTACATTGATAGCTATAACGGTTAAAGTATCGATAAAGTTATATTACATGGAGAGAAAAAATAAATTATTAAATCGATACCATTGTTTCTCGTTTGAAACTTTTAAGTTGCAAGCCGTCGAGAATTTTGATTGATTGTTTAATAGAGCCAGCGAGGTACCATTAAAACCTTATTATGGCTAACTTATATATAGCAAGTTATTATTACAAAATAATGCAAATTATGTGCCTTGTGTCAATTTAATTTCGGAAGGTGGTTATTTGCTACTCTGGATAAGAAATTGATTAATTTTAAAGTTCTCAGAAGAAAATAAATTTAATTATATTTCTAGCTATTTGCAAACTTATCACTTTTTAGTTCACGGTCGCTGATTAATGGTTCGAATTTATTTGTGATTTACTGCAGATTTTGATGTAGAATAAACTGCGTAGATGATGCAGAATAAAATAAGCGGCTTTTTAGATAGAATTTGACACACTGCATATCAAGGAACTCAAATTTTAAGACTTCTTTTTTAAATACCCCGAGTAACGATCCCTGCATTCTCTATATGTACTTGGAAAACTTTACATACAGAATTGGTTATTTACGTGTTGAGAAAATTTCGAGGAAAATTTTGATTTGTGTAACTAAACTGGTGCACAATTGAAGTGGATATTAGGAAAGTATGGGCAATATTTGAATCACAAAATTTTTGGAATAAAATTGTGCACCAGTTTCGTCCAATGTTTATGTATTGAAGTAAACTTATAATATCGCAGGTCAATAATTGTAGACAATTTTTTAGTACCATTAATGAAAATAACTTCACCTAAATTATTTTATAGCCCTGTACACCAAGTTTCGATATCTTTTTTATTATAAAATCAAAATATAGGCTGTCAAAGTCTTTTGTTAAATAAAAAAATAATCCAATGGTATATCCTTCCTCTTGCATTTATCATGTATAAAATTTATAGTTGTCGTTTCAGTAGATAAACCTTATTAAAAACCATGCTGACTACTAGTGAAATTTTGTGAGAGAAATTTGTTCATTCTTCATGCAGCTTTTTCTATTATTTTTGAGATAATGCTTAAAAGAAAAATTGGTCTATAAATTTTGAATTAGCAGACGATTATCTTTTCTAAATATAAGGGATGACTATTAATATTTTTAAGTGACTAGGAAATTCATCCAAGATGCAACAATTTCCGAAAATTCAATGCAACATTTTTTGCATAAAGAGAAAGGTAATTCGTAATTCCCAGTTGTTTTTTTATTTTTAGACCTACAATAATGTGCTTGATAATAATAATAATAATAATAATAATAATAATAATAATAATGTTTATTTAAATAATACATTCCAAAAAAATAAATAGTAACATATTTTGAAATAAACACAGCTAAGCCTACAAAAGGATAAAAAATCCTGCAAATAGGCTATAAAGCAATATTTTTTCAAATCAGTATGGATGTAGAGACAAAATCATATTGATTCCTTCTGATATCATAGCTCAAAAATTAATAATATATCTTTTTTTTAGCAAAGGTTCTGAACCAGTTATATTTTTTTTGGTTGTAGGTCCTATTTAAAGAAAACACTTATTTCCAATTTGCAAATTGAAAATAAGTATTTTCTTTAATTAGGACCTACAACCCAAAAAACACCACATAAATATATTTTTTGTTAAAAACATTAATAATATATTTAATAAGGTTGTACAGGAGTTCAAAGTATTTTAACACTTAAACAAAATAGTTTAAAAATAAATTTCCTATTCCTGTCTCATCACTAATTGAATTATTTTCAGAATTAGGTTTTATATCAATACGAGTTCTATTTCTATTTAATCTAGTTTTTATTATATTCCATATAGTTCGGGGTTTATTACCGGTCCCATTGATGATATATTGTCATGTATTTTAAACTAAATCTTCACTAATAAATTAATAAAATTAAAAAAATAAATTCAGTTCAAACCAGGGTAAAATGAAATGATCCTCCTAATAAAACTAGAACGAGAAACTTACGTATGGTATACTCATTAGATAAATACAAGTTCAAAAAAGGATATAGTATCGTAGAACCATCTGACAAATCAGCTGTAGAACACCGGTTGAGGCGAGAGAGGTCAACGAGCCTTATGTAAACAAAGGGTCAGCTACGCTAAAACAAACCAAAAGTAAACAAATTAAAGGCGTAAATGAAATAATTGTGCTATGTTGCTTTAAAATAATCAATAACAGAACAGCTGTCAGTTACATGCTTTAAACCGAGGCTGAACGATTGTCAACTACAGTTAAACAAAGATGGACTTTATTCATATAAATTTTTATTAAATTTGTAATTAATTAGCATAATACAAACCTGTAAAACCTCCAGTCTAGTCAAATGACCAGACACAATGTAAATTAGATCCTAAGAAGTGAGTGCAGTGATCTTCGATACGGTTCTGTGATCCCTCGTACGAGTCAACGGCAGATCTAAAATTTATCTTACGTAATATCAACACATGGGTATCCACGGATTTATCTTCAAATAAGAAAGCTAAAAATACCATAATTTCATAGCAAAATTATATAAATAAAGTGGGAAAAAGGCGAAAATACCAACCGTCATGACAGTTGAAAATCTAGAAATCCATGGTTTGGAAAATTTTCTGCATGCTCCTTAGAAACGAAACAAATGTTGAGTTGTTATTGGTAAAAGAAGCAAACCCACGTCCAGATCGCTCCTGAAATAAAGACTTTCAAATGATCAGTCAAGGTCAAAAGCGAAAAGGTACCAGAAAATGAGCTTCAACTTACCAGGAATAAAGGTGAAATGTATCCTAAATTATAAGCAGCCACCTAATTGGTCGAAATCCGAATGGGCATCCAAGGCCTATTTAGTTTATGCAAATCCAGTAAATGGGGCACCAAATTGTAGAACAGCCAGCTACCATATCTGGACCACAAACCACAAGTTTCAAAACTTAAAATAAGTCTGCCAATTTAAGTGTAAATAACGCGACACGGTAACTTTATTGTGCCGAGAGTACTCCGAACTGAAATTTTAAACCTTAAGTTTATTAAATTTGTTATTATCCAAAAGGACACTGTCCTATATTTGTTGTAGATTAAATTAATTTAATTAGAGCAGGGTCATAGTTTAAGAAACATTTTTGCTCTTAAGTGTCTCATAAATATAATAAACCCTACTTGTTGAGTTCCATCTATGTTTAATTCAAGTAACTAAAGCATTAACGTTCATCTCAGCTGAATATCTAAATTACAGCAGAAGCAGAGACATCTAGCTGTCAAAGGACAAAACAATATTTATCCGATAAAGATCTCTATCTTTTCTAAGTCCTTACTAATCAAATAAGAAATAAAACTTGCATGAAATATAAATAATCTTTATTCAAAACTTGTACAACAGCAGATTTATAAGTAAGATATTTTTTCGATGGTAGAAGGGAACCCCCAAAGGCCCTGAAAGGTAAAAGAGTAATTATAGCAAACCGATAGTAAGTTTCACGTTAAATTATCTTAAAATCATACGCACTGTCGCTTATTGTTCAATACATTGGAAAATCCAGCCCAGTGGTGGACTGATCGTATGCTATAAAGTCGACAATTCAAAAACTAAAAAACTTTCTTTTAAAAGACTATTTACAACTAAATTACAGAAATAAATTTAAATTTCAAATCTCAATAACTTAACTACTAGTGCATGCATAATAATATACAGGGTGAATTTGAAATACACTGAATAATTTTAATCCGTTAAGCTCTATGGTTCATAAAAATTCTTAAAAATAGTCATTTGTAAAATAAATGAATACAATCAAGAAAATAATTTTTGAATATTTATTAAATATTCACGACGCTGCTGAGCAGAACAGCTGATGTGTGTAGCGACATAAATGCCTGTACTTCTTCTTAGCTACCGTGTTGTTGGCGACTGGCGTAGTTTAGCCTGTGGATCCATGTTAAGTGTGAATTTTTCCTAGTGTTTTAGATTTCAGTTTTGTCTTCATAGCTACCACATTGCCGGCGTAGTTCAGCCTGTGCATCCATGATGTCAAGTGTGAATTTTTCCTAGTGTTTTAGATTTCAGTTTTGGTTTTACTTGGTAAACACTGCAACTACTGCGTAGAGGTATTTGTTCGTAACCAAGTCAATGTCAAGTTCACCGATCAGTGTATCCCCAGTGGGACGAGTTTAGGGTTTATTTGTTGAAACATTAACTATGGAATTTTGAAATTAAAACACTGCGAATTCATTAATTATACTATAAGAAATTACAGGTTAAAAATATTCAGTGTATTTTAAATTCACCTTGTATATAAGTGAAATTAATAACTAGAACATGCAAATATAATAAAATATAATATACAAAACTTAAAATTTAAAAACTTACCTCATATCAATAAAATTTACTAGAATTAAAAAAACACAAATTATTGTTTCCCCAAAATCCTCCATTTCATAACAATATATATCTTTTTTTTCTTTTGTTATATTTCGGTTACCTATATGTTTCTATTTCTTTTTTGCTTTTTGCTTTATATTTCATTCCATCTTGTTTATAGCTCCTTAGCTATTCTCTAGTGTCCATTATTTTAGTATTAGCAGATATTGAACCAATAGCAATACGATTGCGCTTCACGAACCCGGTATTTATACCATATTAACTTAATTAATAAATACGGCAATTACGAACCACTGGACATTCTACATAGCAGCGTAGTAGTAATAACTATTAAATTCCAATGTAACTACGAGGAATAAATTATTCCACATGCGGTAATTACAGTTAAATGGATACGGTTGACAGTTTATTTGCGACACCTACAACCCTAGTAATTATATCACTAGAACAGTTGATATAATTTGGTTTACGACAGTGTAATTAACTGTCGGCTTTATGGATTCTTATTCTACGACACTAATATATTATTAATTTAAATTATTCATTGCAAAGTAGTTTTATTGGTATGACAACAGACGAATACGTAAATATGCTTCATATAATTCAGACCTTGAAAATTATAAAGTTCTTTTCTGTCAGATACTTGTTTTATTACCAAAAACATATTTTTAGTTCTAGTTTCGCCAGAAAGATATATTTCCGCTCCATAGCAACATTGCGATTTTTACATGTCAATAATTTAACTTTAATTATTAAAGTTAATCTAGAAACTATAACTATCAGCTTAATTTGGGACGGAAGTAAATAATATACTCCCGCGGCTGAAATGATCTGACCCAAGCGCAGCAAGAGCATTCAAGGGATGAATCACGCTTGAGCCACGCATATATGATTTTTTCATATAATCTAACAATGAATTTTCGTCGACTAAGATGTCATAATAGAAATTGTTACACAGCATTACATGCCATTTACACCCCATCATCGATAGCAACGGGACGTAATGTTCATTTTGCCTCCTATCGTCAATACCAGCGGAACGTAATATTAATTACTTGTATCGGGGAATGGCATACTTTCTACCCTAAAACCCGGAAAGCAAATTCAATTTTCTCGACACGCAATAGAAAACAACGTCAATTATGTTATAAATAGAGGCGAAATGAATTTCAGATTATATATACAGTTAGAAATAAAACGGGGTTAGGTTTGCAGAACTTGGTGGCTCCTTTTTTGAAATTTTTCGATCAGTCCAGCGGCTGAGAAAATATTCTTCAAGTAGTGGGGCAACTTCCTGGCTTCATAATTATTCAAGGAAAAATGAAAAATTACAAGAAAACTTTGGTCTGAAATATTTTTGTATGTACCTAAACTATCTTTATAATTTTCTACAACTGATATTTTTATGTAAAGTTCTTACATATTGTGAAATTCAACAAACATTTATTGAGTGAAAACATCTATTCTCAGATACTCAATAATAATATAATGCAACTCTCAGGACTTTGCTGTAGTATAAAGCACACCCCTAAAAACACGGTTTTAAAAATATATACGCTTCTTGTATTTCACTTTACATAAACGGTTTTAAGTCTTCAATCTGAATAGCTGATGAGTACATTTATTTCCACGGGAACTGAAGACTGATGTGTCACAGGTTAACAGAGGCTTCCTTTTTGAAATGGGTTTTTTAATAGAGGATTTCCACACGATTAATTTAAATATGCGACACACTGAGAAAAATTACGATATATAGATTACGGGAATAAATCGACTCAATAAATCATACTTTAATGAGAAATTGTGTCGGAATTACTCAAATATTTTATAAAAATGAAACGTATGGATCACGTATGAGGTATTACGAATATTGATACGTATTCTTAATAAGTATAATGTTCTATTATATTACGAGTTGAATTAGTAGTTTAACAGAAGCCATTTTAACTGATTTTATTTATTGACAAATGTTTTGGAATACACAATTCGACATAAGTAAAGCGACAAATAAAAAAATTTTAACATCAATAAATGTTTCATGGAAATATTAACTTGGGCACGAAAATATAATATAATATAAGTATATATTCTAGTTGCCTGATGTCATTTAAATAACAAAATGTGTGGTCCGTTGACATTTGGTGTTGCATTCACAAAGTGTTAAGTTCTAAAGAGTTTCTCGGCGCCGAATTATTACAAGTTTTAAAAATTGGTTAATTTGAAAATTCCGTTTTCAAAAGTATTTTCTAATAGTCCAGAGGTTTCTTTCTATTCCTTCCATAATTATCTAGTTTGCTAAAATTCGTTTTCGCACCACTGTCGCCATCTATTGGACGACCGCAGAACTACCACCCATTTACGAGTAGAACTCTACTTTGAGAATACATACTACAGGCTTCTGTAAAGAGGATATAAATTCATCACAGTAATTTTCAGTTTATGTTTACATATTTCAAAATTAAAAGTTGTTGCTTTACTTTTGGGTCCATTAATTACTGACACCAAGTGTTAGCAATGTCGTCAACCGGAATAATTTGACTGGAAATTTTCCAGCTTCGGCCATTAATTGTTTAAAAATAGAGTCCAGCATATTTATAATTGAATATAAGTAAAATCAATCTTATGCGAGTGTCTAGGAAACTAGCAGCCATTTTATTCTGTCTCTTGTTATGTCCTAACTGTGTTTAGATAAGTCTCCTATAACCACTTTCCAGAAACAAATAGAATCTAAGTTGAAAAAATTTTTAGTAAGATTTGCAACAACTCCTATTGTTAGTGAATTTGTAGAAAAAATTTCCCAATTACTTTCTATTACTCAACTATTTCAAACAATTTTAGATTTATCAGTCTGCCAGTTAATATCCGTCTGCCAACATTCAAATTATTTTCCTGTTCATGGTCAATAATTTCCCTACAACTCCATCTCAGTTTATTCAAATATCTAACATCAGATGAACAAACCTTTATTTGTGAATATTTTTGTTACAAGATCTATACCTAATATTAATATTTGCAAAATAAACGTACGTGGGACGCAGGCATAGGCAACCGCCAAGTTTATTTTAGCATTAAAACAGAGATTGGAGAATCTCACCCTTATCATTATTATCGTATGACAATATGCAACTATAATAATTAACTTTATCATTTAATATGCACTCAAAAAATATTAAACGCCTTGTTTGTCTTGAAACGATTTCTTAATTTCATTTAAAATGATGAGCGAGTCATACCCTACATAATTTCCCTTTGCTTCTGTTCTTCCTTATCTGTTTCATTTAGAGTCACGTCGTACAACCGAGTAGTAAAGGTATTGTACGCATTATCAGTCTCTTATCACGTCATGAAGGGAAATTCGCAGTGGTGCCGTAAAAGTTTAATGATTTAAATTGACACACTTCCAACATTTATTGTCAGCTTCATAAGGTGTTAATGCAATCACTTGTATAGGCGGAAGAATTAATACATAAGCGAACGAGGGACACAGTTGGACTTATTCTTAACCTTAGTTAAAGAAAGAGAGAATAGAAAAACTAATACGTATAATGAAATAAGTATAACTATCTAATTTTAATCTGGAACATAAATCGAAATTTTTAAATATATTTTGCACATTGTCTAAAAAAATATTAATAATAAAAAAAAATTCGCACTTTTAGCATAAAAAAATATTTTTAATTTGTAAGCTCCGGTTACATGAGAGTAAAACTGTATATCTGACCAGATTTAAATTCCAGCGAGGTAAATTTTCACAAATATGAAATTGATTAAATTTCCAAACAATATTAACATTTCAGTAGCCCAAACTCCATTATAAAATGTTTCAATAATAGATAATATTTCGATAAATCTAGAGTTAACTCTAGCGAAATTAATTATATTGGCGAATACATGCATACTGATTTTTCAGCTGATGTATTTGTCGGTCATGGCCCATAGCGAACAAATATATGAAGCTAGATATCACACTATAGTTTTATCAATAAATAAAAGAAGAAAGATAATTAATTGTAATTTATTTTCCTTGCGGCTGCGTTTTATATTGTAATATAAAAAGTTAGGTTATTACCATAGCTATTATATAAGGATATTTTTAATAATAATTTTGCACTAAACAAAACATTTTGTCTTTTTAAATGTTTTATAATAATTTATACTATTAGAGTAATGTTTGTTCGAAGCTTTTCGCAGCTATACTTTGTAAAGCTGGGTTCTTGGGTGTTGTTTCGCGTCCAATGACCATTCTGACTACGATTCGGCAAAATCTTATTTGCCATCTTCAGGTGATTTCCAGTCGCTACAAAGAATTGATGAAGACTGATGTACCGAGTGCTCGTCGCTCTTTATATACTTTCAGCTCGGATCATTGACCCGCCCACACCGACCCCCTCCACCTGTTGCTGTGATTGGCCGCGTTCCCCACCACGTCTTATAGTTTGCGTCCCTGTGTTAGTCATTACAAGAGTAAGTAATCGTATTAGTTATTGTATTGTTTATGTAACGTTCTTGTTATTGGTCAGGTTTGCGTTATTTTTTTTCAAGGCATTTCCGATTAATTTCATATCAAATGTTTAACTTGGTCAGAGCTCACTAAAATAAATTTGAACTAAGGTCATAAAGTATCTTTTGTTAGTTATTTATGAACTAATGGTGAAGTGTTTGGTATCGAAATGTAGGTAAAGAAAAGCTCTATTAAAATAGCATAATAAGGTATAATGATGCCATTTAAAAAAAATACTTATATCAAAGTTTACTAAATTACTATAAGTTACCTCACTCTACGAAAGGCACGAATCCGCCTGCGCCACTTCTCGGCTTGCCTACCCCTCTACCTCTTGACCCCCGCGTCCTCGGTAAAAGGTACCCAGGGCATGTACACAGTGGCACTCGTTCACTCTACGAATGATTTCTGTGACCTAGGTACATGACTTAGTGCGCTGACTGCGTAAAAATATACAGGGTGTTCCATTTAAAAAATAGATCTTATTGTCATTTTCGGTGAAACCGGAAGTGTTAGAATCATTTTATTAACATGCATTAATTCAAATTTACTTGTTATTGCAACTGCCAAAATTTCAAAATGATATCTGAAAAAACAAAAAAGTTATAGGGGTGAGCCTAATTCCATACACCCGGTATAAATATCGCTCAATGAAATCGATTTGGATAATAATTCTAAAGAAAGGTATATTGAATTAGTTATGATATTGTGGTAATCGGAAACTTTTAAACATGAATATATTTCTACAGTTGATTGGGATATAAATCCTTCTGATCAGATTGCTGAAACTTCTTCGATTCCTGGGTATATAAAGGTTTCCTATATATGGGTTTTTAATACTCACCGTACCGAGTCTTTTCTAATCTTTTTTAAGCAGAGATATAGGACATAGATTCGTTACAATGACTAAAATTGCATAATTTTCGTGTGAATAAAATTGTAGAGCAATATATCATCCACACGATCTATTACCCAACGCTCGCCAGATATGCTTTTAGTTACAACACTCATGTGCATCCAAACTAGAGTTACATAACTGTTAGCTAGTTAGAAGAATTGCCTTAAAATTTTACAAAGAAAACAGATTCGTTAAGTAGAACTACAACAATTCGGTATGAGTTCGTAACAATTCTCATGATAAATCATCACTGGAAACCTAGAATACTTGGGAGACTAATTCGCCTTTGTTAGTAAATCCTTTCTAAAAAAAAAAAAAAAGAAAGAAAGCGAAATAAAACTCTGCAATTGGAATGGTTTTATTCGGCGGGCTATAAAATGTTGTAGGAAATAGTACGTTACTTTACGATCGATATAATTAACGATGGAAGTTTAAAGAATGTGTGCATAATAATTGCATTTCAAGAGTAAAATCAGATGTAGGAAATGCGGAGCAAATACTAAACTATAGCTCTCGCCAATTGGCCTTTGGTTTTATTCTACACTTCCACACTTATGGTTTTTATTAAAATTAATAACACCTCAGAATTTTATTATTAAAAAGTCTATTAAAAATTTCATTGTATATTTTCTATCATAAATTTTCGAATTTGGCAGGAAACAATGGTTATAATTTGGCAATATTAACTTTATTTTTAACCTTTCTCATAAATGATCTTTAGTACTTCTAATAATTCAATTTAAATGTGTTAGACGTTGAACAAGGAAACAGATTAGATTCCAAAACATGTGTGAAATATTACTATTTTTATTTTTATTTTATTTATATATATTACAAGACCAACCATTAACTGTTCCTTTGACATAAAGTCACAAGCGTAAAGGTTATTTGATTTTAAATTATCTGGGATAATTAAAAAATGTGGTAATACATCCCAACTAGAGAAAGAAAGAAAATTAAACGATGCCACAAATATATAAATTTAGACAATAATAACTGGAGTTCAAACAACAAATTTGTAGCATTCTAACAAATGCAAAACAGTGCGATATTTATAATGCTGTGCGATATTGATTCTTACTATTCATAGCCCGTTCCGTTTAACTCGCGAATAATAATTAATCCTATATAATACGGATGATTTCTGAGATAATATAGGTTACTATTAGTAACGGCATGTTTTATGCGCGTGCCTCTGAATTGAACCATATATTCTATTTGTGCGTGAACTTTAACAGCCTGCATACTCAAGTTTGCGTCTATCCAGTGTATACAGTGAGAAAGCATAATATGATGAAATTAAAAGCAAATTAAAAATTAGTATCCTTTTTGACACTTATTTAATGTCGTACAAAAAATATCGTGAGCCTAAAAAGCAGAAAGTATCATCTTTCACATTGTTCAATCAAAAAATCATACATTTTTTGCTTGTAACAAAATTAACTGGTGTCGTTGGGTACAAAAATACAAAGAGATGTATCACTTACAATGCCTATTACTGTTTCTTTCTAATTTAAGTTATAATTTACCTCAATTTACCTCAAGTCGCTCGTCAGCGACTACTGATTTTTTCGTTTTCTTGATCTTCTTTACATAGTAAATTAAAATAAATTTTATGTAATGTCAACACTTAATCTGCCTTTATGTGCTTAGTGGCATATTTCTTAAGTTGATCTGATCCAATCTGACATTGGCATGTTGAATTTAAAGTGAAAAACGTTTATTTCGAATTATCGAAAAGATTGCATTACTTTCATCACTGGGATGTGAAGTGTGTTTTAAAGAGGACTTATCTAACTATTCTAAAGGCCTTAGATAAAACATGTAGATTGTAGCACCCTTCAGCTGAACGCAAACGTGACTCAGGTTATCGCCAGATTCAAGGTAATACTGATTACGGTAACAGTGTGGAATATTAAACTACTGTTAGTTGTAGTGAATACAATGTGTGTTTATGTACAGCTTCACTTTTATTCTTCTAATTCGCAATAAAGCACCAACTTAAGTTTCGTTGACTTAGTTTAGTTTAGTATTGCTTCAGAGTCTGCTACTGTTAATTACAGACTGAGACATGTCCAGTGTTTCAAATAGAATGTTTTGGGACTTTTTAAAAAAAAACGTAAAATAAAGAAATATGCAATTTGTGTATCAAAATACACACACACAAAATTAGTGTACCTACATTAAAAAAAAATTTGTTTCAATCTTTAATATTTTCTGAACTACTTCCCTGACTTCAATATTTTTTAACATTGGAAATGTTTTTGTTTTCGTATAGGGGGTTGAAAATCAGTTTCATGTTGCATAAAATGAAGCATGACTTATAAAAACAGTGGCGACAACAGAGTGACCAATTGTTGATTGGTTGTCTAAATCGCGTGGTACCGGCAGTCATGTTATTTTTTTTTCATAGGAGTCTTCTTGTCGAGAAAATCCCAACGGCTATATCTCGTTGCGATTATTTGAATATTTAAAAAGTTATTAGCGTTTCAATACCCCATGTCGAAGAGTTTTGTAAATTTTGCGAAATTAAAAAGGCCGAATGCGCACGCAGATCCCTCCAAATTTCATACCCGTGCAGGACTTGTCAAAACTTTAAAATTTTTCGTTAACGTCACAAATGTCACTTTTTAGTTAGGATCTGCTGACCTCAAAATCACAGCTGGACCGCACCAATTCACGATGTACTTTCAAGTTGGACTTTCGAGCTTGGATTTATTGCCAGAACGGCGCGCGGCCCGGCGGCCTGTTTTCGTTTGGAAATAAGGTTTAAAATTTTCGTGTTTTCGCAAAATTCGCCAAAAAATCCATAGTGCGTCCGATAGATTACACCTTATAGTCGATCGAGCGAAATTTAATGATTTCTTAATATCGGTCCTAGGACGGAACCGATTACAGTTTCGGACCCGGGACTACTTCAGGACCCCGAAACAATTTTCTGTTTCTCGATAGTGCCTTTCCTTCACTTTGACATTTAATTATTGTATCGAGTATTGTATCCAAGTAAGAAACTGCATGTCTCAAGAGCAGGATGAAACAAATGTTCTTAGTTTCCTAGTAGGGGGTCGAAAATCAGTTTCATTGCAAAATGACGTAACGCGTGAGATTTCAGCGGTTTCAGAACAATAGACGTCAAAATGACACTTTTTCGTTCACTCCTATTGAGCCTAAAATCAGAGCGTGACCGTGTAATTCACGATGTAGTTCTAAGTTCGACCCTCTACCTTGGATTTATTACCAAAACAGTCTCTCGGAAATTCGTTTGGAAATAGTATTTGAAGTTTTCCTGTTTTTGTAATTTTTTCAATTTTGTCAATGACTTGTAATTTGACAAATCATAGGGGTGGATTTAGGATCGGGGTTGCTCTGGCAGGTTACCGATATCTGAATTGTACGTGTTACCGAGTGTTAGACTAGGTTTGAGTGCCATTACTTTAACATGAGGTAGATTAAGCAAAAGTGAACAAAAAAATTTATCGCTTCATTAGAAAAGTCACGCCCAACAATCTCTAAGACAACTTAACATCGAGAAGCACGTCAAACAGCTTATTTCCTTTTGTTCCGTCGAAATATGTATAGCCGAAAACCATATGTAACTTAAAATTTTGTCGTTTTTCGCAATTTACAAAGATAGCGTGATTTGAAGCAAAATAAAATATATGTACAACTCCTCTCTCAATGCCTGATCCAATGGTATGTCACACGGTTACAGTACATGCAAAATGTACCGAAATTAAACAAATAAGCAAGAAAATTGCGAAATCTTTGTAACTCTATAATTATTTATGTAATTTCAAGGTGGATTTTTATTGCATCCACATTTGTACTACGTATGTTAACTACGTGAAAACCAAATTTAGGCAAAATTCAGTAATCGTAGCCCTCCCTCAAGAAAAGTTTTTGTCAAATGATATAAACGAAATCCGATTAATTTCAATGTTGCCACAAATACTTTAAAACAAAGGATTGTTTGTAAAACAAGCTGTAGATGATGTAGATTCGCCTATTGTTAAAATAGCAATTGAAATATTAAATAATAGACAAACATTTGTACTTAGTTGATGAGGACGTTGATCTCCTTGTTCTATTAATCACTTTAACTCCAGAAGAAAAAGATTTTTCATAAGGCCAGGAACAGGAAAAATTATATGGAAAATTTTTTCTTCGTCAGAAATCCAGAAATGACAAGAACGTATAAAAATAGTTATTTACATTACTAGATGCGAAAGGTTACTTTAAGGTGTGATGTGATTTTTGAATGGTCGAGGCGAAGCCGAGACCTTTCAAAAAACACCGAATACTTAAAAGGGCTTTTGCATCGTGAAATGTATTATATTTTTTCTACTATATCGAAAAAAATTATGGGATTTACGAATTTAAAACTAATTATTTCATGAAATTAATTGACGTTTTTAATAAATTTTATAGTTTAGGAGGCTGTCTGTGAAAATTGTTTCCATGGCAACGAAATATTACACATTTTAATTTCTGGTGGTTTTCAAACTAAAATAAACAAATACATATGTTTTGTGGCGATATAAATGGGAATATTGCTTGTGCCTTGTTTTACCCCAAGAAATCCAAAGCAAGGTATATGCAAACTTGTGAAGCGTTTTTAAAATGGAGGTAGGTAGGTAGGTACTACGTGCCGACAAAAATGTTGGCGTACTTCCTAGAAAGACCTTTCTTTATTAATACAAAATTGTTTAGTTGTATTAATTTGTTCAAATAGAACGAATTAATTTCGTTTAAAATTTGTTTTTCTACTTTCCTGTCCTGGCCGCATAAGTTTTACTTTCGTAGATAGCAACGCCTTAGCAACCAGGTAACTCGAATGTTTACTTTCGTTATCGCGCATGTTGCTAGGGTTACAAAGTTCATTAATATAGACGGTAGTAGAAAAATACAATTTTCCTGACTCATGCCTTCAGTGGTTATGATACCACGTCTAGAATATTTCAGAAAGAAAAATTAAAAGTCATCAAACTTCTTCAGAAAGAAATGCAGTTGGTTAATGTAGTAAGAACTTTCAATGGCAAGAATTTAACCCCCTCACCAGTAAAACAGGCTGGTGAAATTCTTTTCCTACTTGTATACGGTGCAAGGAAAATCACAAATGTCTTACTCAACTCATAGAAATTTAATCAATTCAAAAAATCGCTGCACGAACAAAAATCAAAGTTGGAAATATTGCCACCAACTTCAGAGGCAGTCGCTTAATATTCATTACGAGTATTCTACAAAATTCAGAAATGGCTTGGCAATGAAAAAAATCCACAACAGTGGGGATAGAAGAAAATTAACGGCTCCTTACAACCTGTGACAACACTTTTTGTGCCAACAGCAGAATTAATATTGCAGCTTATCTCCTGCAACCGCAACAGAAAAGCAGGTTGAAGATGCTTACAAATTTACGGAAATTGTCAGGGAGTACGATGTCTAAATTCATACATGGATAAAATCATTTATTTATATGCTATCGATTCCGACCATCTCTAGATACAAAGTGTATTTCATTCAATATATATATAAAATTTTAAACAACTCGATAATCCTCACTTGTACAATGATTAGGTACTTTTTCATTTTGCAGAATATACTCACAGATAAACAAGCAAAAAATGAAGGAAACAAACGAAAAATTGGTAAAAAAATTTAATAAAAAAGTTAAAAATTAATATATCTCTATAAATGAAAATATTCTTATTTTTTGAAAATTTCTCATGGTTCACTTGCCAATTTTTATTATGCATGTGAAAAACCTAGTTCATCCCACGATTTTTCAAGTAGCTCCGACACACCCCTTACGGTTCGGGACTCTTAAGTTTCTTGAAACATAGGTATATATTTTTAAACGTATATGTCAAGTTTCAACGAATTCACTATGTTCTTGTTCAGTTTGGACACTTTTCCTGTACTATTAGCTGCGTTTAATAGTTTGCGATTAATCGATATCGGTATTTGTAATTGTTGTTAGGAATCACTTTTCATCTTCACGAAACTATTTTAAATTATTTTAGTTTTAACATTAAAAATGTTTGTTAGTGAAAAAAATTTATATAATGCCATTTTAGTTTTCATTATGAGAATGTTTTTGTTAATAAAATAACTTTTTATTTTAATTTCTAAAGAAAACTACTGATAATAAGATTTTAATTTTTGAAAATGTTTTCTGTTAATGAAATAACTATTTACTACTTTGCAACAAATTTTCATTTTTATCACATCCGAAATATCACAAAATTTGCGTTCTACTTCTTCATTTCCAATGTCTCCTCCGGTTGCATCTTTGCGAAGGACTGTGAATTTTTTATTATAGCTTGATTAATATATTATATATGGGTCAGTTACTACTTTTTTAAGTTAACACAGGCATTAAAGAATGAAGACTTACTTAGTACACCCCAATTCATTTATAATATGGAAGCAAATAGATGCAGATTAACTCCAACAACAAGTATTAGCTCAAAGAGGCTGATGGGTGCACAATTGCTTGCGATGGTAGCATGTGAAAATCCAGTTGAACAAGTCATCCTTCCTATAGTGTTATTTAAGAGTTGAAGAGTAAACGATGAAATGAGGCCTGGACAAATATGTGTTGAGGAACTTTGAACGTTACTAGGATGACGACATCTTAAATTATTAAATTATTGGGTACATTTTCCAGGAAGAAAAATCACTTGTAAGTGATAGTTTTTCAAAAGCAGTGTCACCTTAAAACTTACAGTCCACTCCCAGAGCAACTGAGATCTTTCCATATAACACCTGTGATTCCAGACGTTGCTTTTGTTCCGAGTTCAGCCATATACAGGGTGAATCTTAGAGTGGCGGCCATATTTTTGGGGTTAATAGTACTAGTCGTTTTTTACAATTCTCTTTCTTTGCTTGATATGCATTGTTTATAAATGACTTTATTTAGGCTTTATTCAAGCATAATAACAAAAACCTATCCAATTTGATATACTCACATTGATGTTTCATCTCTAAACATACAATTATTAAGTTTATTGAATCTTCTCTAATGCATGATAAAAATTGAATTAAAAATTACAAATTTCAAAACGTCTAAAAATTAAATTATGGCAAAAATTATTTTTAACTTACAAATTCATTCATTATGGCCACCAATCAAAAAACGATGTCCCTAAGAAGATGTACATCTTCTTAGGGACATCGTTTTTTGATTGGTGGCCATAATGAATGAATTTGTAAGTTAAAAATAATTTTTGCCATAATTTAATTTTTAGACGTTTTGAAATTTGTAATTTTTAATTCAATTTTTATCATGCATTAGAGAAGATTCAATAAACTTAATAATTGTATGTTTAGAGATGAAACATCAATGTGAGTATATCAAATTGGATAGGTTTTTGTTATTATGCTTGAATAAAGCCTAAATAAAGTCATTTATAAACAGTACTAGTCGTCATGAACATGAATCCGAATTTTTTCTTTTTGTAGGTTGTAAAATGGCCGAGTTAAGAATTTTTTAAAAAAATTCGCGATTCATGTATAATTCCTGTAATTCCGGTGCCGCTGGGCAAGCACTTGCTGCATTACGTGTGCCCGGTCGACAGTGTTGCCAAGTGTAGATGATATAAAACCAATCGATTACATTTTACATTTTCACTTTTCATTAATAATTCAGAGATACCCAATCACGAGAGAGAGATAAGGGTACCTAGTGAAAATGAAAAATTAATTAATTCAATTGGATAAACAGGTTTATTGAAATACGCAGTTTTAACTTCCATAATGAAAATTGTAATACAAAACAAAATGAAAAAGCCGGCTGCATAGTCTGCATAATTATT
Source organism: Rhagium mordax (assembly GCA_963680705.1). Classification (NCBI taxonomy): domain Eukaryota; kingdom Metazoa; phylum Arthropoda; class Insecta; order Coleoptera; family Cerambycidae; genus Rhagium; species Rhagium mordax. Next base: position 13,844,327 of record OY796660.1, on the reverse strand, counting down.
ATGACACAAAATGAAAAAGATTTTAAAAACAGAATTAGTTTCTAGGACATTTAAAACCACCGATCAGCTGTTAGAGTCGCTGAACTGTTTACAAACTATGACACTGACCTAGTTACTTAGCAGGTGCATTAACAAAAAAGGGTGATAAAAAAAAAGGTTCTCCTGAAATGCAAAAGCCTCGCACGGCGGCGTGCCAGTTGTTTTTCTATGTTTTAGTTTTAGTTTTTAGTGTTAGTGACCAGTCAGACAGCAGCTAGTGTGGTTTATTATGGTTATAAAATTAAATTGTTTCAGTTTTTAGTGAAAGAAATTTATAAAAGTGGAAGTTTTGCGTTTGAGTGAGGTGTACCTTCTATGTGTGTGTAGTTTTATTTTAGTGGTGTTTTAGAGGCGACTTTTATCTGTGGGGGCACATGAAAAGTTTGGTGCACCGTACAATGTACGGTGGTTTGGTGTACACGACTCCTGTCAACAACGTTGAAGAATTACGGGAAATAGTAGAAAACGCTGCGAATCACATAAGGCAGAATACGGACTTCAATAAAGTTAGAGATTCTATGATGCGGCGAGCTACAGCGTGTTTGGAAAATAACGGAGGACAGTTTCAACACCTGCTATAGATAAGTAAAGATTTATTGCTATTAGAAAAAATAATTTTCTGTTCATTATTTGTTACTAAGTATTAAGTTTTTTAGGTATTACTTTTTTTATTGTTACACTAACGGAGAATAGTTTTTACTTTGTTATTGTTTAGATAGTTCATTTTATTTAGTTTCTTGTTTGCTTTACAATAAATTCCCCGTATTTTATTTCAGTCGTGAAGTTTGGCAACAACGCACTGTTCTAGACAGGCGTGTGCGTCTCAGGTATTAGACGTTACTCTCGCTAGCGCATTCCACTGGCGGGGTACCCAAATTCAAATAAAAAGGGTTTAAACAATATTCATTTTTCATAGCGCGTTAAAAAAAAAAAATTTGTAGTTTTGTGTTCCCATAGTTGAACGGAGTCGCCTCATATAAATATGGCCGCCACTCTAAGATTCACCCTGTATATGGTTAATCTGGAAGAAGAAAACTCTAATAACGGGTCCGAGAGAGAGGGACTCTATCGATTCTGCTAAGTCGCTATAATATTTTTTAGAAATATTAAACAATATGGAAAGAACGTTTTTTTTTTTTCACAAAATTGGCTTTAGATGTATTCCATTAGCCCAGAGACTTTAACAATACCTTTAATTGCGCCAAGATCTGCGTAAAATAGCAAATTCAATCCCAAGATAGTCAAATATATACCGAAGACCTCCTACTAAACGTGTAAAGGGCAAACACTAATTTTACACCGAGGGGTCATCTTGGTGACTTTATTAAATATGCGTTATATGAGTAGACCACGGATAAGAGATGGTTTAATCAACAAAGGATAACAATATGGTATACAAAGGAACCAATTTTCCTAACCAACTAGTGACACAAGTTCTATTGTTTAAATCTGTATATCACATTTATTAATAAAATCCATAATAACAGAATAAATGTCTGTAGTTTTAAAGTTCAGAATATAGTTCATATTTAAGGACATAACAAGATTTTTCCCCAATAGTTTATGTATAAAGGTATTGGTTTCATGTTCATATCTGGAAAGAAAGTTGAAGAAGAAAGAAAACAACTTATTGAAGAAACTAAAAAGGATTCTGAAAAAGAAGAAAATCTGGACCAGCCTCAGATTCAGATTCCATTATTTTTGATGTCATCGTAATAAAAATATTTGCAGCAATGACTTGAATATTCCTAGTACTCAAAACAGCTGACTGTTGCTAAGAAGAAATTAAAGAAATGAAAATAAAGTCAAATACATTGAATAAGAAGAAGTATGTTTTTCGATCTAAATTCTTTTAATCCATGTCAATGTATTTCAGTACATTTACCAACTTCCCCAGAAGAAGGAGGTTCTCAATTTTTATTGGTTTAATATCTTATTGTTCAATAATATCATCGGATCTGCTATATTACACTTTTCACCAAATCCTCTTCTCTTGATTTGCACTTGAGATAAGTACTACTCCATCTTTCTTATATTTACATATTGACATGTGTGCAGTTCCATATTTTCTTATCCATTGCATTGCCCTCCTCTTCTTAATATATTGAATTTTTCATAAATCCCCTTGTCGATGCAACCAATATCTATAATAGTTATTAGATATTTTCTAACTCACATAGCATACGAGATATGGATAACATATGCCTATATGAAGAGGATGAAAGACACTTGAGGATTATGGTTGTTCCATTGCGATTAAAATACCTCGATTTGATATACTGCAACAATTTAGTGTTTTTACGCTAAGAACGTTCCTTGAAAAGATGATGTAGTATATTGTGGTAAGTTTTCTATAGAGAGGAGTGGTGTACAAGTGCAAACTATCATTTTGTAATCTGGTCCTGTTTTTGATTGAAGGAACATACTACCTAGTGATTTTAATAAATTTTTTAAACATCAAATATATTTGCTATTTATCTGTATTTTTCTTTCGCTTTACTGTGTATGAGTAACCGCTACTTGTTATTTTATTTTGAAATCTGATCGAGCTTAAACAGAGCCATCATCTAAACCGTCAAAGTATAAAATAAAAAATTTAAAATATGCCGGTATGCATTTTAAGGAAACTTTATACTTGAATATTCTATAGCCAATATTAACATAGTTTAAGTATAATAAATGTCATCTGCTAGCATAAGTACCTGCTTAAAAGTTTCTACCAACTAATACTTAAAAGTTTGCCAGAGTGTTGGGCAGAATTGACTTTGTCATATTATGTATGAAACTCTTGTTCGGCAAGCTGTGGGAATTTTAAGTATCATCGCAACTACCAGTCTTATTTGTTAATAATTACATTAAAAAGTATTATCACAGTAGTTAAGTTTTTGTTAAATAGACTCAAATTAATTTCATAATCGCCGTTTAATTTGCCGTGAAGTGAAGTTTTCAGGCTTAAAAGTTTTGAAAGAAATCTCATTAGAACTTGTTTAAATTAGTTACACGTCTTTTAATTCGACGACTGAGAAAATTTCAATTTCCAAATTTTGAGATTTGGCACAATCCACAAAGGTTAAATATGAAATCAACAATTATATTTAAGGAAAATATCTTCACGACAGGGTTATTCTGGATAAAGAAAATCACTGAAAAATTATAGTTGCCAAATATCTCTTGTCGCAACGACGCAATATTATTCTAACCAATTCATAACACTAACAATAAAAATATTCGCAATACTATGATGATATTTCAAAGATTTAAGAAAAATCTGGATGTTAAATATTTGCAAAATTTCACCATTTTATATCAATGAAATGGGAAAATATGCACCTTGGAAATAAGTCAAGGAATCATCCTTTGAGCCTCTAGGTACTTTGGGAACACCAATCTTGGGTTTTATTTCAAAATTCTCATAATTTTCTTTCTCTCTCTCTATTAATAAAAAATACTGAACAAATTCGTGTCTCTGAGCTGTGATTTTGATACCATAATATTTGTGACTTTTGCATGAGTTTTTGCAATTTTTGCACATTTCTCTGACCAAGTTTTTAGTAAAGACAAATTCCAATGTCATTAACTTCCTGTTGATAAATAAATAGGAAAAACCGTTTCAAAATATCTGCCCCTATGCGTGTAAAATTGTTCCATGGGGTGTTAGACGTTCGCTATTCGGTCGCCATTACTTATTTCCGCAGCCACAGAATAAAAAATATATATGTTGAAATTTAGAAGAGCCGCTAATGGTTCTAAAATGCGAAATTGGAATGTTGCGTTGCGATGTACGATTTGGAAATGATTTACTAGAGCGCTTAAAGTTGCCGAAAATGAGGAAGTGACAAATAGGGTGGTAAGAACGAGCCTTTCACATGTTAATTTTTCTTTGAAATAGGCATCATGCGGAATAATTCCTCATTTATAATGTAAATTTCAGCTGCAGACGCACGTTGACGTATTATTTAAGGCATTGTATTTTAAAACTTGCTAAACTGCGCAACAATTGGAACATAGAATTAAATGCGATTCAAAATCAGATCCACGTAGCTTTTGGATAGAGTATGTAATAAAGATTGACAAAAATGTTAGGGAAGTAAAACATAATGCAAAATTCCAAAATAAAATCCTTAGAACTATTTTATTTACCGACTTCGTTTTCAAATATATTTTTTTTAAAACAAAACTGCTGACTGACATAACCTTCACCCTGTCCTAATAATAATATGACACCCTCTGCATACACACATAGGTATTCATCGCCTTGATATATTAATTATGGGGATTCCAGGATTATATCCTGTGATGATTACAAAGAGAATTGTAATGCTGTTAGATACAATAATTTAATTAAATGAAGCACTTATAATAAAGAAAACCTTGTACGGTTGGTCGCCAAATAACAAATAAAACACTTCTTAAACGACTGGACTATTTAGTTAAGTTTACAGATCCCTATTCGTATATATATCTTAAGGAAACCCCGATAATGATTTTTAAAGCCTTTTTCATTACAACGTAATCGTGCCCAAGCTAAGGAAATCCGCTAAGTGGGCTGGGGGATTGAAGCACTTGATAAATATTTCAATCTTAGCAAGCTTTCTTAAGACTTTCCTTTTTTCTTAAGGCTGCAATTTAAAAATTGATAATCATTAGTCTTAGTTTATAGTGATAATATATTTTAACAAAGTACCTAGATTGTTTGTTCTTGATCTTAACGTAATTTAAACGTACCCACAGCGGAAAAAGTGATGGAATATAATTATTTTACTACAAATTGTAAAAAAGTACCTAAATAAGAAAAGAAACGTTTAACTCCCAATCATAAATAACAAACCAATAATTTGACCAACATTCCAGCAATTTCTGATAAAACACGCAGATTTAAAACGCTGTTGTGAGCGTGTTTTCTATTAATTGACGATCAACCAATTGGACGTGTCCTAACCATCTGTGCTTAACATCATATAAGAACGCAGGGAGGTACAGGCAGTACAGAGTGGTCATTATAGTTCGTATAATAATATTAATGTCTTCTGTCGAATGTTATTGTTTTGTAGATCATTTAGGAGATTATCATTTTAATGAAAATTTATTTCTGATTATTTTCAATTATCTAACAGTAAAAAAAAGGCTCGAAAAAGGGTAAATGAATATACAGGGTGTCCTAGAAATAAGTGCACAAAAAGGAACCACATACTCCCGACGTCAAAATAAATCGATTGGACCAAACTTACCTGTATACCAAAATGCCTTCTAAGAGAGCTGCAGGCCCCTAAATATAATTAATAAATTTAAAAAAATGTTTTTGTCATTAAACAATTTTTCAAAGCTTTTCAGATAAAGCAGCCTTCAAATTTTCTTTATTTTATGAATAATAAATTATTTTGAAATTTCAGATACTTAGGTATACCTACATTTGCCTGAAAAAAATATTTTTTTCTTTATAGAATCATTTTTTGAACAAATTAAAAAGTAGAACACAAACTAACTTCGTTTTTCAGAATATTATAAGAACTTCGAGATGTTACTCACAAAAAAGCCATAAATCTTCTGATTTACAACAAAATCATAATATATTATTTATTATAAAAATTTTAACTCTTGTATATCTGAAAATGACGGGCAATATTTATTTTACAAATTAATAATATATTTTTACTAAACAGAGCTTCTTCAAATGCAAAGCTTTAAATATTTTTTTTACGAAAGTCATATTTTTCCCAAATTTTTTGAGTTTTTGAATAGAAGTTAGTTAGTCCTTTTTACTTTATACTCTAATAACAATATAATGTATAGTAATAATTACCAATCCTACTAATATCACAAGTACATAGGAGACATTTTAAAATTATTGAAGGATCAAGAAAAATTGATTTAAAATTAAATCCTTTGGTAAGTATTTTAAAATTTATGGAAAGTATAGCAGTATCTAATTTATTTCCAATTCTACACAAAAGTCATTAAAATAATACAGAAAATGTGATACATTCAAGCCGGCCCTATTAAATGAGAATTGACCCAATGCTCCAGGAAGCAGATCCGTAAAATCGTGGCAGATGCTTTGGTATTTTGCTGACGGCTACATTTTAAGTCATGCCTGTCCTCTGCGAGTGGAATAAAAGCACCACTTTTAAATCCGATAATGTATTCGCCAATATATCTAAATTTGCGTAACAAAAACTGTCAACGTAAACAATAAAACACGTAGATGTAAAATATTCATCAATTGAGGATGGATAGGAACAGCGTTCTTTTATTGAATTATGAATGATCGGTTTTTCAGGTACACGCGGCGATCTGTTCGCATAATATATCAGATTTTACGTGTATTCAAAATTGTTTAACCAAATCTGTACGGACTTTATTTTGTGTTTGATGAATTTAAAGTTGTTTTGAATATAAATGTGAGCTTAAGTTTAAAACTGAATTTTAGTATAAATCATTGGATTAAAAAAATTGACCAAATATTATTAAAGCTAAAATTTCGAACGGAAATTTCTTAGTACATGATTTTGACAGCAACAATTTTTGTGTTTTATTTATGTATTTATAGCGGGTTATTTTCATCCTTGATCTTGGTAACAGATACTGTAAGCATAGGTTACATTGGGAATTACTCAGGGACCAAATTTTGGACTCCTCTTATTTCCTTTGTTGTTTTATGACTTTTTTACAGTTACAAACTGCAGATGTAGATGTGACATAAAAAGCAATGAAATGAGAATAAGCGACATTTTATTGAAGGGTTTCTAAATTAATATTTGTCTCTTCGAGCTCTCCATTACTTCCAAATTAAGGCTCTCCCAGTTCTCCATATGCCACACTGGAGACTTATAGGAAAATGTCTTTCCTTTTATTTTTGTCATGTTATCTTGAATTTGGCGATGACAAATTTATTCGAAAGACTGTTTCTCGTGACCTTGAACTTTGCTTTATATAAAAACAAATAGAACAAAAATTGTTGCAGATAAAGATGAAAGTAAAATATATGGAAAATTGGTAAACATTATAAACTGTTGTACATTATATTAAAAAAAAAAAGTTTTTGGCCGATGGCGGACTGGTCTTTTTATCATACAAAACGAGTGTTTTTCAGTTTTAAAACAAGATGAAAGAGAATGAACCCTATTTTGCTGTATGAGTTTCCGAGTACGGATTGTAAATATTTGTTTGAATACTTACATTTAATATTTAGTAAATTTGAAACATCTTTTGTTTTGTGGGTAGGTACTTCTAATAAATTTTCATATAAACTGTAAAGAGAGAATGTTTTACAGAATTCCCTTTCTGGAAATTTACATCCCAAGTCTGCCGTTTTAATCTCCAGACTGTAGACGTTTCTTTGAGACAAGACAATTCTCGAAGGAGTTTATATATCATTTTTATGTTCTGGGGAAATTCCACTTATTGAAATTTTGCAGTAAAACTTATAGAGTTGTTAAAATTCTGCAAAGGTCAACCTACACTCACATACAGAAATATAATTTGAATTTACTTGAAAATTAATGTACATAAATACTTAGTAATTTTAATGCAACCGTGAATGAAGAACGAGCCGAAGTTTTCGTTGGTGTCCAAAAATCAGACGGTTTTTATCAGCCAAATCCGTGTACAACAGAAATTATTTAATTTTATTTTTTTACGAAAAGCGTCTCTTTCAGTAATCGATTATAATTATTATTCTTCAAATGATTTACTCAACAACGATAATTGCTGACCACTATAAACTTAGTGTTTCGGTTTTAGAAGTAGTTTTCTTTGGACACCCTAGAACCGAATACTTAAATACTCAACGCACCTTTTGTCAACCAAGTTGACATCATAAGTTTGAGTTTTAATTATATGCAGATGATACATTTGGTTGGTGTAACGCATGAATATTTATTTAGTTCTTTATATGTATATAGAACTAGGTTTAGTTTGATATAATAAAAAAATTACAGTTTCATAGCCATACTAATAATTTATTACGCTACGCTGATGAGGAGCAAAAACTTCGAAACATCTGTCCGTAGTTGCGTCATGTTTCTTTCATGGCAAAAAACATTCCTCTATTTTATTTAACCTCCCAAAAAACTTCTTTCTTCTATGTATATAATTAATTCCTAATCTATATTCTAAGTGAGGGGTACTTTATTATTTTGAAACTTAATGTCGTCGTTGTCGTTGGGACACAAGTTTCCTACTTCAAAACCAATATTTTGTGTTATTAAAGCTATAAATAAACACAGTGACGCATTCGTAAAAGAAACACTTTTCTTTGAAATGTCTCTCAATTATTGTATTAGAGGTAATTGAGCAATAACTAACAATAATAAACCAGTATTTACGTTTAATACAGGGTGAATCTTAGAGTTGCGGCCATATTTTTGGGGTTAATAGTACTAGTCGTCATGAACATGAATCCGAACTTTTTTTTTTGTAGGTTGTAAAATGGCCGAGTTATGAATTTTTTAAAAAAATTCGCGATTCATGTATAATTCCTGTAATTCCGGTGCCGCTGGGCAAGCACTTGCTGCATTACGTGTGCCCGGTCGACAGTGTTGCCAAGTGTAGATGATATAAAACCAATCGATTACATTTTACATTTTCACTTTTCATTAATAATTCAGAGATACCCAATCACGAGAGAGAGATAAGGGTACCTAGTGAAAATGAAAAATTAATTAATTCAATTGGATAAACAGGTTTATTGAAATACGCAGTTTTAACTTCCATAATGAAAATTGTAATACAAAACAAAATGAAAAAGCCGGCTGCATAGTCTGCATAATTATTATGACACAAAATGAAAAAGATTTTAAAAACAGAATTAGTTTATAGGATAGGACATTTAAAACCACCTATCAGCTGTTAGAGTCGCTGAACTGTTTACAAACTATGACACTGACCTAGTTACTGAGCAGGTGCATTAACAAAAAAGGGTGATAAAAAAAAGGTTCTCCTGAAATGCAAAAGGCTCGCACGGCGGCGTGCCAGTTGTTTTTCTATGTTTTAGTTTTAGTTTTTAGTGTTAGTGACCAGTCAGACAGCAGCTAGTGTGGTTTATTATGGTTATAAAATTAAATTGTTTCAGTTTTTAGTGAAAGAAATTTATAAAAGTGGAAGTTTTGCGTTTGTGTTTAATAATTGAGTGAGGTGTACCTTCTACGTGTGTGTAGTTTTATTTTAGTGGTGTTTTAGAGGTAACTTTTATCTGTGGGGGCACATGAAAAGTTTGGTGCACCGTACAATGTACGGTGGTTTGGGGTACACGACTCCTGTCAACAACGTTGAAGAATTACGGGAAATAGTAGAAAACGCTGCGAATCACATAAGGCAGAATACGGACTACAATAAAGTTAGATTCTATGATGCGGCGAGCTACAGCGTGTTTGGAAAATAACGGAGGACAGTTTCAACACCTGCTATGAGAAATGCCGATCCAAGATAAGTAAAGATTTATTGCTATTAGAAAAAATAATTTTCTGTTCATTATTTGTTACTAAGTATTAAGTTTTTTAGGTATTATTTTTTTTATTGTTACACTCACGGAGAATAGTTTTTACTTTGTTATTGTTTAGATAGTTCATTTTATTTAGTTTCTTGTTTGCTTTACAATAAATTCCCCGTATTTTATTTCAGTCGTGAAGTTTGGCAACAACGCACTGTTCTAGACAGGCGTGTGCGTCTCAGTTATTAGACGTTACTCTCGCTAGCGCATTCCACTGGCGGGGTACCCAAATTCAAATAAAAAGGGTTTAAACAATATTCATTTTTCATAGCGCGTTAAAAAAAAAAAATTTGTAGTTTTGTGTTCCCATAGTTGAACGGTGTCGCCTCATATAAATATGGCCGCCACTCTAAGATTCACCCTGTATATTCACTTATACAAATTTTGTTTCATTGAATTTATTTTGTAGACTATGCGACTTGTAGACTTGTTTGCAATCTGTAAATTATTTAATTAGTGTACCTTTCCGCCTTGGAGAGACAGATTACATGCAGCTGCCAGCTGCCACTAGTTACCACTTCACGTAGATACACAAGCACAGGGCAAGTTAAGACGGGTACAGCTCAATTTCATTGCGAAATTTCTACTTCTCTTTAACGTATCTAGAAACTTTAATAGTAAGCATTTTAATTAAATACGTCAGAAGATACAGAATTTTCTATAAACAGTTGATATACAGGGTTTCACTTACCGTGCTCACCATGGGTATCTTGGAAACGGTAAGAGATACAAGTAGGGTAAATAACACCAAAAGTAGAGCTTATCAAGGCTTCCTATTATCTGCAAAAATATTTTGGAAAACTCAGTTCGTTTTTGATTAATAGGCAGAAAACTGATTTTTGTCATTTTTCCTTTATAACTATGAAAATGTTTTAATGCGGTTTTTCATTATTTATGTTCAAAAATTATAACATTTTTGCTAACTCTTTTAGATTTTGAAATATTAACAGCAACTTTTATTTTTCAAATACAAGTCATAGCTTAGTTAAAAGGAAAAATTTTTAATGCATCACGCATTTTATAAAAATGCTCTCATCAGAAATGCTACAAGGTGTAACCTTCCTTCGTTATGACGGAAGTTTGAGGGAAGGTTACTGTGACGCATGAGGGTCGGCGGTGCTTTTTAGGACGGTGTCTCGGGCGCCAGTTTCTGTTCAAGAGTGTAGAAACACCACTTTACTCTATAAGGATAATAGAGGTTTCAGGTAACTGCAGTAAAGACACGGTTAAGCCAGGGGTGTAATTAACCTATAAAGAGAACTCAGAATTTCGGATTAAAAACAGAGCAAGCTTTATTCAAGATTTATTACAATTAATTTAATATAATTACGGTAAAAATAAAGCACTAATATAAACACAAGCAAAACTTAAAGCAGGCAGGCTAGGCAAGACTAAAATTTGAAGTAAATTAATATTAGTTAAATTCTTCCTGGCTGTTTTATACATTTATAATTATATTTTAATTAAAACTAACAATATTTCGGAACTAAAATTCACTTCGTCACAAAGGATATAATGGCTTCTTTGAGAAAAATCGTCAAATAATTATTTACATAATATCTTGTTGTTTTGTCTTCTCGGTAGTGCCGCAGGATCAAATTGAATGTCCATTGCAGACTTCAGCGTTAATAATTTGTGTCGTTTAAGCAAACGAATGTGATTATTCAGTTTTACTATACGCGCTGGAAAATCTAAAACGAATGCATATTTCACTCAAATTTCCATAACGAACCAGACCTGACATGCATACGTATTACACTTTCGCGAGAAATATTAGCAATTTGCAAAATGTGTGAAGAGATCGATTCCTATTAGATTAAAAAACTATTACATTGTATGACAAAGGACCAATAATTTTTAATGTATACGAATGTGGACGTAACAGAGAACAGTGCCGGGAGAATAGCCTTTTATATTCTTGTACGTGTAATGTTCTTGTAATTCCGTTTATTTTGTTCCAGTTCCTCTGCCATAAATTTTTATTCAAATGCAACACAGTAAAACTAGACTTATTATTCCTAACGAGAGGGAGTTTCCGGCTACGAATATTTGACCAACTTACCAGTTAGTATATTACTGGAATTGCACAATAGCCGAGACATTAGATAGGACTTTGGAAGTGGGTCGATATATAGATAATAGGTCGGTTTCAACTTAGAGTTCTGAATTTGATACTGCAATTTGATTTATCGAACTGGTTGAGGACAGTTCAAATTTATCAATTTACCAATCAAACTGTGAATTCACGTGGTGATTTGTAACTTTAAAAAAGACCTATTGCTAAATATTGGGAGAAGTTTATAATAAATATTTGAAACGTAGACAAGGTAGCAGCATATTATTTTCCATGGTTCTCTTCCATTAAAAAGCCAATTTTTCCAAAGACGTTAATTTAAATTAATTTAATTTTTTAAATGCCTCAAAACAAAATGTAAAGGACACTAAAAGCTAGGCAAAAATATTTATCAAGATCTGTTTGATTTCAAGGCCCTTTAATACTTAGGTCTGACAGGTAGGTCCATTATACTGCCTGTAGGAGCAGTTACACATCATATCATTTCAGCTATGTGCTGTCCACAAAGTGAGCTACAAATTTCATAACATAGACCAAGACGATGTTTGCATAGCTCTAAAGCTTGGTACAGTGAAGTACACATTCCAAAATCGTATATTTTTGTTATACGGTATGTTTAATTAAAATCAAATTCCTGCAACGTCACGGAAAGATAGTAATGTTGAAGTAAGAATTTTCACTTAGGAATTTAAATTTAATTCCAGGGAATGCAGATTTATAATCAAATAATCAGCTAATTTGGAATTATTCTGTTTAGAGTAATTATGTAATTAGCCAGATAACTTTCCCTATTTTCTTTCACATTCCATCAAACTTAATTTAATTTTAAGCCTCATTAATTAGAGACTGGCGTTATTAGAGAGAACTTGGCCAAGTAATTAATTTCGAATTTTTATCATAAAAGTAGAATGTTTGAGGAAGATATTAATTTTTCTATATTTCAGTTCTTGTTAATTACAGCTTTAACTACGGGATGGCATATTCGATTTAGAGATAATAGTGTCCAATCAAGAACAATATCAACTTAATTTTCACAGAATATTAATTGGTTGCCGGTGGTGCTGAAACTTGCGTAATTATGAGGAAATTAAAATACTTAAGTAAAGCGAGTGGGCTGAGTTAGGAGTATAGACTTGAAACGCTAGTTAATATTTTACCACTTTCAAGTGAGATAGTATCATTGCCGTTTCGTAATATTTTCTTTAAAGCTGCCGATAGCTTGGTAGCACCAGATTTTAATTCTTAATATCTCAATTCTTTACGTACTCCCTCTTCTAATCACGATTGTTATGAAAAGGTTTATGTGAAGTAAGTTAATATATTAAAAGGCAACGATTCACAGGATGATCTACTTGACGTGTGCATTAGATTTTCTGGCGTTATTATTAAAAAAAGTAATTATTTTTTCTGTGTATTCCAAATCTGCCGTGAAAAAAATTTATAAAATTTTAAATTTACGAGGGTGATCAGAAAATTGTTTTGGTTCCTTATAAATTCGGTATGCTGCTAGTGGTAGTTATATGGAATATAAACACGTCTAAATTCAACCTCCGGTTTAACCGGAAGCGATATGAATAATCAAATTGTTTGCACCTAACCTTTATATTTCTACGAATTCGAATAACTCTTTCAAATTTCTTTTTATTGGTATAACTTTATAGTATTACTTTTATCAGTTTTCGAGATATTTTTCTCTCGAAATAAGAGGGCAATCCAAAATTCAATGAATTTTACGACGGGGCGGGGTTGAAAAACAGATAGGATAAAAATCCTACTTATACAATACTCCTATGGAGAAAAAAATAAATTCAAAACCGTCAAAATTTTTCCCTGGGGTGAGAAGTGGGGATAAGAAAACTGCGAAACAGATAAATCAACTGATTATATTTCTACTGCGTGATAGGTAGGAAATTTCTTGTTGTAATCTGTAAGGGTTGAGAAATAGACAAATTAGTAAAGTAACTCTAATACATCATTATTTTATATTGTTATAAAGTTAGAGATTCAAAACGGTTTCCTTATGGACTACTAAAAAGAAAATAATTAATTTTTTTTTTTTGGAAAATTTAAGCTACCATAAAAAACACAAAAGAATTTAAATATTAATTTAATTATTCACTTACGTTAACAAGCTTACAATAATTAATATTAATCTACTTAATCTATTGATAAATAGTACTATTGACCCTAACCTGACGGATTTATGTCACAAAGAGAAATCGAAAAATACATTTTGTTAAAAGGATTAATTACGACCACGCCATGATGTCTTTCGCTTTTGGTATGGTAAAAGTTAATATAAAGGGAAAAGTTTTAATTGCAATTATTGTTATCGCTTAGAGTTCTAAGTACAACAAATTAGTAAGCTGATGGCGTATAATAACTTCACGAAATTAATTTATCATTAAAACTTTTCGTTTATAAAACGCAACTGAAACGAAATAGTTTTATTACAACAGGATGGAGTAGAGTACAAACTAATCGGAGCAAAAGTGACTTGCCAACAACAAAAATTCAATTGAAAATTTTTTGACAGTTCCAACAACTAATTAAATTTCGTTATTTTTTGTCATGTGACACAAATCATGTGAAGATTACACTGATAATACCATCCAGGGAAATTTTCAATCACTATGACAACAAAATTGCTTACCTTTGACAACTTCATAATAACTGCCAAATAAATATCAAAATATCACGTTTTGACAATGCCAATTCTCAATCTATAAACTTTTAATAAATAAATAATTGTTTTGTTGTGTTGCGACATTTTGATTTAATTTTTAAAAAAAATTTCTGACCGAATATCCCTCAGACATTGACAAATGCCTCATAATTTTATGACAACCTCAAGCAAGTAGCTTGGTAATAGCCCTCCGCCTTCGGCGTCGGGCTATTACCAAGCAACGTGCTTTCGATTGTCATAAAATTATCTCGTACCATTGAGTAAAAAATAATAAAGAGTTGCAACTGTCAAGGTTTCGAGATTTTAGTATTGTATTTCTTTGCCAATAACTTCATGATTGTCATCAATTTTTAATGCTACGGAAAGGTATTTGTAATGTGGCTGTATAGCCCTTAAAATTAAAGACAATCATGAAGCTATTGGTGAAAAAATACAACACTAATATCTCGAAACCTTGACAGTTGCGCCTCTTTATTATTTTTACTCAATGCTCGTACATTATCAATGTCTTAGGGATATTATAGCTGAAAATTTCACACCAACATGTTAACCAATAATATAGGAGAGTTTCACGTTGCCATGACAACCTATGTATTTCTTAAGAAATTTTCTCCTGCTGAGGTACCCTGGAGAGAATTATCTTGTAAATTTTTTGACAGTTGCATATAAAAACAAGAAAACTTCAAACGCTATTTTTAAACGGAAAACCGCTATTTTAAAAAACACTAGTCTGGTATCATTTGCAAAATTTCGAGGAAGAGCCCATTACCGCCTCAATAGTTACATATTTTAAACGTTAATGTACAAAAATTTTTACTTACAGCTAAAACGTCAGTTGAATCAATATTTCGTGTTCTAGGTATGTTTTGTTCTAGAAATAGTGTAACAAATATGTTAAAAATAATCTGAAAATTTAGCATTCAAAGCATGTTGCCTTTAAGAAACCGCAATCGTTCATTTCGATATGTCTGAGTTTCGGGCACTTTTTGTCAAATCATATCAAGATGAACTCTTGCGGTTTCTAGGCAACAAGTTCTAATGCGCTGAATTTTCGATAATTATTTTTAAAGCACTTAATATACAGGATGTTACCTGAGTGACTTATCACACGCTAGTAGAAAGTAGAGAACTTCGAGGCGGTTTCAGAGCAACCCTTATTTTATCCCCTAATACCCTTCGTTTCTGATATACGGCATGTTTTCTATTTTTTTAGAAAACTTCGATTGGCCATATTTCTTTAATGGCATTACCCAATTGAACCAAATATAGCGGATATGTTTCACTAATGGATGTCACTCCGAAAACAAAAAGAACAAAAGAAAAAAAGAAAAGAAAAGAAAAAACAGGCCCGCGGTCAAAAATTTTTTAGTCGGGAAAGTTACCTAAAAACATCACCCTGTATATGGATTTTTATAATTTTCAATAGTAACTTTAAAAGTACCCTAACAGTGTACCTCATGCATTTAGTTTTTGTGGCACATGTTTAATGATTCGAGAATTAACAGGTGTTTCATAATAAATCCATTTTAGAAATAATTACGTATCCTCCTGCAACAAAAGCATCAGCAATATAAATGGGCGATTTTAATAGTGTGTAAACATATTTTATTTTACTATCTATTGTAATTTAACTTAAAATATTATTATTCATTAAATATCAGGGCCGGACCTTTTTTTTAATTTTCGTATTGTTTTTTATTTTTGTAAGCAAAAAAGATTAAATCTCACAAATAATGATGTTAGAATAAGTAAATACTATTAGTAATTACAAACTAATTTTGAACAAAAACAGTGAATACACAAACTACAATAATACATCTAAAATCTAATGGACAAATATAATACAAAACAAACCGCAAAAATAAAATTTTCAAAATGTCCACCACCAACCTCAACACATTTTCTTGCACGTAACTGTAAATTATTTATAGCACACCGGCGATTCGGTAAGAAAATTTCACACCTATACATATACAGGTATACGTGCACAAAATTTTTAAGAAAAATTTTACATGCAACTTTCTCAAAAATTAAAAAAAAAATGAATCACAAAGTTTATAATTGCTTTTTGTTCTAGTTTAAAACAACATTTTGTTTCCTGGTTGTTATTATTTTAAATATTTTTCGAATAGTAGATAGAATAATATTTCTGAAACAGAATTGCTTATACATAACTAAATGAGTTACGGAGCTCTAAGAACTGATAATATATTGGCCTCTCAGAAATCCACTGTGTGAAGTAGTAAATATAGTAAGCAGTCATACTGGAATGTCTTCATCTAAGTAGACACATGATTCTGGTCAATAACTCTGGCAAGTTGTACCTTCCATAGAAATACATTCTTGCCACTGAAGATTGTCTATCGGTCTGCTATGGGAACCATCTGTATAGCACACCAGGTCTGACAAAAAGTTAATTTTTCTCTCCCAACTCTTTCCTGTCCCCAGACTCAATAATAAGAGTGTTGTCGGGTTACCCTGTAAAGTTATTTTTTTAGATCTTTATAATATCCAGTTGGTACAATTATTGTTATTGTCGATGTTGTGAAATCATTCATAACTCAAAAGTGTGTATTTTAAACTCCTGATGGCACCAATATTCTTTATTGAATCTGACTGAGAAATAAATTATTTATTTATTTGTTGGTTTGTCTGTTTCATCTGTTTTTCTGTTTTTCTGCTTGTCTGCTTTTCTATACAATATGTAATTGTTTATTTTTTTACTAACTTATCCAACTACTTACCTAAAATAAACTGAGAATACGGTTAGGGGTTCTAAAACGCAATGTTATCATACACATGAATTTCGTTTCAGATATAACTACTAGAAATAGATGAATTACGGCTCAATCATAGTTTGTGGTTTCATGCTAATTGTCTACTAAACTAGGCGGTTACAGCCGGCTAGGCGGCTACAGCCTATCCATCACTCGATGCTCCTTCGAAATCCTTCAAGCGCTTTCTGCTCAGGTCGATTGGCTAGATAGCATAAAACAGGCAATTTCCATTTCAGAAACTTATTTGTTCATAATCAGAAAATGTTAAAAAACTTTCCAAATTTGCTTGTGTTTGAAGTAAGTGAAATTTAGGTAATTATATATATCCAAAGAAATCTTTCGGTTAAAATTGAAATTTTATATTATGTATTTCTATATTCTCAAGAAGAAAGTAAATTATAATATAAAAATACTAGGTATACCATAACCATAGCATTTTAATCTTAAGACAAATGTACTTGTTTAGTTTCTATCAATCCATCTGTTTGAAATAAAATTCTTAAAGATAACAGTGTCCAATTTAAGTCATATTATGTCTACCTAAGATAAAGAAGCAACTTTAGTTGTTGAATAAAAGTATTTGTTAATACAATTTTTCAGGGAATTGATACGCAAAATGTTAAAAATATCTGAACTATTTTTCTGAAAAATAAAACAGCTAGGTATTTAAATATAGGTGCGGGAATGGTTTACACACCAATATAGAATATTTTATTTGCTTTTTTAAATTAAATAAACAAATTCATTTACGATTGCAGCATTTATAAATTGTTAAACTTATCGTTTCCACAATTAATAAACGAAACTGTTGAATTCAAATGCGAAAATAAATATTCTTATATCGGCCATTGTCAAGCTCTTAAGGTTTTCCTTTGCAGTTGACGTAACTTTCAGATAAATAAATACCTAAGCTCCACAAAGAAACCGCGGATAATATCCTGTGGGTTTCCACCATTTGCATGTTGTATTTGAAATTTACATCGAACGGAAATAGATCAAAAAATGTAAAACTATTTAATCCGGTTACTTTGAAACTTACACTTGAATTGAGCTATCGACAAGACGGCGATACAACCCACGGGAATAAAAAAAAGATTTATTGCCATTCAGATTAGATACTTTCCAGACACTTAGCAGAGTAAAGTATATAATGTTCATTGTATATCATGAATACATGACAAAACCATACAATTTATTCCTTTTTAAGTATGTTAGGTAACTGAAATATCAAAATTTTATATGATTTATAGGATGTTGTGATATGCTCATAAAGGGCCACGATTTTCCCTTTTAACAAAAATCGTTGTATATTACATATATAAATAAATATATTAATATTTTCAAAACAAGTACATATTTAGATGAAATCGCTTCGACTTTAATTTATTATTGACACTTCGAAATAGTTTATTTTATTCTCAGGACAACTTATCAATATCAATATCGTAAGCGTAGTATATTATAAAAATAGTGTCCAAATTGTACACAAAACACAATACAACTAATACTATTAAATCGGGTGCAAATTGAATTTACAATATTGTTTCCTTGTACTTGTTGCCATTTGTTTTGTTTATTGTTTGTTTATTTGGCCAATAATAGTAGACTTTAGAACTTCAATAATACTAAAGTTAGCTCATGCCAAACTATTGAGGTAAGAAAGTACCAAAATTATCATATTATGTCAACGAAATTACCGGTCAATATAAGTGCCAATATGTCGCGATTTATCTGAACCTGATCCCAAAGTCTCGCATGGTCTGATTAGGACCAGTAGGAAAAAACTATAAATAAATCAAAAATATGTCAGTATGAAACTTCCGTCTCTGAATAAAATCCGACGAAGGACTTACTTAGCAAAGCAAATGTGTTAAAACATAAAAGGCTTTAAAGCATAACAGCCTTGGAAACAAATCTTTCTCTGGTAAACACTGCAACCGAACAGCAATTAGGCAGTCCCTGTAGATGGGGCTCGTCCATCCTATAATATAAAACTAAATAGAAAATTACTTTAAACAAAAGCAATAAAATCTTTAATAGTCTAAAAATTAGTCAGTACCTAAAATAGTATTAATTTGACAGTAATGAATGAGATTCTACGTTTCTCTAGCGAAAATTAAAACGTAGTGTGATCTATTTACGAAATACCTGTATTTAAATTTAAGAATTAGTATAATAATTCATGTAAAATCGATAATCTATCTCGAATGGCTAGATATGTTGTAAATTTAGACTATAAGTAGTGACAGTGTAGTGAATCTAAAAACACAATGTTTGTACCCACCTTCAGAAGAACGGTAGACCTAAATCAGTTTCTACGTAATGTAGCATAATGGGCATTCACAGATAGATTATCTGACAAGGGTGCTGAAAACAAGATTAATTCTGCAAAATATCTTAAAATAAAGCAGATAATTGGAAAATTACTTACCAAAAATGATTTCTTTCCATCTTAGTATGCTGTGAAAAATGAAATATTCTTGACGATGTCTTGGAAATATTAACAAAAACAATTAGGGAGAACGAGTTTGGTGAGATATACGGAAAGACGTATCCACGTTGCTCCTAAAAAAAGTATGAAAATTTCGAATAAGTCCGTTTAAAAGTAAGAAAAAATAGTTACATTGCAAAGGTATGTTCATCCATTCTATACAGACCAAGTTATTATGCTGAAGTATACAAAGATTATTCAGTTCGAATATAAATAAAATCAGGTACCCACCTAGTTCATAATATTGCATCAAAATTATCCAAAGCTGTCTAGTTTCACAACTTTTAATTGGATAGCCTAGAACATTCCAGCATGAGCCGCCATTAAAATTATCCATTACTGAACTGATTAGACGCAATACCTTAGTGACATTACTATAAACTATATAATTGATAGAAAGCATTTAATATTATGATAGATAGTTACACACATTTCTAAAAATTAAATAATTCTACCAGTTTTGTCCATTAAATCTAAGCTAATAAGTAAACAAACAAATTCTGTGCACAACCCGCCAAATTTTCACACTAAAAAACCCAAAGCTCTGTATGGGTCAGGAGATCAAAACGCAACACAATCAGGTTTTACAGCAGTGAGCCGAAAGACATGGATTTACATTGGACGAGCTACTCCTGGGACAACTGAAAATAATATACGTGCCTTATTGGCTGAGAAATTTCCCCGGCGTGATTTTATAATAGAAAAATTACCAAAATGGAAAAACGGTACCACAGACTCTTTCAAAGTTGGTGCAGATTACGAACTTTATGATGAATTGTTTAAAAGTGACAACTGGCCACATGGGACTCTAATTAAACCTTACAAGTTTTTTCGTAATAACTAAATTAAATCAAAATAATCAAGTTAATACTAATAATAATTATAATAATTATAATGTGTGTAAAATCTGTCATGTAAATGTACAGGGGTTATCCAATAAGTTAAATGAAATAGATTTTTTTATTAAAAACTCAAATATTGATATTCTGGGTCTGACTGAACATCATGTTCAATACAATGATTTGGAACACTTTCACTTTACACAATATAAAATTATTGCACATTTTTCGAGATCCAGCCATATACGGGGTGGATCACTTATATTAGCTAAAAACAACCTAAAGTGTAAAAGAGTTTATAATATTGGGGAATTGTCGGATGAATGTCATATTGAAATGTGTGCAGTGTGCTTTGGGATAAATAATACGAAAAATATACTAATCGTAGTATACAGACCTCCTTCGGGAGATATTAACAGATTTATAGATCTTTTAACTCGAGCATTGTATTTAGCGAACCGTTCTTCTGATCACACCATACTCTGTGGGGATTTTAATATAGACATTAATAAAGATTGTCTTAATACAAAATTACTGGCTGATGTTTTAAATTGTTTTGAACTTACCATAACTACTAAAGAACCTACCCGAATATTTACAAATGTTTGTGGTCACACAAGTTCTAGTAGTATAGATTATATGGTCACAAATTATTCGTCTGACTTTGTTAACTGTGAAATTTGTAATCTGCATATCGCGGACCATCTTGCACATATACTGTATATCAGTTATATAGAAACAACTGATACTGGTCAAAAAAATTTCTCATTTTATAATAAACGGAGTTTATCTGAAAATAATATAAATTATTTCAATGTTCTTTTAAGCCAGATTGACTGGATCCCTATAGACATTTTGAATACGAATGACTCATTTATGTTTTTTGTTGATTCAGTTTTATGGTGTTTTCAAGTAAGTTGTCCGTTGACGAAGGTCACTTTGAATGTATCCAAGCAACGTGAGAACAATATTAAAAAGAATGGTTAAATGATGATATTATTCAACAAAACATTTATTTAAAAAAACTACACTGGTTAATGACGAACTTGAACAGTGTTGAAGTAAAAAACGTGTACAATGCGGAGAAACGAAATTATAAAAACAACATTAAAAAAGCTAAACAATCATATTACTTTAATAAGATTAATAATTCTTCAAATAAAACACGTGAAATGTGGAAAATAGTAAATAATAAGTTAGGCAGAAGTGGGCGTTATAATAATAATATTGTTTTAAACTTAAATAATACAAAAAATTCGGATAAAAAACAAGTCACAAACCTGTTTGCAACCTTCTTTTCAACCTCTGTTCCTGAAAAATTAGATTCATATTTTGGGTCAAATTTGTCGTTGCCTTGCACACTTTCAAACTACAGCGAGCAGTCAATATATATGGCACCAGTTACCATTACGGAATTAAATGAAGTAATAGATGAATTAAAAAACAAAAATTCTGCTGGTTTTGATGGCCTTACGCTTACTATATTAAACCAAATTAAACCAAATCTAACAACTCAGCTAGTGAATCTGATAAACAAGTCGCTAGAAAATGGGTGCTTCCCGGATATATTGAAGTTAGCTATTGTTACACCTGTTTATAAAAAAGGTGATCCTGAGGACATTGATAACTATCGTCAAATATCTGTCCTAAGTATAATTTCAAAGTTACTAGAAAGAATTGTGTACAATAGAATATGTTCCTATTCTGAAGAAACTAAATTATTGACAGCATCACAACATGGTTTTAGGTCAGGTAAGTCTGTTGAGACTGCATCGTGTCATTTACTAGATTATGTATATTCCTGTCTAGACGATGGTAAATATGTCATTTCGCTTTTGTTTGATTTGTCTAAAGCATTTGACACCATCAGTAAAGACATATTGAAAGAAAAACTCAACCATATGGGTATTCGAGGAAATATCCTGAATTGGATCATGACATACATGAACAATAGGTCTATGAAGGTGAAAGTGGGAGAAGAAATGTCAGAAACCTGTGCAGTAAATTTAGGAGTTCCTCAGGGTTCTGGTCTTGGTCCGTTGCTTTTTCTGCTTTATGTTAATGATTTGCCTAATCAAATAACGAATGGTCATGTTACTATGTTTGCAGATGATACTACAATAACGGTATCTGCAAACAATCCCGAGGACCTTCGAGATAAGGTTTTGATTGTTATAGATGAATTTGGTGCGTATGGTGTCAACGAAATAAATTCATATTAAATGAAAACAAAACTGAAATAATAAATTTCAGCATCATGAGACAACTCCCGAATAATTTTATTTTGGATCACAAATTCATAATTTCAGCAGGTGTAAAGCTTCTAGGAACATACTTTGATTCAAGATTGTCTTTTAGTATCCATATAGAAAATGTGTGTAAACAACTGAATAAAGCATATTTTGCTCTGCTACAATTAAAAGATACACTTGATCAGAACGGTTTCTTAAATACATATTACGCGTACGCCTACTCATGCATATCGTACAATATTATCTGTTGGGGTAGTGCAAAAGATAGGGAACGTGTTTTTATATCCCAAAAGAGAATAATTGAGATTAATATATGGACTACAGCCTAGAGAGAGTTTCAAACAAATATTTAAAAACAAGAAAATTCTTACTGTACCTTGTATATATATATTAAAGTGTGTAACTTTTGCAAAAAAGAATGAGCATCTCTTTGCGACATGTTCAAATAATCACACATATGGCACGAGACATGGCGACTTATTGTTGATTCCAAGGCATTCTACAACTCATTTTAAACATTCTCCCTCTGTAATATTATTTAATGCTTTGCCCTGTAATATTAGAAGTATCAATAATTACAAAAAATTTAAGTCCAAAGTAAAGCAATTATTAATCAACAACACTTTTTATAACTTGACAGACTTTCTTAACTTGACAAGTAATATTACATAGTAACTACTGTTCGTATAGTGTATTTGTTAGTTTGTTCTTTTTATTATTGTAACATGTGTTTCGTCATTATACCCTAAACTTACCTGTATTTGTTCAATAAAAAAATCTTTCACTATAATAGAGACACCTATGCTTTATAAACTTAAATTTATATCCTACTCATTGCTCTCGAGTTAGAGAGAGAGAGAGAGAGAGAGAGAGAGAGGGGGGGGGGGGGGAGAGAAGGAGAGGGAGAGAGAGATGAAAACTCATAACAATGACATCTGCGTGCAAAAGCCACAAGCTATACTTAGTCTATATTAGTTTCATCTCTAAGATAATTAATCGCTACATCGTGGTATGACCTAGATTTTAAAGCATTCTTGAATAAAACCAATAAACTCGCGTTAATCTAAATAAATCTTTATTAATAATACAAATCAAATAGAAATTAGAGATAGGTAAGTTCCTCCAATTACTGGAATCCCTGGAACGCCCTGAAATAAGAAAAATATGGGTTTATAGTTAACCCAAGTAAGTCCTTCGGCTTGGTAAATACACGGTGTCGTTTATAAATGGTAGAAATTGAAGTGTATCCCAGGCATGAATAAATTTGTATGTAATGTGGGTAATTAAATTAAACCAATAAGATAATTCAAAACAAATCCTAAAACAACTTAGTAATTATATACAAAATTCAAATCAAACATTTTTCTAAAACTAAAAATTGAATTAAAAAAATATATATACAAACCTTCATCAAAATACAATACATTTATTAAGTGCCCAACGAGAGGCCAGAAAACTGGTTGAATTAAAAATAAAATAAAAATAGGATAAAAATAAAATTAATAAATAGAAAAACATACCCATTATTACATTACATTTATTGGTGCCCAACGTGGGGTTAAAAATTAAATAGTAAACCTACATTACATTACAATGGATTCTATTCTGAGATATGTAATTTTGTTTCTGTGGCATAATAAAAAAATTAAAAACGAAACAAGTGGACGAATTTATCAGGCTGCCCAGGTGCGGGTGCAAACTAGTGAAATCAATAGTAATAAAATCGTCGACGCCCTGATGACAGTGTTGTTAAGCGATCCACACGTCAAATCAGCAGACTGCCAAAACGTCGAGTTTTTAACGGTATAGAATTGACTGTCACGATTTTGGGCTCGGCCAGAAGTAACAACGACGACCTGATAACTTTATTGGTAAGCGAATACACACATCAAATCAGCAGGTTTCCAAGACGTTATACACTGGAGTAAAATTTTCCCTTATCCGGAACGTTACCCGTGACATTATACTGACTTAGAATTAAGTCACCAGAACGTTAATCGTGTATCTAAATACTGAAAACTATTCGAACATACATAGAAAAATCACCGGTCAAATATAATAGATTAACCTAACAATATGTCTTACTTTTTCTGCAGGTGGCGGAGCTCCTTATTGGCTGTGGGTCGGTCGGTTACGGATGCGGACTTCTGGTTAGGTAGAGGCGAATTGCCAACTGAACTTCTCTATCCAGTTTATTGCCTTGGTAAGAAAAATCATTTCGTTACAGTATTTAATATCATAGGTTCCTATTCCAACCCTCCCCTACTCCGAGTACCCATGTGGCGTTTTTTTAACTTTGAGTAATGGGTTGTGAAAAAATATATTATATAAACTGCGACCTCTACAAGTAATTTTAATATAAAATGTTATGAAATTCATGAGACAAATTACTGCGTTATAAAATAACGAGAAAGATATTAATTTGCGTTGTTCCACTGTATCCAAATATTTCATAATATTTCCTAGAATATGATGAAACATCATGTTTATTATAAAGATTAAAAAAATCTCACCATCTGCTTGTTAATATAATTGATAAAAAAAAAATGAACATGTGGTTGGCTGCGTCACTCTCCCTTCTAATTTGAAGTGCTAGACGTTACCGCTAGTAATAATTTAACTGCAGTCGAGTTATCAGGAAAAGTAGCTCACAGCGTAATTATAATTCAGGTTTACTGTCAAGAAAATGTCCTTAACTGGAGTAGAGGTAACACCATCTCGTGGAAAATAACACCTCCGGCTATGTCGTATAGTAGAAATAGCCGCAGTATCTCTATGTCGCATATCCCTTATATTGCATTAGGTATTTTCTGCTACAACATCATGTGCTAAACCTCTTGGCGTAAACTCTGAGCGAAGCATTGATCCGTTGGCTAGAAACATTCAAAGCGTATGAACTTTAACGCTGGTACATTCGCCTCTAAAACTTTAACTACAACATTTCCCGACTAAATTGCACAAGAAATATTACTCAGAGCAGATCAATTTATTGGCAAGAGCCTCTTAACTGGAAAATGTATGTATGTACATTCGTCAACATTTGAAGCGGTCACTCAAAAAATTGTCAGTAATAATAGTATTCAAGGGCTATGATCTTGTCGAATACATTTTTATTTCGACAAAATCCAAAAATCACCATGTAACAGTAGGATTAATTGACATCGCAGCTGCAAGGGCGATGTTTTAACGACAGTTTTCGGTAAAAGTGTATGTGTCAGTATATAAGATTTTAATAGGGCGGGTATTGAGAGATTCCTCTGCAGTCAATTTATCTCTCAACAAGACAATACGTCCACTTAATACATCCACTTAGTATCGTAGAAAAATTGATGCGAGAACCTTCAAGAAGATTCGTCTATCATAAATAAATAGCTTTCCGACTTTGCAAGTTGTTTAATTATGTCAATAAAGAGGAGACAGTTAGAAAAAATGTAGCAGCCACAAATATGACTCAGTTTTCACTTTTGTGTTTATTTACAGCTCTGTTAATTAAAGTTAAATTTTGTTCTAGACGTTCTTTTAATACATTGTATTTTAATTTAAAAAGTTGAAGTAAAACTGAATGAATTTGATCTTTAAATTGGGTCTTTATAATGGAACGCCCACGATTTTGTGATATTTTAAGTTACTGTGACATGGAAAATGTAATTACAATTGTTAAAATCAATAAAAAAACAACCCAGTAGAGAACATTGGTATTTGAATTTTTTGGCCGCAACTATACATCAGCAAATAGTTAATGAAATATAATGGGAGGGTCTATGATTGCCTACTGATGCATTTATATTGATTATTCACACTCTCATATTTGAGTTTTATTGAAGACAAAATTCATTGTAATAGCCTCCAGTCCTTGATCTACTAAAATTGCTTGCCTCAATAACGATTTGTTTCAAATGTCTATGGAAATTCCCGATATTCAATAGGTTTCTTAAGTCACTATTATTATTAAACTATTAAATGTTATTTTGGCAAAACCTAAAACACATCAGTTTATTTAAATATTTGAATATACATCAGCAAAACTCCCAGATTCATATGTAGCAAACCTACAAAGCAATTATTATGCAGTAATGTAAATTAAACACCGAAGTTATTTAATTAATTCTATTGGCAACACTGCTGCACATTGCTAAAGCTATCATTGTTTGCACTTGTATAACCATTGTACATTTAAATTTGCTAGGTCGAATTCAAAATCTAATGCAAATATTGACCAAATTAAAATGATCGCGCCCATCGTATATCATTGTACTGATGTTCAGTCATTATGCATCCAAAATCCACATGCACTTTGGTAAAATATTCAGTGTCTACACGTGCTGTTTGAATAGTTCTTAATGAACTGTAAATAGTTTCTTAAAATTTGTATTTATAGATAACGTTAATTTATTTATCTATAATGAGGTCCAAATAAATATATTTTTTATAGTATTACCTCGTAAATTTTCTTTACTTATTTTCTATAAATAAATTTATTAATTAAACTTTTCGCACAAGATTAGTTTCGTTTTTGGCCTTTTTTGGAATGAATAAAGTAGAGAAAATAATTCTGTTGGAATGTCGATATCAGGTTTATCACGATCACAATACTTCCTTAATATAACTAGTTTACATCTATAGGAAAGTAAAGTTATATAAACGCTTGGATTAACGTGAGAACCGCCGATGAGTTGACGTCAGCTAAGAGTTCTATTAATATTGCGTGTGTACACTGTCAAAAGAGTGCCTTTAAACTAGATATTAATATTATTTCTCTCTAAATTAGCCTCCCAGGCTGGCACTTTGTGACCTGGGTATGCTTACTAGCCCTGTATGCAAAAAGAAAATTTAGTCGAATAATATTTGCAGATATAATGGTTTTTGTCTTAAATGGTATTCGAGGAGCAACGTGAGTAAATATAGAATTATTCGTAAACAAGAAACAAAGAGATATATTTTGGTAACCTTAATAGCCAGATATATTTCAAATAGGACTAAGTGGTTTTAGGATAAGGTAAATAATGTGCGGCTGTTAAATGAAATTTTTCTTTTTATTTGGTTAGAAAAAAGCTCCCGTGCGTCAGGTAGAGAAAAGTGAGATGGAAAGCGGTTGGTTATCAGTATTCCGGGATTCTGAATAAGATCCTGGACCGCAGTCCGCGGGGAACAACAACTCTGAGAAACCTAGGAACCAATTACAAGCGCCAGGACCGAGTCTTTTCGAACAAACAGTCGCATAAATACATGTCTTCCCTGATGGAGCGAGCCGCAGATTTTGTTATCGCAAGCATCGGAAACAACGTTGTGAAATTTTTACTGTCGCTTGCCGATGCTGCAACAGCTCTATTTTATTGGGTATCAAACGCTTTTAATATCCAAATAAATTGATAGTGCATAAAGTACCTATATAATATATCATATTATATATTTTAGGTTTTAAAATTTCGATACTGAATCGAAATTTCTACGTAAATTTAAGCAATTTATAACTCATATTCCTTATACTAGAGATTCTAGAGAGGCAGCTAGAAATTGTATTTGTATTTTATATTTTTAGTCAATGGGACTCAGCGAATTGTCATGTAGTATTGACTATTTTACTAAACGTAAATAGTTAGATGACTTTGGATCCTATCAGAATTTTGATACCAAGAACAATCTTTGCTCAAACATAGGATTTTGTGTTGGGTAAAGAGAGACGAGTATGTGTAAGGTGTGTTTTAAGAAACCAGATCGCAATAAACAAGCAAATACCTACTAAGTATATTATAAGGTTTTAGTGTAATAGTAATAATAAAAATATATCAACTTAAACCGAGTGAATCGACGGCATATTATTTAATATCTATAGTAGAAAATAGAAATAACAGGACTAAGTATAATTATAAATATTAACATTAGTAAGTTATTATTGTTGACTTATCAGTTCTTATCACCATAACCAATAGGAAGAATTCTAAGCTATCCAAAAATACTCATACACAAGAGAATCTACAACATCCATACTATTTATAGTAGGTACTGAAATAAAAAATCCATTCCATAGTTAATTCTTACCAAGAAAAATCTTAACGTAATTAATTCAACTGCTTAAATCCGAAAAAACAGTTTGGTTATGTTTGTAAGAGCAGATCCCGCTATCCGTCACGATCAATGTTTTGAGGATCGTGCAATTCATAAAATATTGAAAGGACATCTAAGACACAAAATCAGAGGTATGCAAGCCTACTTAAAAGAATGACCAAATATTGATTAGAAATTATACACGCACAGCCCAAGAACCATCAAATTTTCCAAATAAACCAATAGATAAACTTGAAACTGCCACTTCTACCTCTGATATTCGTAGACAAAGACGTTTTTGAAAAAACCAGTGCAGAAACAGGAAAAAACGTCTACCCAATAATTTTACCAGCCGAAATAAAATCTATTAATTCCACAAAATTATTTAAATATAATATGAAAAATGGATTTACTAAATACTAATACACCAAGGCTAAGAATTCATTCTCTAATTGATGTGAAGAATACCTACTAAGTACATCATAATATAAAATTAATATGGAAACATGTTTCCTTATGTTCACATTTTTTAAAAATCGAAGAGAAAGGGAAAAAATTACTAATAAAATCTGTACACTTCTCGCCGCACAAAAAGGGAAAGCAAATGATTCGGTTATTCAATGATTTTTTATTTATTTACACTTATCTATGATTTTACCACAAGTTTAGCTCTTAGAAGATGATACGAGTTTTATCCGGCTGATAACTACTCTACACAAAAGTTAAAGGTTACCTAAGTAAAAATCGATAACATTATTTTAGGTCTTTTTCGAGAATATGGCGAAGGCGCCAATGCGATCGTACTTATAATCGGAAAATAAAATTTCCTATTTGTGCCCATTTTATACCTACTAGCTTGATTAAACCTGAATGGGACCTTCAATATTTTATAGTGTGTTGAAGTTTCATAGAATTCGTTCAAACCAATCGAAAGTAATTAGGTAGTAAACGCACACTCCCACATAAAGAAACATACATGCCGAATTTAAATCACTGCTTTTTTGAAGTCGATTCTTCCTCCTTCAGTAGATAAAAACTGAACTACTGCCACTTTAATACATTCAATGATTATATTATTTTCATAACTTTTGTGATAATAATTGTCAATCATCGGTATATAATGTCATGTATACCCATGTCAATAAAAAATAATAAGAAAAATTTAAAATAATTTAATATGAAATTCCTACTCCAAAATCCCAGGAAAATTTACTTACAGAATGGGACGAATTTTATTTGAACTTAAAGCCTTTTAAAAGATACAGATCTTGGAAAATTTTGTTTTGCTCAGGGAGGTACTTGCAGCCACTTGTAGTAAACAGTCCACGGAGGGAGGATCGGAACGCCTAAAATACATAAGAAAAATCAATAAATTGACCAAAACCTGGACAAATCTGGTCTTATACAAAAGTTAGTAACAAAGATATAATAGTAATACTATAACTTAAAAAGCGCATATCCAATGGTTTAATTAACCATGAAAGAAAGTTAGATGTCATCATAAGATACAAATATGTAAATTAAGACTAATTAATAATAGATAATAATAGAATAGTAAAGTAAGTAAATCTGTATAAGACAAACAAGAATCATGTTAATTTAGATGATAAACAGTGAACTAATAAGTGAAATTTAAAATCCAGTGTTCGTACGTACCGAGGAACGGGACACCAAAATTTTATCTAACGTAATGTGACAAATGGGGCATCAAAAGAAAAGTCCTTGAACCAAGAAACTAAAAAGAAGCATAATGTAAGATATTAATTCCAAATAAAAGTAAAAACTTAGAAAATACTTACGAAACAGTAAAATTATTTATCCAGATTGCTTTGAAAAATGTAGAAATTCTGGAAACCTCCTTGACGACGAGGTAACAAACAGTCGGGGAGAGCGTCTCTTTGATCCCAGAGAGAAGGAAGTTTTCGGCGGGGCTCCTGAAAAATTAAAGAAAATTGTAGAAAATGCCAAGAAAACTTGTACGTCAATTTCACTACCTACAAGTAAAGGCTGTGGCAGAAAAATAAAGAAAATTATCAGAAAAGGGAATAAAAGTATCAGGTACTTACTTGGTTAAGAAATCAAGGTGAATATATCCAAACTGGACTAGTTTTTCACGTGCAAAGTGGAACAACTATATTTGCTGGCATTGTTCGGATATATTTTGATATTATTACTATAGAGAGTATAGTCACCAACCACACAAAACAGACTAATCTAGATTAAAAATCTAGTCCTAAATCACCCAAGTTCGTGTATTAATTTAACAAAATTTCAGGTTGTGAATCAATGTTGTTTAGTAGAATAAATTAGATAAGTTATCTCATGGTAGCTATAAGCATTTCACAAGGATTATTGTCGTTTATTTACAATAAATTGCATTTTATGTTCTATGGTGACCTGTAAATTTTAAGGGGACGGAAACCTTCAGACAGAATAGCCAAATTAGTTAGCGCCATCTATGCACTGAGGGTAGCAATCACCCTCATCAAAGTTTCTTAACGTATAATAAAATTTACAGAGAGTGATCTTATCGCTCTTAGAAAACATTTCAATATAACCAACAAAAAAATAAGTAACTTTATTAGTAATAATTAGAAGAATAAATCACTAGAACAAGGTAAATTTCTCATGAAGACCGGGAACTCTTGAAACGCCCTACAAACTAAAAATAAAAAGGGATCAAAAACGACCCTAGTAAGTAAATTCTCCTAGTCACGTACACATTTTCGTTCATAGGTATAAAAACGAAATACAAGAGATATATGAATGAGTGTAGTATGTCCTGGGAAAGAAGTGTGTGTTGTGTTTAGTGGGAAAAAGTATTGAATTAATTATTATAATAATAAATAAAAATAAAAATATTATATAAAAATTTCCCCTATACACCACAATAGAATGTAAGTAGAGAGGAAGTAGAGCTCACCAATGTTTGCCAATGACTCATTACATACTGAAGATTCACAGACGCACACGCTGTAATACTATGTCCTTTGCACATTTAGAGCAGTTTGAAACCTTACTGAAACGTTTGTCTCAGTGGTCGGCGAAGGACGACTGCCAGAGATGAGTCATCGGGAAACATTGGTGAGCTCGGCTTCATTTCAACAACGTGGAAATTAAAATACCAATGAAATATTCTTTTTGTTTTTAATTCTTTAACTTAAGGGCCAAATAGTCACTATGTAAAAATATATCAAAATAATTTTTGAAGACATTTGTCGAATGCCTTGTAATTCCTTATTGATAGCCATTTAGTCCAAAAATTGGAAAATAAAGGATTACGAGAAATATTTGAGAATTTCTCTGCCTGAAGATTCAGTATGAAATACAATTTGTAAGAATATTGGTAAGAATACGAGGAAAAAATAGATATACCTAGTATACTCGGAATGTCCGGTCGAAATAGGATTTGGGGTCGAAATCATTTCTTCATGGGATTTATTTCCATAGAATTCTTATTTAAGGTCTACACAAACAGGAAATCATAACACCGACACTTGGCAAACATATATTATTATAAAAGTGCATTTTTCGTGATTTTTGCTCCTTTTCCTCTATGTTTTCAAATGAATACGGTTCAACAAATTTAGATTTGTTAAAAATGCAGGTATTGTATTATTATTATTTAAAATTTTCTTATCATACAAAGTCATTCTACAAGCGATAAATAGCTCTTTAGGGCATAAAATTGCTGCATAAGTGTAACAAACAAACATTAGAGTAAATGGTTTAATATTCAAGAATTCTTGGAAAATATTTTCAGTCGGGTATCGCTGATCACAAATCTGTTATGAAAATTGGAAAACTCAAAATGGATTACTTTAAATAGCGCAAATTTCAAATGCAGAAATGTGATTTTACGTACCACCACTTCTTCTTTAACTGCAGCAACTCCTTTACTTTGAATTTAAAAAATATTAAATTTTTTCAGGTTGTTAAAATAATTCACTTTTATCTCAACTCCTACCTCACCGTACTTACTTTCTTACCTTGCATCCTTAAACTGTAGCTATCTTTTTCCTGCGAATTAAAAAAATATCAAAATACCTATATCAGTTTATTTAATTAGTGTATAAGGCTCTTCTAGAGCCTTCTGGGATAAAGGGAGTTAATGTGGTGTTATTATTTATTTTTCAAAAGTAGATAAAAAAAGTTGAGATAAAAGAGAATTATTTTAACAACCTGATAAAATTTAATATTTTTTTAATTCAAAGTGAAGGGATTGCTGCAGTTTAAAGGAAGAAGGTAACTGAAGAGGTGGGTGTACGTGGGTGGGGTACACATAAAAAAAATCAAAAATGAAAACCCATGAAAAGTTATACACAAAACACATTTTCTTTTACGTCATCAGTTAAAATCGAAACTAACGTCAAAAAATTACATTTAGAGTCAGCCATTTTGAATTTTCCAATTTTTATATAACAGATAATCAAGGACTTTGAGAATCCTGATAAAAACAATGTGAATTTTTAAATATATTAAACCGTATACTCTAATGTTTGTTCCCTATGCATGTATAATATGCACTCATGCATGCAATTTTGGGCCCTATAGAGCCCTTAAAAGCTTATAAATGACTTTATATGATAAGAAAATTACTAATATTGCTGTGAGTCATTAAATTCAGTCGTCCATTTTGCGGAGTATTTTACGCGTTATATCCCACAGATGCTCGACAAGAGCGCAAATTTGAGGATCTTGGAAGGTAATAATAGAGCATTATTTACTGAAACATTAAACACCTTTTGTGATACAACCAGTGAACCAGTATTGAAAATGTATCCTAATCGTATTGCGTTTCTGTTAAAAATTGTTATGAATTCTTTACTTATTAATTATTTAAACGGAAACTGTTGGAACCACGAATCAAATGATAAAAAATTTACAAATCACTTCAGCTTGTATTCTGTAGTCCACGATACCTTTTTTTCTGCCCTGTCACAACAAATAAGTTTCTTAAAACAACGTAAGGCAATCTGTAATAAAGAAAGAATACGGCAAGTCTTCTCTGATTTTTTGAAGGGTATATCTAAGGGTTGCTCTTATGTCAAGTAGAAATATATTGGTGCTCCAGGAATGTTGGCTGTCTCACTGTTTATTTTACCATTAATCATTAAAGCTTATTTCTGTAGTGGGTTGCTATGTTTAAAATAAAGTTCTTCGTATTTCATACACAATTCAAAAGTTTTTTATGTAAAAAACTTACACAGGAACAACAAATGAGACCCCACCTACGCAACTATTGAAACTAAGTGAATTCATTAAAATGAGAAACATGTCCTCAACGTCATTAGTACCAACAAGTTTATGGTAATGTTAATATAACACACACAACTACACAAACGCGTTATTAAATACACTCTGCATTATTTTTTAAATCAACTGCTAGGGTTCATCAGATGTTTAGAAGTAATGTATTAGCGTAATAAACTGCGAAATATCACGTGTTATCTCAACGCTGCCGGTTCTTCGGATATCATTACCAGGTAAAATATTTCGATGTTCCTCAAAGTGCTTTCATAATACAACATCAGACGTTTACGGTATACTTTATGTACCAGTAGGTGTCTTGAAAATTTTATTTTATATAGATTTATTTAACGCACTATTATGCAATTTACCTACACTAATTTAATTATTGATATTCGAAGTACAAATGAAAACTAGAAGAGTTCAAATTGAGCAATGAAGAATATTTATTCGAATAAAATAAATTGTTATTAAGAAACGAATTTATTTCTTATATCATAGAAGAAAGTTAACTCACAACAAAAACGATTAAGAGCGAACAAGAGACCGCCAACCCACTGAACTAAAAAATTGTTATTTCACATTAGGCGATATGTTTCTTTTGGAATTAAGAACAAGCGTATCTGTACCACATGTCACCATTTTGTATGGTTCCCTTTATACTCAATTTGTTGCGGTCAACATGTCAGGGATGCAATTTCTCACATAGACCTTAAACAACTGTCGCTATCCTCTGTCTTAATTTCGCCGCCTTTCAGCATCCTGTTGAACCCTTAAGTTGAGCCCATCTGTTCTCTGTAGCAACTACGAGTGATCCTGATCTCTCAGTTTACGTCTGAAATCCGGGCCTCGTGAAAGTTGTTTCGCAATATGTGGAAGAAGGCGGATAATATGCAGTCTACAATCTACAAATAATAGAATTTCGGTACATATTTGCAACAATTGGCTTAGATAGAAATATAGAGTTTGGGTTTCGATTAATTTTGATATTCTCTAGATAATAAAAATACCAATAAAGTCTATAACCGGAAATTGTTTTCGAATATACAGGGCGAGCCTCTTTCTAGACTCCCTTCACTCCTATATTATTATTGCCTATGTCCCAACCACTTGGATGCATTTTTTTATTAAAATAATGCCATCTGCAGACGAATATTGAAAAAATCACTACCGTCACAATTATATGAGACTATAAGAAAAATATATCTGAATACTAGTTACAAGACATCTAATTATTGTTTTTGAATCATTTTCACTTCCTAAAAATATACAGGATCGCCAAACCATGATTTTTCAATTTAGAACTTTTTAAATTGTATTTTCTCAATTTTTTCAAATATTTTTAGACAATATGATGCAGAAATAAAAAACGAAAATTTTTTTTGTATGTATATGTATCCCTATGAGTATTTCTAACCATTTTCGATTTATTAAGCAATAAGTACAAAGTATACACTTAAAATAATATAGAGGTTCCTTCAAATAATGCAACAGAAAAAATTGCAATAAGTGCACCACATATTGCCCATGCAGTTCTTGCAAACTCGACTATTAGTGATTTCAATTTGTAGATATTTTCTTGAAGAATGTTTTACCGTATTAAAATATGAAATTTGTATATTTTTCAAAAAAATTCAAGTAAATAAAAAATATAAGCCCCTATTTTTATCATAGAACCAATTTTGGAAAACGTTTTAATTAAAGTGAAGTGAAGTACAAATAGAAAATTAGTGTGCAGTAAGGAGCATCCCTACAACCACGTAATATGCAATAATTTTATAAAAAAATGCAATAAATTGACCGCGAAGAGTTTAGCTTTTGATTGCTATTTTGTATATAGTTTTCGATTTTTCATTAAAGAAGATTATATGTCAAACTATATAAAATATAGAAATTTTTCGAGGATAATTTCATATAAACCACGATAGGTATTTTGTAAGCTTGGTTTTGCAGCAGCTTAAAATTTAAATAAACAACTGTGTATCAGCTGGGTTTAAAACCTGCTGATGTCTGGATTTCTACCCTTCCCGCATAAATATAGATCGGAGTAGAGATGACTGTTAAAATGTACATTTTTTTCGTTTTTATACGAAATTAAGTCAGTTTACGCGTGACTTGATTTAACCTCGTTAGTTCATTACACATTTTTTTTGTTATTTTATTTAGGTCATTTTTTTTGGCATTACGTATACCTAGAAACGCATTAGATCTTATTTTACAACAACATGAAATACATTTTTTTGGTTGATGTAGGTACTATTGCGAGCGATAAATTTTCAACGATATTTAATCAAGAGATATTGGTTTTTGTAAAACTAGTCTTTGTAAAAATGGTTTTAAAGTCATATTTGACATTTTATAAAATCTTTGACACAATACATTGACGTATCAAAAGAGAAATCTATAAAGGAAACATTAAATTTATTTATTAAATCTCTATAACCATTAAATAAATTATAATAAAGAGGCGCAACTATCAAGGTTTCGAGATTTTAGTGTTGTATCTTTTTGCCAATAACTGCAGTATTATCTAAAATATTTAGGGCTATGCAGCCGAATTACGTATACCTTTCCAGTAGCTCTAAACATAGATGACAATCCTGAAGCTGAGGTGAAAAAATACAACACTAATCTAACATAAAATTAGCAATATGTAAAACTTAAAAACCAATGTTGCTGAATCCTTCTACGGCTTCTATGGGGCAGTTGAATTAGATGCTGGAAAATGTGTTTCTTCCTTAGCCTTTAATGCTGTCGAAAAGAGATAATTTGTGTTATATTCCACCAAAGCGCAGCATCTTCCACATTAGAAGACGCGGACGACCAGACCCCGGCATACGAGCTAGATTTCCATTTTGTGTCCACTTGCGCTTTAGGTAAAATATTGTTGTTTTGTGACAATGTAACTCATCTGCCATACGTTGTAAGGACTATTCAGCTTTTAGTTTGGCCATTACAATCCCTAAATTCGACGTCTGTAAGCTTGTGGTTCGGCATGTTTTAAAATTTAAAAAAGTCACTAACAAAATAGAGTGACATCCGTCGCCCCTGCGTTTTCTACTATTTACAAAGCTAAAATCGAGGCTAAAATAAACCGTTGAAAATTTATTGCTCGCAATAGTACCTATTTACTGCTTATGATAAAAAAAATAACATTTAGGTACTATAAATAGTATTCTTTAGTTTTTCATCGTCTTATCGATTATAAATCTTAAATCTAAAAAATATATATATCTACCGGGTGTCGCAGAAAATACTTACGGTTTACCTTTATTTTACAGATTATTTGTTTATGATAATAAATATAATCAGTATTGGCCATTGTTTGATCCACCCATATCAAAGAAATCATTTATTTATTTTAAGTAGGTAACCTTCGCATATTTAAACTCGGTACTTTTCTCATTAAACTATAATTTCTTCTTCTAATGGATTTTTCTACTGTAATATGGGACTGTGGAAATTCAAGAACAAATTTAATATTTATTGATTTATGTTCTGAATTTCGCTAAAAGAGTGATTTAACACTCTTAATTGAACTGTTTTGTTTATTTATTTATAGTTAGAAATATTATATATTTTCTATTTTCTGAAAATTCAGTATCTATTCTGTAAATTTCATTTTCTAGTGGGTAGTGGAATTCAGAGGCAAATTTAATATTTACCCAGTCATAGGTACTTCAAATTTCACTAAAAGAGTAATTCTACAATCTTAATTAAATTCTTTCGTTAAATTGTTTATTTTTATATTTAGGATAAAGAATTTTGTAGAACCTTTCGAAACTTATATTTCGTTGTAACCCACGACAAATATTTCTTGACCATTTCTATGCAATTTCAAATTTGTAAGAAATGGGGAAAAATAAGCATATTAATGGTAGTTTGCGGGCCAATTCTGACTGCGAAATGTTCTACTATGTTCTATCTGCCAGCTGTTTCTTCTCAACGTTTGTTTGACTTTTAACTATCACATAATTTTAAACTAAAATCAGTCTGATCATTAAATTTTTATTACCACTTGATTATAAATGATATAAAATCAGACACGAC
Organism: Rhagium mordax; assembly: GCA_963680705.1. Classification (NCBI taxonomy): domain Eukaryota; kingdom Metazoa; phylum Arthropoda; class Insecta; order Coleoptera; family Cerambycidae; genus Rhagium; species Rhagium mordax. The sequence goes on along the minus strand of OY796660.1, from coordinate 13,806,337 downwards.
ACAGGTTTATCAAAAGCATACTAAGTGAATCACATGAATGCCAGCAACATAATCTCGCAGCCGGAATTAATTGGCATCGTATTTTACCAGTTGCATCGCGTATGTTCTTCGTTTTTTACTCAATGGTAGGTATAAACAAATGAACAAAATGGTTTAAGTTTAAGCAGTGTAGTAATATTTTCATGATATCAAACCCATTTATAATTTTAAAAATTTGTGTTTATATTCTATGGAATACTACAAATAACAAATAAATATAATGTTCAAGGTCATTAAAGATTCGATTCTATGGGAGAAATTCAAAAGAGAGCTGAATGAGAAAAGTGACTTAAGGCCTCAAAAGATTGCCAGTGATGTTTATTTATATTTATTTAATTTAGATATTTTATTTTAAAACTTATAAAAAAGTTATGATAAATATTTTTTGTGACATCCAGAGTTATGATAAATGGCTAAATATGATAAAAAATTCACAGTCCTTCGCAAAGATGCAACCGGAGGAGACATTGGAAATGACGAAGTAGAACGCAAATCTTGTGATATTTCGGATGTGATAAAAATGAAAATTTGATGCAAAGTAGTAAATAGTTATTTCATTAACACAAAACATTTTCAAAAATTAAAATCTTATTATCAATAGTTTTATTTAGAAATTAAAATATAAAGAATTATTTTTTTTATTAACAAAAACATTCTCATAATGACAACTAAAATGGTATTATAAAAATTTTTTTCACTAACAAACATTTTTAATGTTAAAACTAAAATAATTTAAAATAATTTCGTGAAGATGAAAAGTGATTCCTAACAATTACAAATACCGATATTGATTAATCGCAAACTATTAAACGCAGCTAATAGTACAGGAAAAGTGTCCAAACTGAACAAGAACATAGTGAATTCGTTGAAACTTGACTATGCGTTTAAAAAAACATATCTATGTTTCAAGAAACTTAAGAGTCCCGAACCGTAAGGGTTGTGTCGGAGCTGCCTACTTGAAAAATCGTGGGATGGACTAGGTTTTCACATGCATAATAAAAATTGGCAATTGAACCATGAGAAATTTTCAAAAAATAAGAATATTTTCATTTATAGAGAAATATTAATTTTCGACTTTTTATTAAATTTTTTTACCAATTTTACGTTTGTTTCCTTCATTTTTATCTGTGAGTATATTCTGCAAAATGAAAAAGTACATAATCATTGTACAAGTGAGGATTATCGAGTTGTTTAAAATTTTATATATGTTGAATGAAACACACTTTGTATCTAAAGAAGATCGGAATCGATAGCTTATAAATAAATAATTTTATCTATGTATGAATTTAGACATCGTACTCCCTGATAATTTCCGTAAATTTGTAAGCATCTTCAACCTGCTTTTCTGTTGCGATTGCAGGAGATAAGCTGCAATATTGATTCTGCTGTTGGCACAAAAAGTGTTGTCACAGGTTGTAAGGAGCTGTTAATTTTCTTCTATCCCCACTGTTGTGGATTTCTTTCATTGCCAAGCCATTTCTGAATTTTGTAGAATACTCGTAATGAATATTAAGCGACTGCCTCTGAAGTTGGTGGTAATATTTCCAACTTTGATTTTTGTTCGTACAGCGATTTTTTGAATTGTTTAAATCTGTATGAGTTAAGTGAAACATTTTTGTGATTTTTCTTGCACCGTATACAAGTAGGAAAAGAGTTTCACCAGCCTGTTTTACTTGTGAGGGGGTTGAATTCTTGCCATTGAAAGTTCTTACTACATTAACCAACTGCATTTCTTTCTGAAGAAGTTTGATGACTTTTAATTTTTCTTTCTGAAATATTGTAGACGTGGTATCATAACCACTGAAGGCATGAGTCAGTAAAATTGTATTTTTCTACTACCGTCTATATAAATGAACTTTGTAACTCTAGCAATACGCGCGATAACGAAAGTAAACATTCGAGTTACCTGGGTGCTAAGGCGTTGCTATCTACGAAAGTAAAACTAATGCGGCCAGGACAGAAAAGTAGAAAAACAAATTTTAAACGAAATTAATTCATTCTATTTGAACAAATTAATACAACTAAACAATTTTGTATTAATAAAGAAAGGTCTTTCTAGGAAGTACGCCAACAATGTTGTCGGCACGTAGTACCCAACGTAGTACCTACCTACTCCATTTTAAAAACGCTTCAAAGTTTGCATATACCTTGCTTTGGATTTCTTGGGGTAAAACAAGGCACAAGCAATATTCCCATTTATATCGCCACAAAACATTATTTGTTTATTTTAGTTTGAAACCACCAGAAATTAAAATGTGTAATATTTGGTTGCCATGGAAACAATTTTCACAGGCAGCCTCCTAAACTATAAAATTTATTAAAAACGTCAATTAATTTCATTTCATAGTCTTAAATTAGTAAATCCCATAATTTTTTTCGGTATAGTAGAAAAAATATAATACATTTCACGATGCGAAAGCCCTTTTAAGTATTCGGTGTTTTTTTAAAGTGTCTCGGCTTCGCCTCGACCATTCAAAAATCACCTCACGCCTTAAAGTAACCTTTCGCATCTAGTAATGTAAATAACTATTTTTATACGTTCTTGTCATTTCTGGATTTCTGACGAAGAAAGAATTTTCCATATAATTTTTCCTGTTCCTGGCCTTATGAAAAATATATCTTTTTCTTCTGGAGTTAAAGCGATTAATAGAACAAGGAGATCAACGTCCTCATCAACTAAGTACAAATGTTCGTCTATTATTTAATATTTCAATTGCTATTTTAACAATAGGTGAATCTACATCATCTACAGCTTGTTTTACAAAGAATCCATTATTTTAAAGAATTTTTGGCAACATTGAAATTAATCGGATTTCGTTTATATCATTTGACAAAAACATTTCTTGATGGAGGGCTACGATTACTGAATTTTGCCTAAATTTGGTTTTCACGTGTTAACATACGTCGTACAAATGTGGATGCAATAAAAATCTACCTTCAAATTACATAAATAATAAGTATAGAGTTACAAAGATTTCGCAATATTCTTTCTTATTTGATTAATTTCTGTACATTTTGCATGTACTGTAACCGTGTGATATGCCATTGGATCAGGCATTGAGAGAGGAGTTGAACATATATTTTATTTGCTTCAAATCACCGCTATCTTTGTAAATTGCGAAAAACGACAAAATTTTAAGTTACATATGGTTTTCGGCTATACATATTTCGACGGGACAAAAGGAAATAAGCTGTTTGACGTGCTTCTCGATGTTAAGTTGTCTTAGAGATTGTTGGCCGTGACTTTTCTAATGAAGCGATAAATTTCTTTGTTTACTTTTGCTTAATCTACCTCATGTTAAAGTAATGGCACTCAAACCTAGTCTAACACTCGGTAACACATACAAATCAGATATCGGTAACCTACCAGAGCAGCCCCGATCCTAAATCCACCCCTATGATTTGTCAAATTGCAAGTCATTGACAAAATTGAAAAAATTGCAAAAACAGGAAAACTTCAAATACAATTTCCAAACGAATTTCCGAGAGACTATTTTGGTAAGAAATCCAAAGTAAAGGGTCGAACTTAGAACTACATCGTGAATTGCACCGTCGCTCTCTGATTTTAGGCTCAATAGGAGTGAACGAAAAAGTGTACCGTTCTGAAACCGCTGAAATCTCACGCGTTACGTCATTTTGCCATGAAACTGATTTTCGACCCCCTACTAGGACTAAAAACATTTGTTTAATCCTGCTCTTGAGACATGCAGTTTCTTACTTGGATACAATACTCGATACAATTAAATATCATAGTGAAGGAAAGGCACTATCGAGAAACAGAAAATTGTTTCAGGGTCCTGAAGTCGTCCCGAGTCCGAAACTGTAATCGGTTCCGTCCTAGGACAGATATTAAGAAATCATTAAATTTCGATCGACTATAAGGTGTAATCTATCGGACGCACTATGGATTTTTTGGCGAATTTTGCGAAAACGCGAAAATTTTAAACCTTATTTCCAAACGAAAACAGGCCGCCGGGCCGCCGTTTTGGCAATAAATCCAAGCTCGAAAGTCCAACTTGAAAGTACATCGTGAATTGTGCGGTCCAGCTGCGATTTTGTGGTCAGCATATTCTAACTAAAAAGTGACATTTGTGACGTTAACGAAAAATTTTAAAGTTTTGACAAGCCCTGCACGTGCATGAAATTTGGAAGGCTCTGCGCACGCATTCGGCCTTTTTAATTTCGCAAAATTTACAAAACTCTTCGACATGGGGTATTGAAACGCTAATAACTTTTTAAATATTCAAAGAATCGCAACGATATATAGCCGTTGGGATTTTCTCGACAAGAAGACGCTCATAAAAAAATAATAACATGACTGCCGGTACCACGCAATTTAGACAACCAATCAAAAATTGGTCACTATGTTGTCGCCACTGTATCTATAAAGGCATGCTTCATAATATGCAACATGAAACTGATTTTCAACCCCCTTTTATACGAAAACAAAAACATTTCCAATGTTAAAACTGCACTAAACACATCCATTAACAAAAAAAAAAAACTTTACTACTTAAATTCTGTCTTATCGTTTCAGAATTAAAGTGAATTCTTCTAGTTAAATTGACATAAAAATCACCAATAATCCATTAAACAAATTATTGGTTATGAATTAGTACCTACCTCTCAAACCGTAAAAGGATATTTGTCCACAAATATTTGTTCGCTTATTTTCTTGAAGAACAAAGGAACAACAAGGTAAATATTGGTTTCTGCTCTCGATATTGCTATATAATTATATATTTCAATATTGTTGCTCTCTTAATACATCGTAGATGAATTTTACCCAGGATTATGTTTTCATACGAAATTTAACATAAACATACGGCATCTTTTGCGGTTTGAGGCGCTGATGTGCGATATGAACTGTGTCAAAGAGTAAATATGTTGATATTATTTTAACAAATATATTGACGTGTGAGATAATGTGTGTATTGTTGACAATGCCAAGAGTAAGTTAGCTTTAAATACGGGTTTTCACCTATATCATTTTTATTGGCGGGTAAAAAGGGTTCTTTTAGAGTCGAAAAATTGGAATGCTTTTCTTCAGTGCCCTAGGCTCTCATATATCAAAATATCAATATAGCTAACGAACATTTATCGTTAGGTAGATAACTTTTGTTAAAATAAATGTTTCGACTTTCTACTTCAAATTATGCATACTTACATCTAGGCTATTTAAAATAGAAGAGTAATTCTGCTGAATGTAATTACAACATGCATTCACTGCGCTTCAGGAGAATGACACGTCTAGATGGTCGAAACATCACAAATTCGGAATATTCTGACTATTCCTCTACAAATAACTTCAGTACTATGCAAAGTTGTTTGTTAATCTACATTAACACACAGGTTTTATATAAAAGCATTCCACTTTTATATTCATCACAGAAAGAGGTCTCCTGAAAGTTCGTAATTTTTTAAAATATACAAATTAAATTTTGTGTTGGGATATTAGAAATTAACGAACTAATCCGCTTAATTCTTTTTTAATTTCAGCGTAAATTAGGTACTGTAAATTTCTGTTTCATATCAAACACTAACATTGTATGTAGTTTAGAAATTATTTGAAAAAATTGCGCTCATGGTATAAAAATTGCAAAAATATCCATTTCAATTGCTGTCTATTACTATCAAGCATTATTTTGTATCATAAAATAACTGCCTCGTTCCAATACTTTTACCAATCTACGCCTACATTGAATATTATAGAAGATGGCGGTGCTACTAAGTATACCTATGAGAATAAGAATTGCTATTAATTTAAAAACAATTGCGATGACAGCCTGACAAGTTTTTTGCGGTAAGACATTTTCAAAGCCAAATTTCCCAATTCTTGCCCAACTTACATCAGCAATCATTATTACGGAATGATTTGGTTACTTAGTATTCACCAATCAATTTCATTAATTATACTCTAACTGTAACTGCCTCATTAGAACAATTATCAAATTACCAATTCTCGTGATTATTACATCTTTAGACTCCCTCCTCCTTCTCTCTCTCTCTCTCTCTATTTTATCTCCATACAAAGTTTTCCTTATTGAGACTATTAAATACATATGGTTGATTCAATTAAAATCTCAAACAAATATCTGAGCGTCTTGTAATATTAAAATAACAGTATCTCTGACAAACAATAATAAGAAGAAAAAATACATCGCAAATAATGCAAGTAACAATTATGGAAGGCAAGGAGGGTTGATAAAAATTTTACATAAGTTCCAAATCAGAATAAGTCGACTGAATCCTTCTCTGTATACCATAATTTATCTTTAAATAGTTAACGTTCTTTAGAAGGCGATACGGTCTTTAAATAGTTTTATATACCAGTCGCTATCAAATAAAAAATCATAATGGTCTAAACTCAAAATCGGGAAAACGGGGGCCGTATGTGAAGAAAATGTAAAGCAGCATGAGAATTAGCAAAATGCAAAATGCTGCAGATGAAATGTCTTATCCGTAAAGAAGCTAGACTTAAACGTATTGAAAATAATGGTGATACTCAATTTGAACTATTTCCCAGTAAGCAACAAATGGAAAATTTCTTGTTAAACAATATAGGAAACTATTGCCATTTGACAAATTAATAAAGGAAATTATATGAGATCAGGTCAGGCAGAGTAGGATCGTATGGTAACACCAAGAGGCAAATGGACAAAGCAAACGACATGATAAAATCATACTAGATGTGTTAACAGCAAGTACAGAGAAAGATAATGCCTTATAGTGCATTTAACCCACTCAATATAGAATTGGTGCTACTAGTATGGAAACAATCCAGAAACGAAACTAAAGAGTCAGTGTCATTCGGAATGGTCCCAAAATAATTGATATTGCTTACATAGGAATCACAACATATTAGTGATACTTAAAGAAAACAGAGCGAGAGGTATGACTAAGGTAGGAAGGAATAAAAAAAAGTATGAGAAAGGTTTGATTCTGTTATTCATTAAAAGTGGATATTAGTTCAAATATGGTGAAAAATGAAAGTGAAACTTTAGATGGCTGTAGCAGTAGAATGATTTGAAAATGTAAATGATTTGGAAATGTAACCCTGTTGAAGTTATAGGAACTATTGTCCCATTGATCAAACAAAAGCAGGTACTGGTTGGTGAAATAATGCGGGACCATTGGTTAAATAATGAGTATTATCTTTTCTAAAAAAACATGCCCATGAGATTTACTAATTATTGACAGGTAGAAAAGTAAAGTTCGCAACTACTATTTTATTTGTTTTGATTAAAGAATACGTTTGTGGTTGAAGACACCCACCAGAATCAGAATCAGAAGCATATCTAGCATGTGAGTGTAGTTTAAAGTAACATTGAAAAATTCCTGACATTAAGTTGCTTTAAATTGATTTCATCGATACGTTTGCAAGCCGATATCGTTACTAAAAAAGATAATGAACGTATATCGATATCGACGCAATTTTTTGCCTTAATATTGTTTAATATCAAAGAGGGTGAATAGTTCATTTAATCATGCCGATTAATCTTTGTGAAATGCCGTACATATTTTAAATCTGGTTCATGCTAACAACCGATATTTGATTACCTTTTTAATACTTAATGAATACTCTCACAGCTATCAAGTCAGCTGTATTGGAAATTTAAATTATCTTAACAACGTAATGTACATGTCGAAATCATTTGTGTACATTGTTTAATTAATTATCAAGTATAGTAAACATATTTTTTAATTAATGAGAAATTACTTCGTGAAATATATTCCGTTATATGCGGAAAAACAAATATTAGTTTTACGAAAAAATTTCTGTAGCTATTAATTTCGAGTCGGGTTTAATATATATTCGAGCGATTTCTTTTAAAAATCTCACCACGTGCTATCATTTGTTTGAACTGTGGCCTCTCGTTCAGGCAAGTTAAATGTAACTTGATAAATGACGATTTCGTAATCTATGACATCGAATCAGCCTGAAAGCTCAGCTACATTTATGATTTTTCTTTACATTCACTGAATAAGATAACAGAGTAGATAGGCACTGAGCTTAATTAACAAGTCCACTGGTATATTTAATGCACATACCTTATTGAATTGAAAATTGAATATTTTTAGGGGGCGTTTTTTTACTGGTATTATAGTGTCATTTTCTTACTTGTCCCCGATAAACTTTAAATTATTTCTATTACATTTTAGTGTCATTATATGATACCTTACAACATTATTTTACTTTACCATACCTAAAAGTATGTAATATATGTTACGGTGATAATTTTTATCTTTCCTTTACACAAAAATCCTTCAGTTTGCTTGCCTACCATTTAGTCACATACTTTTCGTATGTGTACATTTTAATAAAATGTTTCATGAAAATTGCTACTATTACAGATTCCTAAATAATGAGCTTCCCTCTGCATTTTAAGATCACGACGAGTTAAATCGGCTCACCGATTGTGACGATAATTTCAATCGTGTCCGCCATCTTGATCTTGAAATTTCCGTAATTTATTCACAATTTCTAGAAATTTATTCTAACAGCAAATAATCTGTTAAACGATCTCCTTAAACTACAGGACAATATCAACAGAAACTATGCGCTCCATACGGGTTACTAAAATATTTACATCTTTGTTGAATTACCATGCAGAAATTAGATCGTTAGTTCTACGGAGTCTGCAAGAACTTTTTAATTATCAGACGAGAAGCATTCTAAAAGGCAACCTCATAGTTTCAGTAAAATCAGTTTTCCTCTTCTGGTATGAGAGTGTCGTAATTAAATCGAATGAAATTTTAACACAGTTACTTGGTTGTGGCTAATTAATTAGTTACGAAAATGCGAGAAATATTTCGCACATGTGAACTTGGGCTTAGAATTACTAGAGACTAGAGACGGCGATATCTACCCGAAAGTCAATAAAATTATAGTTAATAGTAGCTCATGCACTCCTCTATTGCTCGGAGCATGATTTAAATAAGATGATTGTGGGAGTTTTTGAAAAAAAAAAATTAAATTCTGCTGAACCCTCGATAATAGTTTTTATAATAATGCATTACACCCCAATAGGTACCTTGGTAGAGTTTTGAATTTGAAAATTATAACGAAACCCATCGACCTTTCCTGCTTACAATCAAGACCCCCTGCCGACTTAATTAATATAATTTCCATAATCATATTTAGTCCTCTTATTTAACGGTATGCGAGATGACGGACTTAGCCATGGAAACCATCAAATCCTAGATTGTTCGAGATGGGGTGGTATAAATCAATTATATCCGCTGAGTAATTCCAATCCTGGCTCCCTACATTAGGGTCCAAATTATTTTTGTTAAAAACAAAACTATCATATGATAATAATCAAATAATGCAGATTCAACAGCCTGAATATTTCTGTTCTGGTATATTCTAATGAGCGTTGATTTTCAATTTAGTAGCGAGGCCATTTTATTTGGTAATTTTTGTTTTGCTGCTGCAAAGTTCATAAATTCTAAAGCCAAACGACTAACAGCAGCAGATACGGTTACTGTGTAATTTATGTTCTTTTAAATACTTGATATTGTGCTTCGAGCCGTAGCATACAGAGTTATCAGCATTTCCACGAATTCAATTAAGACGTCTAATTTAGTGTAGTCAGAATGTCCTGTGCAGGCTATCTAGACAGCGGTATATATGCGACAGACAACGTTTGTGTTCCATAATCGAATATGAGTTATGCTTTACGCAATAATGGATATAACGTTGGACGCTCGCACAGCGTAATGCAATAAAGAAAAACAAATTCAGTTAACAAAGAAGTTTAATTTTAATAAATTTGATGTTTATCAGTTTTTCTCCATTGTTGGGTTTCGAGAACAATGAATTTAAAAAATACATAAAAAAATATCGTGCATTATTACTTTTTGCAGGGGAGACGGTTTTGTACACAGTGCGGGTTTAATTACTTTCGCAAAACAGAAATTCAAATTGTTTTCAAACTTAATTAAAGATAAAATCATATTTTTTAGCAGTGTAATTCATTTTCCTTTAGACGTGGGTGAGGTTGGGGACAATAATTTAAACTTCAAATTGTTTCTAAATATAGTTGACGATTCAAACTAATGGCACGCCAACGCCATGGGTCCAGTCTTACGTCATTAAATTCTACGTCAGCGTAGTCATATAGCAGAAGACAAGAAACGTACAAAATACAAAATAAAGTTGTATGTATGAGCGCTAGAAACAAAGAATATAAAAGTAATCTACAATGTGAAGCAGAAAGGCAGAAATAATAAGAACTGAATTCACCAATAGTTTATAATTTTTCTTCGTGTGGACAAATTTGCGTTGGGAGACTACGAGTAAAAGTTAAGCAAACATCAGGCTTAAGGAACATTATCAGTCATACAAGAAAATAAAGACCAAATATGCTGTTGCCAAATATTTAAGGAAAACCAAACCAAAAGCTTAGCATCCATTAGAACTTATTAGCAATGTTGTGGTTTCTCTCGTCCTGACAACACATAGGAGGGGTTGCAGTCGAGTTATGTTCTTCACTTTTTGTGTCCGACTGAATAATATAGGGGTGGTTCTTTCCAATATAAACAAGCTATGTTTTGCACTAATAACTTTTAATTAATACTATTTTTAACTGTGAGAGATAAGTACATCCCTCTGGTGGTCAGTTGCTACTACCAGTCAAGACATCGAAGATTCAGCTATCTGTGGCACACTGATGAGAACATAAAGAGTTCGAAACCGGTCTGTGTCTGGTGGAGAAAAGACAAATAACAAATTTGGCTACCAATTTTGGATTTATAGGTATAATTCAATGGGAGTCGGGGCCTTTGCCCGTCCAGTAGTTGTTTCCTATAATCCTATTTATTAAGCATGTTTTAGTCCATCAGGGCTAGAGGTCGTCGCTCTTGGTGCTTGCTTGGCAAGCCGCTATCGGTCACTAGACATCTTCGATGTCTTGACTGGTAGTAGCAACTGACCACCAGAGGGATGTACTTATCTCTCACAGTTACTATGTGCTGGGTCTGCCATAGACCAGTTTGGTTTGCCTTTGTTATTTGTCTTTTCAGCTACCTGTGGCACACTGATGAGAACATAAAGAGTTCGAAACCGGTCTGTGTCTGGTGGAGAAAAGACAAATAACAAATTTGGCTGCCAATTTTGGATTTATAGCTATAATTCAATGGGAGTCGGGGCCTTTGCCCGTCCAGTAGTTGTTTCCTATAATCCTATTTATTAAATACTATTTTTGATTATTCCATAAGAACAGCAATATAAGTCTTTTCTTCCTAACATTAACGTTTAAGTTTTGTCACTATCACTTTGACACTTACTTGCATCACTAAATATCAGTCAATATTGAAGTCCAAAAGAACCATAAATGATTGTTTAATAAATAACAACAATAAATATAAATTTTTTGAAATAACATGAACTTCATAACATTTAAATCAATGTGTTGATTTGTTAAATCCATAAACTGCCCTAACGCATGTTTCCCCTGCACTGTGTAATGCTGCCTTTGTAGCATCTAGTTTATAAAAAGTTAGCGGATCTTGATAACGACGTCGCCCATTTAAAACATTTAAACATATAAATAGTAATTTTTTTACGAGAATGTTTTCATTGAACTAAGAATTACATTGAAATACATTTTTTATGAAAATCTGGCATAAAAATTACGGCATAATATGAAAAAATGTCAAAAAAGTTAAATTATTATTATTCTTTTAATAAAAAAAAAAAAAAATCTGTTTAACTGAAACTTAAGCAGATTCTGGCTTCACAAAAAAGTACATAAAAACCTACACTTTAAAAAAAAGTTTACTCTACGACCATTTCTCATTAAATTGCAAGCTTTTTAATATTTTTCGACAAACCTTTGCTTTTTTTAATTTTTACCCTACGGCCATTTCTCATTAAATGGAAAGCGTTTTAATTTTTTTTGACAATATTCAATTGTGGCCGTTGTTGCGCACCAAAAAAAAATAAAAATTGAGAAATTTGGATTTTTTGAGGTTAGGATGTACTTTTAATGTAATTATACCCGAACAGTTCGATATTCTATTCATCTACAAGTAGCAGGAGGAAAAAATAGTGTACACTTTTATGCGCTTTTCTCGCGAAGCCGCAGCCCGAATTGCAATTTTTTTCGGTTTCGACTCATTTGCATGTATAAAACAAAAAACAAAAACAAATTCAACTTCTGCCGATTACACCACTTTTCATCAATTATTTTGACTAATTTCCCTTCACTAAAAGCATACGTGCATCAATTATCATAAAGTGACATTATTTTACTATGATGTCAATAGTTAATAACTATAATATTTTTATTCATTGAACTTAATTCTGGGAATCACGCCAAATTCTAAAAAATAAATAGAAATAAGAAAATTGCCAAAACATGTCAAGATAAAAGTGTAGTATCAATGGCAAACCTCAACAGTTTGCCCCAGAAAACCACTGTATATAGTTCTAAATGAATATAAATACAATATTGTTATCTGAAATTCGTATCAGTGGTTTTCTAGTATTTTACACTAGAAAATATAACAAAATGTATATTATATAATATATAGATATATATATTTATATGATATGTAAAAAACAATTATAAAACAATAACTTATCTTAACAGAACGTTTCGAACCAAAGTTTTTCAACTGTGATTACAAAAAATGACTTGTCAAAAAAGATCACTTTGACACCTGACACTGATTATTAATTAATGCATAGATCACTAGATAAAGAATTCTAATTTATTTTGATATTTCCGTCACGTACTTCTTTTTGGAGAATCGGTAGCCAGACTTCGTCTAGCAACACTGAACTAGTAGAGACGCAGTCGGTACTATTTAGTTGAATACAGGCACTCTCTTTAAGTTTTCGTTTATTACAATGTGTTTCCGTTTGAATTATTTTTGCCTGTGTCCAACTAAATCTGTGGCCATTACTCCAAGCATGTTGTGCCAGTGTAGATTTATCAACATGGTAATTTTTAACGTTATTTTTGTGTTCAGATATTCTAACTTCTAATGGTCTAGACGTCTCACCTATATATAGCTTTCCACACTCGCATGGAATGCTATAAATACAATTTTTAAATTTTTGAACACTGTTAAAAGGTTTGGTTTTTGTTAAGAATGATCTGATGGTATTGCAAGTTTTAAAGGTGGTTCTTATATTGAACTTATTACCAAGTCGTCTAAGTCTATCAGAAAAAACAAAAATATATGGAATGGTCATTGTGGTTACCGGTTGTTCTTTCAAAATTATCTGTTGTTGCTGATTTTGTCTATTCTCAATTTCAAGAAATGATTTCTCAACAAAATCCTGTGGATAATTATTTTCTTTTAAGACAGTTTTTATAAAATGTTTTTCGTTATCAAAAATTTCATTTGTTGAAGAGATTATTTTAACTCTTTCATACAAACATTTAATTACACCTTTTTTAACATTTAGGTGGTGGTTGGAGTTAAAATTCAAATATCTATTTGTATGAGTCTTTTTTTCTATATACGTTAGTTTCCAAAATATCTGTCTTATTAATTACTACATCTAAAAAAGGCAATTTATTATTATTCTCAATCTCTAAGGTGAATTTAATAGTTGTTTCTTTATTTTTGATAAAATTTAGAAAACCGTTTAATTCCTCTTGGCCATGGGGCCATATTGAAAATATATCATCCACATATCTCCACCATATTTTTGGTTTGTTAATAAATTTTTTTACATAACTATCTTCAAAATATTCCATAAAAATATTGCTCATGATGGGAGATAGAGGAGATCCCATTGCCACTCCAAAATCTTGTTGAAAAAATTCATCTCCTAGCTGAAAATAGGTAGTTTTTATACAAAGTGTAAGTAACTCCATAATTGTCTTGATACTTAATTTGGATCTATTATTAAGTGTTCTGTCATTTTCAAGTAGTTAGAGAAAGACTGGAAAATGACAGAACACTTAATAATAGATCCAAATTAAGTATCAATACAATTATGGAGTTACTTACACTTTGTATAAAAACTACCTATTTTCAGCTAGGAGATGAATTTTTTCAACAAGATTTTGGAATGGCAATGGGATCTCCTCTATCTCCCATCATGAGCAATATTTTTATGGAATATTTTGAAGATAATTATGTAAAAAATTTTATTAACAAACCAAAAATATGGTGGAGATATGTGGATGATATATTTTCAATATGGCCCCATGGCCAAGAGGAATTAAACGGTTTTCTAAATTTTATCAATAATAAAGAAACAACTATTAAATTCACCTTAGAGATTGAGAATAATAATAAATTGCCTTTTTTAGATGTATTAATTAATAAGACAGATATTTTGGAAACTAATGTATATAGAAAAAAAGACTCATACAAATAGATATTTGAATTTTAACTCCAACCACCACCTAAATGTTAAAAAAGGTGTAATTAAATGTTTGTATGAAAGAGCTAAAATAATCTCTTCAACAAATGAAATTTTTGATTTGATAATGAAAAACTTTTTATAAAAACTGTCTTAAAAGAAAATAATTATCCACAGGATTTTGTTGAGAAATCATTTCTTGAAATTGAGAATAGACAAAATCAGCAACAACAGAGAGTTTTGAGAGAACAACCGGTAACCACAATGACCATTCCATATATTTTTGGTTTTTCTGATACACTTAGACGACTTGGTAATAAGTTCAATATAAGAACCACCTTTAAAACTTGCAATACCATCAGATTATTCTTAACAAAAACCAAACCATTTAACAGTGTTCAAAAATCTAAAAATTGTATTTATGCATTCCATGCGAGTGTGGAAAGCTATATATATAGGTGAGACGTCTAGACCATTAGAAAATAGAATATCTGAACACAAAAATAACGTTAAAAATTACCATGTTGATAAATCTACACTGGCACAACATGCTTGGAGTAATGGCCACAGATTTAGTTGGACACAGGCAAAAATAATTCAAACGGAGACACATTGTAATAAACGAAAACTTAAAGAGAGTGCCTGTATTCAACTAAATAGTACCGACTGCGTCTCTACTAGTTCAGTGTTGCTAGACGAAGTCTGGCTACCGATTCTCCAAAAAGAAGTACGTGACGGAAATATCAAAATAAATTAGAATTCTTTATCTAGTGATCTATGCATTAATTAATAATCAGTGTCAGGTGTCAAAGTGATCTTTTTTGACAAGTCATTTTTTGTAATCGCAGTTGAAAAAGCACCTAGACTTTGGTTCGAAACGTTCTGTTAAGATAAGTTATTGTTTTATAATTGTTTTTTACATATCATATAAATATACATATCTATATATTATATAATATACATTTTATTATATTTTCTAGTGTAAAATACTAGAAAACCACTGATACGAATTTTAGATAACAATATTGTATTTATATTCATTTAGAACTATATGCAGTGGTTTTCTGGGGCAAACTGTTGATGGTTGCCTTTGATACTACACTTTTATCTTGACATATTTTGGCAATTTTCTTATTTCTATTTATTTTTTAGAATTTGGCGTGATTCCCAGAATTAAGTTCAATGAATATTAACTATCCGCCACAAATAAACTACAAACAATATATAATATTTTTGATATTTACATAGTTTTTCAGAAATAATCGATAACTGATCTAGTCAAATGCCTAGATTAGTCGGTTGCTTTCTGCGAGATACTAAACATTCTCAATTGATTTTTTCTACTTTATATCTATATTAATAATTATTATTTATATTAGTATTCTATTAATTGTAGGAGAGCAAAGAAAACTGTGCTAAACTGATTAGTTTTTAGCCTATATTTACTAATCTACTAACTTAGTTCGTTCACTTAAAAAAAGAGCAAAGTTGAAAAATGAGCGCTTCATCTCAAAATTGATTAAACTTTTGGGAACAACTTGTCCTCGGTTGACCGTCGGCGTGACCCAATTATAATCCAACGTAGATATATAGTTCTGTGCAAAGTTAATTTTATGACTTTCATTTAGTCACTATTACTCTGGTTTAATGAAATAAACCAACTTATTGTTTAATGCATGATTATTGGAATGTCGAAAATAAGGCAACCTTTTTCGTTCTAACCTTTTGTATTGGATTAACATCAAAATGGTTCAAACTTGGACTGTATAGGGGTATCACAATATAATTGTTGCAATACAAGAGATTCACACAGCATTGTTGTCTTTAGGCTTCTATTTAAGAACCCTGTATTTTATTAAGTTATTCTCAAGTTACCATACGTTTTTTGAAAACATTTAAATACGTGATTTTAGAATCTTAATTCAACATATGCCTGATGGTCGAGATGGTAGCGTACCTGCCTCTCACCCAAAAGTCCCGAGTTCGATTCCCGGTCGTGGCAATGGAAAATACTGTGAGAGGGATTTTTCCATTATAAGTATACGGATATCAACAGCTTTATTTGTTAAATTTTAATTAACCCAGAATTTTATTTGTACTACTACACTTGAAACAAAGGCATATTTACATCGCTATAATTTATTATTATAGTAATAATCATATTTTTACTTTGTTTAAATCATGTAATTCCACTTCCTCTCTGAATAACATTAACTCATTGATCCATAGAAAACCGCGTTAATATGCACACAGCTACTCATTTAAATGTATTTTGTGCTTTATTAACGAGTGGGTTACTACATGTCCAGTAGAATAATGTATAGAGCTAATAATGCACGGTATCCTACAGGGTTTAGGTGATATTTTATAGTTATAATTTTCAACTCATTAGTTCGTACATTATCAGTCAATAGGGCTGGCAGAGTGTAATTATCGGGTCGCGCATACTGGCCAGATAAAATCTTTACTAATTTGCCCATTATTGTTTGATTTACATCAGTGTGCCAGTACACGTACGCCATAAATATAGGGTCGTAAAATATTAACGACTGAGAAACTTGTTTAAGAAAAGGAGTTGGTGAAAATGCTTATGTTATAATAAAACACAGAAGAGGAATTTAGAATGTACTGCAACACTTACTAGACAACTTGCAAATTCAAGAATTAATGCGTGTGAGGAGGGAATCAATCTGTCTGCTAGGGTTAGAATGTACATTTGTTTATCAACAAAAAATATGTTCCTAAGAGAGTTCATATAAATTGATGGTAAAGATACTCCAAGGATTTTGGGAAACGTACTAAATATGAAATTTTCCTATATAGATGGGATTTTAAAAATGAATCTCAAAGTAATTTCCAAGTACACGTAGATGGTTTTTAGCAATTTACTCGAAAACGGTGTATCCTATGCCAAAATTACAAAGGAGACATTTGTACAAAAACATCGTAAAATATAAAAATATATTAATGCCGTTGTTTAGTCGGATTGGATAAAACAATTGGAAGAAAACCTCAAATTCTCATTTAGTCGACGTTTCGACAATATTTATTGTCTTCCTCAGGACTACAAAATATAACATAAATTAAATCACCAATACATACATTCAAATAAATAAAGATGTAAAAATTTAACATTTAAACACACAGTATATGACTTTTTTATTAAAAATATAGATAAAAATGAGGAATAAATAAATCATTTAAAAATAAAATGTTTAAAAACTTTAAAGTAATAAAATATTAGGAACATCACACTTACCCAAATACGAGCCCAAATACTAAACAACGGCATTAATATATTTGTGGATACGAAACTCCTTTGATAAAAATATATACCCTAGAATTAGTCCAGTGGCGTAGAATTTCTGGTAGAAAAATGGGTCACTACCCATTGGTGATGTTCGGAGATTATTATAATAGGGAAATATTAGTGCTTCACGAGATATTACAACACCAAATATTTTTTCAATATTGTCATTCGTTTGAGAGACATTTAAAAAATCTTTTAAAAAATAAAAACCTCAACACTCTATATAATGTAACAGTGTGTAATGTTTATAAAACTCTGTGTTCGAAGAGAATTCAATTGCGTCTTTTAGACGGAAAATACCAATACCCATTCATTATTACTCTGCTCAGTTGTCTTATATCCATTTTTAGATGAATCGAAAATAATAAAATACTGAAAATAGTCAGTATTAAAGTAAATCTTTACGATCACTTCGCATACTTCTGTCTTATTCGTAAAAGCGTTTTATTCATGCAAAGACAATTTTAACCGGGTGCCTCTGCTAGTTTGTGGAAATATTTTATTATAAAACCCAGAGGATGTGAATGATGGATATTTTCCTAATAACATGCATGTAAACATTTTGACAATAGAGCTAACTCCATGTTCTATATGAAACAAATCTTGACTTAAAGTACTTTAAATAAGCTTAAATAGTGACTGACAAAGTACAGTTGCATATTATTTATGAAATGTATACACGTTTAGGATTTTATTGGAAATAAAAGAATCTGATAGGTTTAAATTATGAGAATTCGATAAACATAAAGAGTGGCTATTATGTTGCCACAATCCATGTAGAGATTTCCCTGACAATTTTGGACCAAAGCCATAATGATGATCCAACTATTACTAGTTTTACTTCGATATCTTCACGGACATTAAAGTAAAGTAAAGTAAAGTAAAATTTCGGTCGGTCCTATCACCACGAGTGACATAATATCATTACTTACTAGACAAAACGCAGCAACTCATGCCTTTGCCTAAAGACACCACTTTACCAGACGTCGTATAAAAAAACAAAATTATGTACTTCTTGAGTTAGCTTCTTCTCATAAAGAACAGTAAAGGGAAGAATTGTGTTTTTCTTTGAGTTTTTTATTTTTAGTTCTTGAAGTTTCGCCTATCTTGTTGTCTTCTTTTGAGTAGAACTTTGCCCTGCCTTAAGTTTACTGTCATGATATCGCAGAAGGTAATGAACCCTTTTTAAACGTCTTGATTTAAACTTGATGAATCTAATTATTACAACCTGTGGTAGTCGAGAAAATAAACAATATTGGAGACAAGTCCAAAATTAATGTTTTAATTCTTTTCTCAAAGGCTTTACTACAGAGTTTCTTAAAAAAAGCGAATCCTCATGCTTTTATTTTAAATATTTGGCTGGAATCAAAAATATAAAAAATCGGACACATAGGTACACCGAATAATATAGTTAATGTTAAGTCATCAAAAAGTCCTTCCATAATGTGGAATGTGGATAGATTGAATTGGTTAGCAAATTTTCTACTAAATAGCTTATTTTAGAAAACCTAGGATGCTAAATGACTTTCAACTACATTTTTTTAATTTTAAACATTTTATTGTTATTGCAGAATGGAGCGAATACATGGAAAGACTATCGAATTAATTTTTAATTAAATTACAACCAGTTAATAATTTATACAATAAAAATTAAATAATTAAAAATTAATTAATTAAAAAGTAATTAATTAACTAATTAATTCCGAGGTAAGTTAAAATCTCTGATGTGTGTTTCACCTCCCGATAATGACGGCTGACTTGGCGAAATATCCATCTATTTGTAAGTAGCAAAATCTACGCCAGTCAATTAATTAATTAATTAACATAAACACTTGGCAAATGGACACATCATAGGGTGCGAATACTCGGTAAGTGGTACTGGATGTAAGTAAACGAAGGAACTGAATAAGTTCATTCGTTTGATGTTGTTGGCTATAATTTAAACGTTTTACGGAAAGCTCAATTTTCTAATCAATTGGATTTAGTCATGAAATAAATTCAATTAAATAAGATTTTTATTTACTTGAAACTTTAGTCAAACCCAGTACTGTGTTTGATATCTTGTTAGTTTAATCCATAATCTGATTTAATATTTAATTTTGAGAAAATTCTGATTCAAAATGTGATTCTTATTGCTGCCATAATTATAAACCGATTAAAAATAAAATACCCTAATAAATAAGTCATCTTATGTAGTTGAATCGAAATGCAGAGGGATACGTGAAAAATAAAACACGTTTGCTGGTTGGATACATACATTTATCTTGAAACTGCTGATAGAGTCGTAAAGAAAGACGTAGAAATCAAACAAGGAATTATAGTCTCTTGCAACTTCCTTAGGGAGATACGTGGTAGATACATTTCGTATAGGGGAATTTTAAATCAAGCTGCTTAAAATAGAGATCGGTAATAGACAACTGGCTAAGGACGTATTTGTATTCAATGGTATATTTACAGAAAATACAAATAGTCTTGATGAAGATATTTGAACGGTAGATTCAATAGTTAAAACCGATTACCTTGATGAATATCAACTTCTTGCTTGTAGAACATAACAGCCAATCGACTTAAAACTCCAGGGAATGTTGGGCCCCCAATTGTTGCCATTTAATTCCAGAACTTCAGAATTTGTCTTCAAATAACAGAGTTATAAAAAACTTGGTCAAGTCACCTTTACGCTCCTTGGTCATGTATCTTCTAGTGTCATATTTTATTTTGCCACTTAAATTAAACATGCAATACGATCCATTCTATCTATGAAGAGACCAGAACTCCCGAGATGAGGGACAATGGATATGCACTCAGTATCCTAGTCTACTGGGATTAATTTTTTCTTCAGAGAAAATTGCAGTGTTAGTGCTAGAAATCGAACCTGAAATTTCTATGGTGAGAATAAAATGGGCTACTCTTCGACCAGCAGTAAAACAAATTAATACTTAATTAAAATGTGAACTGGAGAATATGTGAAAAATTAAGAATCTTTATATTTCCAAATTACCATATTGACTTATTATCGTGAATAAAAAGCTTGAAATCAGAACAAAGTGAAAAAATGCCCTCTAAGTACTATTAAAGTACACAAAGCGAATTTGGTTTTAGTATTCAATTTTGCTGTAACTTCTTCGTAAGTGGTAGTACAAATCGGTATTAAAATGCTGTACGATGTCTTCTAAAGCCCACCCATCCATTTGTCTTTCTCCGAGCTCCTTTCCCACCTTCTGCAAGGACTTTCTTTATACAGCCCTTCTGTGACCGACCTCTGGAATATTGAACTTGTTTATGAAATACTTCTTAGTTTCAAGTTCCAAGGATAAAAGGAAGTTTGAAATCACATTAAATTAAGATTAAATGGCCTCTAACTATCAAAGTAAACAAACACAAATAGGGCTTGAACACCTAATTTTGTTGTAATTTCTTCATAAGTGGTAATAATAATCGGTGTTTAAATCTCTTCCGAATCCCAATCGTGAATATTAGGTATGAAATGAGAGTTCTGTACACCCCCACTTTTGTAAGCCACTCCAGCTTTTAGCTCCGTCCTCTCCTCGTTGTATCCTTAGCCTCTATATTATACCCTCACTACTATAATAGTCTTCACTCCTTTTCATACCATAAATGGGTGGGAACTATATTAGTGACGCGGGCCTGAAGACAGAGTGGGGGACGGGCGAGACTTAAAGTTGGGGTGGAGGTACAAAAGTAGTGGGGCGACACAGAGCTCTCATTTCGTACCTATTATTGTGAATGGTTTTTATCAATCTATTTGTCCTCTTCCATACTCCTCTCCTTTACTCTTCGATGACTCATCTATCCAGCTCTTCTTTGGTCCTTTACTGTTCCGCCCTCCTCTGGAAATCGACATTGCATCATTTATTGCATTAGTAATCATGAATATTTTCTCTCCACTTTATTTGTCTTCCAACAGTCCATTTCCGTAGTCATTAATATTCTCTTAGATGTCATTTTCAATAGCCAGATCTCATTGGTGTATGTAATTATCTTTCGAGTGTTATTACTATCGATTTTATAATTGTTATTTGATCACGCAGTATATTTCTCAGCAATAAATGCATATTCATCTTAACTCACCATTGCCAACAGTTATTGTGGTGAATTAAATTAATTAACATTTTAAATATTTGTTAAAATAAAAGAACTATATTCCGCATTAAATATATTTTTTATTTTATAAAACCAATTAAAATAACTACCCTTCTAATAGCCAAATGATACCAAGAATTATTGATTTACATAGTACAATTTTAAATCATTAATTGTCCAGTTTGCATCCACACACACATACATGTATATACGAAAACACACGATAAACAGTTCACCCCATAAATGAAGTTTCGCCATATAAATCTGCTAATGAATAATTCACATGGCTTGGCCCTCACTGATGCAGTTAATGGCACTGAATCAGATCACGTGAAGATCTATCAATTAGGGTGCTTCTCTCTAGCATGTATCCTTTAGGCGTCTAGTTGAAGGCATGAGCAACATGTCTACTGCGGAAACAGGACGGATAACTGTTGTCTAACATGGGCTATTATTCTGATAAACCTTTGTCTCTGCCTTTGTCTGGTATACTGCAAGACCTACTCTAGTTTTCAGGCCATAATTGTAGTATTGTTCACGACGATGCTCGACGAATTTAATATTACAGTTTACACCAGGTACGGATATAGTATGCTAAAAAAATTTAATAATGTACATCATAAGGAAATGGAAACTAAAGAAATATAATTTGATGAAAATTCTCACACATAAATTGTTAATACCTATAGGAAATCATTTTCTTTTTAATCATCATCGTCATATTATATATTTTCTAATAATATTATTCTTCATACAAAATATCGGTAGTTAAGCAAGCTATAGTTATTTTCAATGCTGTGTTAGTCTTAGATTCTTTCAAAATGTCCGTCCGTCTGTATCTTTTCACCAACTTGCAGTAAGATAATCTTTTAATTGATTTAAAAAAGACTTATATTCCTCTTTGTTTGCTTGATTAAATGTTTAGTGATCACGTCTTAAGCCTCGTAATCTAATGTGTTTGCGACAAGGCACTAAGTTTTACAATAAAGTTCAAATCACTTGTTGGAGGGTTCTAAGTTCTACTTCATTATTTTCTTGCTTTCCTCCTCCGAGATTTGCCTTTGATGGTAATGATTGTCATTAAGTTATAAATACGGTTTAAAGGAACTTTTTTATTACCTGAATTTCATTTTCTAGCTGATTAAATTGCTGCAGATAGTAAAGTATTAAATTTTTGCAGATTTTAGATTCAATTCCAGAATTTCAGCTGCTAATTTAAGACGGATGTGGATATTTTATTTTGACGCACTGGACAATGTAATGTTTACACCATCCCTCAGAGTGATCAAAGTTTCCTTCAGGTTTTAGGGTAATTATGTTGTTGAGGATTATATTCAAGATGTGTAGTTTGGCTTCCCAGAGGCTGAATTTCTTCTTCATAAGTTTTAAATATTCTGATTTCCTCATTCACTTGGTGATATTTTCACACAATACGAGTATGTAAGAAAATTATACCTACAAGTTCTTTATTCTGATACCATGTCGTCTCATTAGTATCAAGACAGATTTTCTCTTCTAGAAATCCTGTCATGTTGTAATATTCACCAACAGGATAAAATTATGGAGGATCTGAAAATAAATTAGGAATAAAATAGTCTCAACAATACCAAAAATGTTCAAATATTGTTCAAATACAATTGGATATGTTAGGCCAAATTTATTCTATCCTTGCCTTGTGTTACCATTTGGTCCAATTTGTCTTGGTTTGATGTATTATTGCTAAATACATCTTTGTCCTTTTTTCTTTTGTATGGAAAATTTGAATCAATTTTGATATGTTGAGGTTAGCTCTAATTCGTTTCTTCTCCAAAAAGTACATTTTCATCGCTAGCGCCGACTAGACATATTAATAATATATTTTAGATATCTTTTTCTGAAGACATCTTTCTAATATACAGTGAGCAATGAGCACGTAAAGTCTTGCACTATTAGAATAAAATTCTTGGTAAATATGTTTGAGAGAAACCCTCACACAGGTCAATTTTGTTTTTTAGAAAGGTAAATTTCCCTGTTCGAGCGTGTTTTATTTTCGAGTTGTGACGTCATCCGTATTTTTTTAAGTGACAACCCCACTTTCTTACGAATTCTGATACAGAATAATTTTCTGAGTATGTCAAAAAAGTATCATGTAAAAGGAAAAGCTTTTGAGATATTTGTTCTCAAACTTCAAAAAAATTAAAAATCGAGCTTGCTACAAAATTTTGACAACTCATTTATTTTATTAAAGAAATTGCACAAAATTTAACAAAACAATCAAATGAGATGCTCAATTTGATTTCCATTGGCTTCCTGGCAATATGCAAGCCGATTTTTTAAGTTTTCAAGAACGTTTTGGATCATTTCCAGTTGGATTGCTCCAACTTCAACACGAATTCTGTCCTTTAATTCATCAATATTTGATGGTCGTTTGAAATGAACTTCACTTTTGAGGTAATCCCACAAAACAAAATCTAATGGAGTGCGATCGAGCGAACGGGCAGGTTATCAATCTATCGGTTTGGAAAAACTTCTATCCAAAAAACGACTAATGGCCAGTTGGAAATGTGAGCTACACCGTCTTGTTGATATCACAAGTTGTTATTAGGTATGTCAGAATCCTCTTGGTCAACGTCCCCTCAATGAAGAATGGCCCCAAAATACATCCGACTACAATCCTCGCCCAAATATTGACTTTCTGGGGAAACTGACTGATCTTTGATTATCCAATGAGGATTTTGTGGAGCCCAGTATTGGCAGTTCTGTCGATTTACTGTTTCATTAAGACAAAAGGAAGCTCTACTCGAAAATATTATATTATTCACACATTCGGGTTGCCATTTTTACTTTTTAGAATTTTCAAAACAGAAGTGGCAAATCCCATGATCTGCAGCAACTTTTCGAGTGGCTTTATGTGGGTTTTGTTGTAGATCTAGCAGAATGATTAAACGATCATCTTCTGATATTTGTGCGTCCACTTCTTTTACAGTCCATTACATTTCCACATTCCTCGAATTTTCGCAAGATCCTGCCTACAGTTGTGCTTTTAATCTTCTTTTCATCTAGATATTTATTTTTAAATAGGACGCAAACTTCATCATGAGTCCTAGCCCAGTCTCCATATCCTCTCATCATCAGAATGTCTATCGCTTTTCACAGCAACATTTTTTAAATAAACTTTAAAAAACAGAGACGATCAAAAAGTGAAACTTATCAGAGTAGATGCCATTTTGGAAAACAAAATTGACCTGTGACCTCTCAGAAATATTTACCAAAACTTTTATTTCAATAGTGCAAAACTTGTAACAACCGTCGAGAGATCCAGAGAGGTTCTTTATTCTCTTCCGTTGGAAGGTTAGGATCACGTAAGCATATTTTTGCTATTTCATTCTTGTTGCCTCCACCGTTATTATATCTCTTATTTGCAAGTGAGGCAACGATAAAGGCTATAATAATGAAGTAACCAGTATATGCATATGCTCACCCGTTCTTAATTAGCCTTGTAACGGCTAAGAATTCCGCAGACGAAGATGATGGTGGTTTGCCGCGTAATTTTGTCGGTTATTGCAGTAAGTTCGTTTTGTAAACGATCAATATTCAATGTCGTCTGTAAATCAACAATGATTACAAGTAACCACTCATTTTAGTGGATAACATGTATAATCAAGAAATTCCTTTTTCTAAGAGATAACTAGCCTTTTTTATTTATTTTAAATGGTTCATTTCGTGACTACGATTTAAAATTTTTTTTCAAAATTTCAATTTCGTAACTTATTTTAACATGATTCTCCATTTGACGAGTTAATTGACAGAAATGTAACATTATAAATATATTATCAATACTATAATCTATTTGAGAAACATTATTTGTTTGGTTTTTATTGCAGATTTAGGTTTTCAAATTGCAAATCTATAGAACATCAGTAAATTTAATACAATTAATTACAAATGATATGATATGTTGGTACCTATATTGTTACTAAGATCCGGCTCTGCAAAGAGGATTTAACTTAATTCAACGTGTAAAATCCAAGATTCCTATTAATACACTATTGTAACTTTTAGTTTTAAACTAAGTTTGAAGTTAAGACTTGAGTGTATAATTCTAAAATAGGGAAAACAATCACTTTGAAGTTAGTATATAATTACATAATATGTCTTTTGTTGTAATACGATTCCCCCTACAATTTACAAAGTTGATATAAAGGAAGTCGTGCGCCGAAGACCTGAAATATGTATATCAAATCAATTACCATTATTGCTATGATATTAAAGGTTGATCGATAAATTTAAAATATATACGCTAAAAAAATGTATACCGAATTCAGCATCTTAGTAAATATTAGTTATTTGCACACCAAGCATGAAAAGTGATAGCTGACGACACTCGACAGTGACAAACGACCTTTTCGCACAAGGTACACACATTAGTATGTTGTAGCTTTAAATAAAGCGTTTGTAAGAGAGAAACCCCAGAAGGGAAGAGGTGAAACGGAAAGACAATACGGTGTAACTGGTTAAACGTTAATAACAAAATTATTATTGGTTTAAATTTAATACGCAGGTGAAACAGCTTAATAGCCTTACTAGTTACATGCCTACAAATTCAATATCGGAAAATTATCCACAAATATTAATTACATTAACATTGGCAATTAGCAGGCAAAACAAAAACTGCTTAAGTACAACGTTATCAACAAGTAAGTAGCATACAGGGGTGAATTTTCGATGTTCAATATTTCAATTTAGATACATGGGACCTATACCAAATTATAAAAGGTTCATTTGGGATCAATATGAGAATATTGGCGAAAAATAAAATTGAAAAACAATTTAGGGAAAAAATTTCTGAAAACCTGAGGCCCTTTCTGGAAAGGCCTGGAATTTTGTATATTTAATTTTTTTTTTAATATGAGAATAATTTAAAATTTAAAACTAAGATTTTTGCGTCTGAAAAATATTAATTTTTGGAAAGTTATCAGCATTTAAAATTGTTCCAGTTTTTATATTATCTATATTTAAAAAAATATTCAAAAAAATTTTAACTATTGACACTAATATTGGCAGAGATTATTTTATAGGCTAAGGCTAAGTTTTAGATACTATCAACTTAATGCACTACTTTCTATTTTTGCTTGGACTTCCAATTGAAAGTAGATAGTACATTAAATTTACTTACTGGTAGGCAGGTTTTACTAAACCATTTATATTATTACGTAATTATTATCATTGTTATTGTATAAATATAGCAATTAAGTGTTGAAAAGTAAATCTATTTAACGCCCGTTATTACGCCTACGTTAACAAATAAACCACTACGGCCTATTTTGGTAGGCTTAGGTGTATAGATGCAGCTGCTCGGTAAATTTATGCAGGATTGTTTCAAACATTTAGCCATAGCCATAAATGATACATGAGTACACAGACCTTGCTTGCACAATCCACTAATTGGTGGTCAAAGTCAAAGTCTGCATAAATTTTCCGTTACAATTGAAATCCAAGTTTATATCCAAACCTGTCAATAAATTATGGAATGTTCTACTATATTGCAGTAATTATTCCTACTTGAAATCGACGTGGATTTTGGTGTTCTATTTGTAGTAAAGAAATTTGTGGAATCTCAAGAAAAAAGCAGGTTAGTGGTTTGAAAAGGAATTTTATTTAGTAGAAAAAATGTAATTTTTTTAAATATTACATAATTACATACATAGACAATTTAAATCTAAAACGCAGGACAGTATCCTCTTTGCAAGTAATTTAAAAATATTGGACTAGACATAAGCGTGTTGGACAAGATCGTATATTAGTTAGCCCAGTAAAACTTATGCATAGAGGAATAACATCATCAAAATGATCAAAAGTAGCCAGCATACTTTACTATTCGTCATCTACTCTCCTATTTCTATATAGATTTCTATATAGATCTGTAATTACCCTAAGGTAATTGGTATAGGAACATTTCACAATAATATTTCTTGGTACAAAACATATTAACCAGCTCATCTGCGAAAAAACTAGATTTCTTATATAAGCGCAAAGTGTTTTTGCATTCAAATAAATTCAAAATTTTGGAATCAGTTCCAAACCAAATCGTCCAAATGATTCTTGATTTATATTACAAATTAATTAATTTCTTTGGTATACTGTCCTTGACAAACTCAGTCTTCTTTGCCGTTATTTTGTTCTTCCCTGCATAAACAATAAAGCTATACGGAATTCAGTGTCCAGTAGTATTTTCCAAAAGTCCTGTTTTCCCCATGTCTTTTATATCAGAGTGAATACTTCTCTAACCTTTAACCCCTCTCGCACCCAGTAGTTGTCTGCATAAAAAAAATATATATCCACTTTAGTGACATATCATTATGAAGAAAAGCTGAAACTGAACCTATCTGAAATTGTATGCCGCCCATACGACTTATATAGGAGATAGCAATGGTGTTATCTATTCTATAGAGCATATTCCAATTGGATATATTCATTGATTTGTAAATAAATCCTAAATACTGTCATGATTGGCTTGGTTCTAACAAACTCTTTTTCTAATGTGTTATAAATCCCAATATGAATCTCAAGTATTTTCTAGAACCTTTATTGATTGGTACCAAGAAATAAGCGTCCTCTAAGTCTAAAGTTGCTAGAAAGCAATTTTTAGTTATAATTTGTATGACAGTTTTATGATTTTCCAGTTTGAAATATCTACAGTTTATGTATTCAGTTAAATACTTTAAACTTATAATGAATCTAAATGTACCACCTGGATTGTCAACTCAAGAAACTCTATTTTAGATCCGGTCGACTCTTTTGGTATAACGAGGTATCAGTCTTTTTATGCATGATATAATTCTGGAATTATTAGTTATTTGTTTCCAAATTTGGACAAAGCGTTGTAGCCTGCCAGCGAAACCATTCACATCGATCACCTACGCCGGTATTCCGGGTTCTGTTGAGGTTCTCTCGCCCAGTCCTTCGATTGATATCTTTGCTGGTTCATACCAACGACACAGAAATCATTTTCTGTGACTGAGTTTGACATTGGAACTTCCGAAGTTTTTTACCTCGTCCACCCTGACAATTTCGACCGGGGTGCCGGGGTAGACCCCTGGAGTTTAAATTATTACCTACATTCGTGGATGCTATTTTACGACTTTGTTCCTGTTTGAATGGTTGCTTAATTTTGAGATCAAGGGATGATTTCTCTAATGCTTTTGCTGCTCTAACTCTGTCTCCTAAGTTTTCCCCAAATAGCCAACCATCTACACTCTCGCTAGTAAGAGTTTTATTCCTTGTTTAAGCCTGCCGAAGCTAGAATGCGTGTGGATTCAAATTCGGTATGATGCATATCTATCATTAACCTCGCTGCATCACTGACCATTTCCACAAGGACTGGCAGCTCTCCTTCCTCGGACAATAATTTAGTAGGAGTTTTACCTAATGCTGCTAAGGATGCTCCAATTTGAGTTTGATTCTGAGCCTATCTTGCATCTCTTCTTAGTGTTGCCTCGTTCGAAGAGGCAATTGGAGCCTCCAAAGACAGGTAATTTCCAGGAGGTGCATATTTCATCGTAAATTTTGAACGAAACTCATCCGATAAACCTTTAATAGTAATATTTTTCCATTTCGCTACAAGCTCATTGTCCAAATTTCTCCCAATAATTTTGTCCGTAGGAATTTCGTCTCCTAATTAATCTAATAAAACCCTGTTTGACCTTGGATCCATAACGGAAATTACATTCTCGTTTTTCTGAGGGGTTTCATCTTTGATCCATTATACTCTGGTTCAGACGATTGATCTGTAATCAAAAAATCGGTTTTCGACCTTCGTTAAGGTTATTTTTTAAATCTAAATCTCGTCCAGAGCTAAAGATAGATGAGCAAGAAAATTCATTCAATATCCTTTTAGGTCATTAACTTTCTGTGAAAGAACCTGATTACTTAGTGATCCTAACCTTAAATCTCACTGGGAAAACACCTTCCAGTAACCTTCCTCTCAAACCTCGTTTGAGCAAGGAAGAGAAAGTCATTCATCTAGTGAACGGACTTGGAGTTAATTACCTCGTGAAGATTCTACTCCTGAGATTTGGGAGTACTGGAATACTATTAATGTCAAAAAAATATTTCCTCACTGTGAAGTTCAGGTTCTGGAGAAAGCTAAATCCTCCTTGAGCTTATTGATTTTGAACGTAGGTGTCTTCGTGTTTTTGAGGTTGATCTACTATCATAGGTTGTCGTGGTGGCTTTTTTTTGGCCTTCCAAATGATGATCTTTTCTTTAGTTTTTTCAATTTACATTATTTAATCTTTTTTTATGTCTCATTGTGTGAAAAACTTTCAGTAGACTCTTCGATTCTACTTCTGAGAGTTTCTTGATAATGTCCACTGGCTTTATTTATTTTTTCCTAAAAAACTTAAAATATTAGGAGCTATCACCGTGACATGCAAAGGAAGAGTAAAGTCATGACGGATATGTTGATAAGGGGTGTATTTGGATAGGCAAGCAAATTTGTCTTTAAGTGTCTGTATGTCATCGTACCTCTATAGAGCGGAGTACTACGTATTATGATCTTTGAAAACGGTTTGTTACATGTAATTGTGTATACGTATGTATATTTTGTAACGTATTGTGATATTTACCATGTATGACCTATCTATCTAATATTAATTGATTAGAGATTAATACATTTCTATCTATCTATCTATCGGTACGTTCCTATTTGCGAAAGGAGGAATACTGTTAGATGATAGGTAGAAATCACTGAAAATGCATAATTAATTTCATTTTGACTGAACTTCATTAAAAATATATATATTATCCTTATTAGACCAGGTAATTAAAAATTTTATGTAGCGTTGGTGTGAATTCTAAACTCAAACTGTAAAATGCTCCATAAAGTTGTTCCGCATTGTTATGTGGGTAATCATTTAATACCAGTTTGTAATAAAAGTAGAATTTAAATGCTGGATATACATCTTGCAAAGAATTTATGCAGATAAGCATAATGAATATTCTTTTATAATCCCATGAAACAGTGAAAAAGGTAAACATTAAAACATTTTTATGTACCTAAAATTATTTGTATTTAATTAACAATTTAATTCCACTGGTGCTACTGAAATTTACTTTAACAGTAAAAGTTATTTATTAACGGATGCATAAATTTTAAATTAAAGAGTATCTTCCGAATAATGTTCATACCACTCTTATAAGTATTTTTAACTGCTTGAGATGAATGGAAATTAAAAAAAAATAGAGAACGATTGATAATATTTATTTTATGAATGCCATTTTAATGATTTGGCTATTTGTGAGGTGAGGTGAGGTGATTGAGGTCAGAAAATCATTGAAAATGTAGTTTAAAAAAACGTACAAAATTTCACTCTGTATACAACTCAAAAATATACCTATTTAATGGTGTTTGATGTGTTTATTGCGTACAATATTATTGAACTCAAAGAGAAGTTAAGTCCTTCATACAAAATTTAGGATATACTTATACAATATTATATAAAGAACATTTTTAGTTATTTTGAAGGCACACAATTAATTATTTACGAAAAATATTTTAGTTTTACGTGATATTTGAATTTCAACAAAGTACACATATTCAGTTTGAACACTTTAGACGAACTTGTTATCTTGTTTACTTTGACATTATACTTGTTGTTTTCATGAATAGGTAGACATACATGCACCCACGCACGCACTAAATATAAACTCTGTCAACATCTGAAATCAATGCAGTGTGAAATTGATATCTGTGCAAACAAATGATTTTTCCTACGCTTAAAATACCTGTTTTCAGGTATAATATACAAATTAAATTTCGCCAAAGAAATGCAATAATCAGTCAATCTTTTAGGACTTGATTAATAAAATAAGTTTCATTGTAGTTTTATTTTATAAAAATTGGAAACAATGCAATGTTACTGGATAAATTCAATTATAAAATATTATTACGTAGCCCAACAAAATGTAAAACTATGAATATCATAGCCTCACAATCATGTGGAAAATATTCCAATCTTCAGATAAACCACTAAGTTCTACATGAAACGTCAGCTGATTTAATTTCATGTCCATTCAGTATCACTAGATTTATTGGATATACTTTTTATCATCATTGCAGTTATAGTTTGCTTGCTGCTGATAATCAATTACTATGTTGTGGCTTCCCATGATAATGTAGAAGCACCCCAATTAAGATATTACGCTCGAAACTCTAACCGAAAGGTGTTGCTGATTAATCAATGCTGAAGGTAATCAATTACTCCATATTAGATTCGGTAACTATGCAGGAAGCTCTATTAAGACATTGCATTACAGAGAATAACCTTAGGTGTTATTGCTTATAATTTTATCGGAAACCATTGTGGCGCGTTCCCTAGCTCGATCCCGTTTACGTAACTTTGTCGCCAATAATTTGTGAAATTTAATTGAAGCCACGGTTTTCGGTTAATACTTTAGTTCAGGGTCAACATACAATTATGTGTATATGTAATTAATTTGTATGGGTTTGATGCTGCCGTTTACCCTTAAGTCTAACTAAATTGAAATCACCTGGAGGTTCTCCGACATAGTTATAATACATAGGAAATTTCTTGCTACAGACTTATTGAAAGAAAGCTCGATATACTGCATATAACTAAGAGACAATAGGAAAGGAATGTCTTTTGTTTTCAATAAACGGGAGAAGATGAAGTGAAGCGAAATTTTTGGAAACGAAAGAAATGGGATCAAAATTGGAACGGATGGATACACGGCAGGTTTTGGTGATCACAAGCACTCCATCTTACAATACAAACATTGTTCCAATAGCAGAAGGGGAAAAAAGGCGAAGATATTGTTAAACAAAATGCACAATAACTGACGATAAAGCTGAACTATAAAGATCTTTTTTATAAACTCAAAGACCCAAGTTATTTTGTCAATGTAATTTTCCTAAAGTTGGAGATAACTCTACATCGCCTCTAAAACTTATAAAGGATCATGCAGAAGTGAACATCGTCTGCATAGAGCACATATGATTCCGAAATCTACAATTACCAAACCTGTGAGGTTAAAGGAATAAAACGAAGAAATCATACACATATTATGTCGATTTTGAATGAATATGTAACCAAACATAAATTATTTTCGACAGAAATATTTAATAAATGGAAAATGAAACATTACTAACAATCAGATAATTGTATTAGGTACTATTATATTGGAGCATTTAGGTCTCAGAGTTCCAACTAAAACTTAATCATTATATAACGAAACATATACTTGTTGGTGATGTTCAATTAATAGGCAAAGGACTTTAATAGGGTAGCATTATGGCGAATGTGCCGGTTAGAATATTTTTTGGGAATTGAGGCACTATGTAATTCCGTAATATTTACCCCCGTTAAACTTCTTGTCTGTTGATTCCCTTCGTATAAGTGTTGTTCTAAATAGGTTAGTTACCTATATCTATGTAATCTGTAAGTATTTCTTCCTAAAATAACGCTGCATGTTTCTGAGAAACTTAATGCAAAAATTTAAGGTAGCCCATTGTATACCATTCCCGGGAATATTTATGAAGCAGAAGGAAGTAGAGGAATAGGTTTCTAATCACTTTCATATGTCTTTTCTCCAGGAAATTTCTACAGAGCGCGAACATTACCAATTCTTAATTGTTTAAATTAGTAATAAATTCTGGAAATTGCACATCGCAAATATTATCCGTATAGGAGTATTCTCATAAAGAAGACAAACGAGCTGCACATTATTTTATTTCTGTAAATATATAAAAATAGAAATATTGTGATGGATTCTCATTTATTAAGTAAATCTGCATCTAAGATTGCATGTTTAGTTTTCATTGAACAGTAAATACAAAATAGTAAGTTATATACAGAAGTGCAATGTAAAAATAATAGTCATTTCGTCAGATATAACATCATCAATTTTAACGGACATTAAATTAAATTCCAAAATAGTGCATGTTTACTAGTCAAGTAAACACCTCCTAGGGCGCTTTCGTCCTTGAAATTCCTAGCTTTCCATTGTCGTGAACGCCAACGGAATACTAGGTAGCGGCCCACTATGACTGGCATGTTAATTCTACTATTAGTCATTTAAATCGGGATATTCTGGGACAATCTTTGTCATCGAAACGTACGGATGCTGCAACCTACATACTCATCTCAAGAGGTTTAGACGCCGACCGACGACGCTTAGATGTCGCCAAGGTTTCAAGACTACGTGGAAGTGAATTAAATTGTTCCTTTAGGAATGATGTAGAATTTTATTTAAACAGAATGTGTAAAAAGAGGAAAAATTGTTTAAAATAAAGTATTAGTTATAAATGTTAAAAAAAGTTCTATCATTTTGTGTTATAGTCACTGAATTGCAATATCTGCAGATATTCTATTTCTATAATGGGGTCTTTTCCCTAATTATTTTCTTTAGGGTAAAATTAAGAGCCTTGAAAATTTTCAACTAAATCAGAGAAATGGAAGACATATCTCAACAGTGTCATGTTGGATGTTTGGTAGGAAAATTTATTATGATCCTTTACTGCTTCTGGCCAAAACTGTTTTTGATATTTTTGACGGAAATGACAAATTAAGCTCCTCTATAAGATTAACGCTGGTTCGATCTTGTCATTAATAACCCTAAAATTTTAAATGGTCGAAATATTAAGAGTTTCAAGATGTTTAGTTTAATTTTCAAAAGGACACTAGAAACGTAAGATTCCAAAAAACGACTAGGCTGAGAGATACCAAGGTAATACTTTGTCAAAACTTCGCTTAATAAGACCTTCTACTAATTCAAGTAGGTAATTTGTGACGGTGTCGTGGTAGTTTTCTTCAGTTAAACAAAAACAAAATAGTTACTATAACGTTTGGACCGCTGAAGATACGTCACAAAAGGTTTGCCAAGGTCTAGCTCAGTCCCAGTCGGCGAGTGGGGTAGGTTCAAATTATACTATCATCTATATATAAGAAAAAGGTGTGATCAGCTGTTAGCAACCTCGCTGACAGGCTCCCCAGATAATATGAGAGGATGTCCAAACGATTTATTTATTTATAAACAAATTAACTATTTGAGAAACCGAATACTTAACCGATTAGATGTATCGCACACTGTGGGTTGTCTGCCACCCTAAGTTAAAAGAAAACACCTTGTAAAATATTAATAAAAAGGCACAAGAGTTTACTCCGTTCTTCAAACAGTAACTATTTAGGAAAAATAAATTTAAGAACAAGCGCAGTTACCGAGCGTTTGGTGCACATAAACTAATAATAAAACCTTTTTAAGAAATCCTACAACAAAAGCAGATGTGCAAATACGTCAAAATTAATTAAAAAGTCACCATCAAAAACTGTCTCTTTAGAACTCAAGAGGCCACTTTACTCTCCTTCTTCCACGAGGCCACCTAGTCGACGAATCAAATCAAATCTACCAGAACCTTCCTAAATCTATATAACCTAAGAGTAGGTAACCAGATATACACCCAGCGTCCACATGAGCCG